>CM060414.1:164940298-165368387 GCA_030545235.1 Helianthus tuberosus
TTTTTAAATTGTTTTTGTGGAAGTTAGGAATCTGAACTCTCAATAACATAGAATCTATTTTGTTATTAGTTAGTTTTTTGATAAAGAGTGGTTGATAGTGGTCGTTTACAGTGGTGTTGTGGAGGTGACCTGATGGTGGTGGTGGGTGATTGTAATATAACGAAACCATAGGGGAGCAAACGGCAATATAAAAAGGGTATAATAGTCATTTTACTCTCTTGGATGGTCAAACAAACGGTCAAGTGACGGAGGGAGGCAAGGTGTGATGAAATGCAGGCACGAGGAGGCAAATTGCAAAAACTGGAAGATAGGGTGTCATTATGCAAACTGGCCCAAACCACATGGAGGCAAATTGTAGTTTACTCAATACAAATTGTGCATTTAATCCAGAGTCAAACGTACCTGGAGATGTGCAAATCGCAGGTCTGCCTTGTACAAATTACACTCTATCAAGCAAGCATCTGCAAATATTAAGAAATGATAATTTATTTTAAAAACTGATAAACGACCTTAATCCAGACCACATATTTGGATACAAGTTAGCATTGCATGTCATAACTCACTAATATACAAACCAGACATTTAATAAAAATGCAATTACATGTATGCCACTTGAAAGTTGAAACTTGCATAATATCAAATTTGATTACAAATAAAGAGTTGAACACTACTTTAGTCTTTGTGATTTGTTCAAAATATTTATTTCAGTCCAAAAGATATTTTTGGACTTTTTTAACCCAATAGTTTGGTTTTCATATAAATTTAGATCCAGTCCACTAACTCAATCCAAATTTTTTGTTAATTTCTTGTGAAATAACCAAAATACCCTTGGCCCTTTTCTAAATTAATATTATATTTTTTAATAATAATTACTGAAATCTTTTTGCATGCTAATAACATGTATAAAGAAAATATACGTTTTAATATGCTCGTTTCTATAGTGTACTTAAAAAAATATTAACGTATGAAATAATATATATATACACACACACATTATTGACCACTTAGCTTGTCGACCTTTTCTTTTTTATTCAAAAGGGTATAAAAGGAAGATACAGATACTCTTTTCTTACTTATTGGTTACCTTTAAATCAACTATCCCCACGTTTTTTAACAACCATAAAATTTCATACATTAATATTCTTTTATAAATACACCATAAAAACGAGCATATTAAAAATAATATTTCAAGTATATATGTAATTAATATTTTTAAATAATGTGTATATACACCAAACAAGCATATAAAAAAAAAATCTTTATACACCAAAATAATATTTTATACATACATATATATATATATAGGATAGGAGTTGGCCAGAAAGTCCAAATTTCCTAAAAAGTATAAAAAGTCATAAAACACCATAATGTCAACCATAAAACACACCAAAAACCCACAAATAATATGATGAAGATTACTAAAACATCATGTATGTGGGTTTTGTGTTGTGTTTTAGATGTTAAGGCTCTGATTGTGGAATGACAAATATTATTGTGTTTTATGTTGTTTAGCATTGTGTGTTTTATATTCATAGTTCTACGATGGTGTGTTTGAAGTTTTTATGGACTATTAGAGTTTGAATATGGTGTTTTAGTAATATTCATTCTATTATTTGTGAGTTTTAGGTGTGTTTTATGCCTGAAATTATTGTGTTTTATGACTTTTTACACTTTTTAGGAAAAACACACTTTCCGTAGGATCCCCACTCTATATATATATATAATAAAATTATTAAATTATTATATTATTATTTAAAAGTGTAGAGACACCAGAGAGTTACGTGTCAAAAACGATTAACACTTACAAGCATAGAAAGATATAATATTAGTTTAAAAGGGGGTTAAGGGTATTTTGGTTATTTCATTAGAAATTAACAAAAGATTTGGATGAAGTTAGTGGATTGGATCTAAATTGATATGAAAACCAAACTATTGGATTTAAAAAGTCTAAAAAATCTTTTGGACTGAAATAGATATTTTGAGCAAACCACGAGAACTAAAATAGCATTTAACTTAAAAAGTAATATCAAGTATACCCATTCAAATTTCAAAAATTATACCCTTCCATTTCTTGTTACACTCTAAACTCTAGTATCCTATTGCAAGTTTTAAGGGAAAGCCATACATGTGAAAATTTTGAAAACGTGTGTATTTTGAGGGCATAAGTTGGAACTCGGAAGATTAAACCTCAAAAACAAGCTCCATCAAGATAAGGGGAGCAAACGAGCAGAGCCGCTCGTGAGCTATTCGAAATCAGCTTGCTAAGAACTCGAATTGAACCGAGCTTAAACAAGCTCGAGCTTTTATCAAGGCAATCAAGTTCGAGCCTAAGCTTCACATATCGAGCCGGTTCATGAGCCTAAACAAGCTTTTTTTATTTATATAGTTTTTATTTAATATATAAAATATATTTATATACTGATTATTATTATACACAAAAACTAATAATTAAACAATATATATTATATTTTATATAAAATTTATAATTATAAATATATATGTAAATAATTAAAACATATATGCAAATAAAACAACAAACGAACCGAGCACGAGCCTAGCTCAAGCTGAACATGCCTATACGAGCTCGGGCTCAGCTTGGCTCGTTTCCACCCCAAATTCAAGATTAGCCCTTGTAAATCAAAATTTACTAAGTCACAAAATTTTCCCCATTTTTTTATGAATTTAGCACAAAGAATATTAGCACCTGAAAAGATAACGTTTTTGAGGCATGCCTGGCGCAAGTTGAAATGCGACAAGTCCTGCATCAGTTATAATGGGAAAAACGTGGTTTAGTAAAACATTCACTACCAGCATATTGTGGCTTTCTATTTGTCTAGTTCGTAACAGACAATACTTTATAGCTTCATGTTGATATTTCATCTAATACTACTCATGATATGACATACATCAAGTATCTTCCAATTTTATATGATAAATGGTTTGACAATTAATCTTGAGTTGCAAGACACCAAATGTATTTGCCCATACCAGGTTTGAAAGATCAAGCCCAAAGAGATTTACTCCTATTAATTTAACATGTCCGGAATATTTGTTGGAATATTTGATAATATCACTGCGTGTTAAGTCAGTATCCATTTGTCCATCCTTCTTCTTCAAGACCTCATTTATCCTGTCCACCAGTCCCTGAAATATTCAAAAGGAAGACTGTTTTATGAACAACGTGTTGATTGTATGTTCTTGAGGTTGTGCATCTTTTGAGAATTATAAGAGAAAGTGTTCAGTCAATTATGTTGGATATTAATCCCTTGATCTTACTTTTAGTTATGGGCTGCATTAGATTAAAACTTATGTTATATTATATATTAGACGAATGGGTCAAAACAATCAAGTATTCTGTTACGTTTGGGCTGAACTGCTTTGACAAGCCCGTGTCATTAGTAAATGTCGGGTCTAGGTAGCAGTTGTGATGGTTCTGAATCGTTGCGTCGGTTGGGAGACATGACGGTTCACGAATCATATATACCGTATGTATTGTGTCGAACATAACTACTGATCTATGGTCAAACCATGTTCGTTCTTTTCTCTAAATCTTTCTGCATCTTACTTCAATTTCATACTCATTGTTATATTATCGATCATACAATCATTGTATTGTTGTTTCAATATCAAACATGAAACCAATCGGAAGGCAGAAAGTGTTCAGTCAATTAACTCTAACTCTAAGCAATAAAAGCAACAATCAGTATGACACTTGCAAATACAGGTGTAAACGAGCCTAGCTTGCCTAAGCTCAAGCTCAACTTGTTTAACTTACAAGAGCTCGGCCCGATTCAGGCTTTTAGCAAGCCGATCTCCAGTAGCTCTTGACTTGTTTACGCTCTACTTGTAGCCTCACTAGGGAAACACATCGACAAAAATGACTTACAAGAAGCTGATAGTATTCCGCTTCCCGCAAAAGCTCTACACGCTCTAAATCAGACAAGTTGGAAATGGGAGCCACACCGTCCCTCAACCAATTTAAAATATGCCGAAAGTGCATCCCATCCCGGTCAACAAACACATACCCCTGCAGAAACACAACATGGTCAAAACAAGTTCCTTTTGAGCAGAAGAAAATCTTTACACTCACTGTTCTAAGAAACTCAGTATAATCCGAGTATTAGGGGGGTGAGGGTGGTCACTAGTGATAGAATTCTATCACTCACAAGCACCCAATCAAGTTCCGCCATGTCATCAACCATTTTTCCATCACTCACAACCTTTTTTGGTGGCAATGGTCATCACTCACCACCACACCCACCCAACAATTTCCCCCCAACCAACAATTACCCTCACAAAAAAAACCATCACGCCGTGAAGAAAATAACGAAATCGGGTTTACCGTTGAACTATAACGCGTGACACTTGGAGTGGCGGTGGGAATTTGTTTTTTCCACGCGTTGAAAAGTCCCTATCACGCGTTGAACTTTTGCCACCCCCAGTGGCCTTACTATCAAACTTAACCAAAAACATATGCTAACCTTCTCACAGTCCTTGTGAACGGTGTGGCGACCACTGAACATGGCAGCAAGCATCGACTGAGGCTCCCTAAGAGTTAGTGTATCAACAGTGGTGAGAAATTCATATCCACCTGTTTCGGAACAACAATTGATAACCTAGTCAATCGATAATTGCACCTGTTTCAGCGGCAATATTACACTAAACAATAGATAACCTAATCAATCGACCATTTCCACCTGTTTCAGCAGCAATATTATATTAAACAACTAATAACCTAATCAACCGATGATTTCCAACAGTTCCAGCAGCAATAATAGATTAAACAACTGATAACCTAATCAATCGATCATTTAGACCTGTTTCGGCAACAATATTAAGTTAAACAACTGATAACCTAATCACTGTTCAAGTTTTAATCGATCAATTCCACTGGTTTCGGCAGCAGTATTAAACTAAACATCCGATAGCCAAACCAATCGATCATCTAAACATACATAATTGACGATCAGACGCCAAAAAAGGTCAAATAAAGAAACTAAACTGAAAAACTAATCAAACGAACGATTCAGAGCAAAATTACGGAGAAGTACAAGTGAAATACGAAATTGAAAAGCAAGAAGTATGATTTTATGACCTATATTGAGACGAACAATCGAAGAACTAGCGTTGGAGTCCATTGTCATGGTGACGTCAGCAGTGCAACTGATGATGAAGATGAACACGCATAATATACCTGCTAAAACCCTGAAGTGTGTTCAACAAGTTAGGTTAGGTGCTGTTTGTTTTTGCTTATAACATCTGCAAAATGCTTATGTCTACAGGCGGACAGACATAAGATGTTGAAGACTGTTTGTTTTTTGTTTTTTTTTAAATCTATAAATAGCTTCTTTCATCTTAAAAAAAAAAACTCAGAACATTTGCTTCAAACATCTTCACAAAACCTAATCCAAACACCTCACACCACAAAAACTTCTCCCCTGCCACCACCACCTCCGCCACCACCACCGCACCACCTCCGCCACCACCTTCACCGCCACCATCGTCAAAACCCACCACCACCAAACCCATCACCACCAAACCCATCTGTGAGAGAGAGAGAGAGAGAGAGCGTAGAGAGAGAGACCTGTGAGAGAGAGAGATCTGTGAGAGAGAGAGAGACCTGTGAGAGAGAGATCTGTGAGAGAGAGAGACCTGTGAGAGAGAGAGAGAGAGACCTGTGTGATGGCGGAGGTGGTGCGGTGGTGGTGGCGGAGGTGGGGCGGTGGTGGTGGCGGAGGTGGTGCGGTGGTGGTGGCGGTTGTAGAGAGAGAGAGTGTGTGTTCTGTGAGAGAGAGAACCCGTAGAGAGAGAGAGAGAGAGAGAGAGGCGGTGGTGTGATGGCGGTGGTGTGATGGCGGAGGTGGTGCGGTGGTGGTGGCAGAGGTGGTGCGGTGGTGGTGGTGGTTGTAGAGAGAGAGAGTTTTTCTAGAGAGAGAGAGAGCTTGTCTTTTGTGTGGTTGAAGTTGTTTTTTAAGAAAAAAAAACAAACCCTCTTCTCCTTGCAGACTGCAGACATTTGGGTCACATCTTCTCTTGCAGATGCCTGCAGATGTGGTTCGCAGACTACAGACATTTTACATCTGAAAAAACAAACAGCACCTAGTGCCTTTGGGTAAGCTTATTTTGGGCTACTTATAACTTATTTGCTTATTTGAAAAGCAAATAAGCAAAAAATCTGTTTGGGTAAAGTAATAAGTGTTTTTAAAATGACTTTTATAAGCAGCAAATAAGTTAGTTTTGAAAAGTTATGAGATTGGGACTTTTCAAAATCTGCTTATAACTTTTCATCCACAAATTACCCAAATACCCTCTACCCTAATACACGCTTGTTTCTTCTCCACAAAAACATCAAGCCTTTCTTCTCCACAACCACAGCCGCAAACAACACACCTCCCTCACACACCGTTCGGTCGCCGGTTCCCCCTCACGCCGCCGCCCCCGTCACCAGGTAAGAAATGTATCATGATTGCTTGATTGTTTGTCATAAAGTTGTTCTATTTTTTCAATTTCTTGATTGTTTGTTTGTTTGATTTGTTCAATATCATGATTGTTTGATTGTTGGTCAGAGTTTGCTTCATTCAAGGAGTTTGTCGAAGTTTGCTTGCTTGAACGTAGAAAAGGAAATAGACCGGGTACTACCTTCAGTAAGCTTGGGTGGGAGAATATAGAAAAAACCATGAAGGAAAAAACCGGCAAAGTCTTTGAAAAAAAACAACTTAGAAACAAATGGGACTTCATGAAAAAAGAATGGAAGCTTTACGACCGCTTAATAAGGCTTGAAACTGGGATCGGTGGGACGAGGAGCTAAGCCAAACACCGTATACTATTGTAGGGAACTATGGTGATATTATTGTGCTTTTGGGTGGTATTTTTTTTTTTTTTTTTTTGTGAAAGACATATAATTTATCGTTTCTATTGTAGGGAACTATGGTGATATTATTGTGCTTTTGGGTTTGTTTGTTTATTTATTATTATTATTTTTTTTTTTTGTAAAAGACATAATTTTTATTTTGTAAGGTTTTATGTTAATGAACATTTTATTAGGAAGGGGAGAGAAACAAAAAAGCTAAGCCAAACACTTTTTAAAAAATAACTTATTGACTTATTAAAAGAATGTCATTTTTGGTAATTTTACATGAATAAGCTAAGCCAAACACTTTTAACAAAACAACTTATTGACTTATTTACTTTTCTCACCCAATAAGCTTATCCAAACACTTTTTTAAAAACTTCTTCTCAAAAAGTCATAAGTAAATAAGTTCTTTTCACAAAAAGTGTTTTTTGAGTTCAATAAGCTTAGCCAAACAGGTCCTTAACTAGATGCCCCTTTTACTTTTGTTTATGTATTTCAACTAGTTTTTGCCGCGCCCGCGTCGCGGGGCAATAAGCCGAATATTTCTCTCTTATAACATGTATGTCTGTACAGAGGGCAAAATCGTAATTATATTTTGAACTGGAGGCGAAATCATATTTTTAAACTTAGAGTAAAATCATAATTTTGAGCTAGGGGGAAAAACATAATTTCATTTTGAACGGTGGGCAAAAGCGTAAATTTGAGCTGAGGGTAGAATCGTAATTTTACGCTAGAGGAAAAGACAACATTTTATTTTGAGCTAGGGGCAAAAACGTAATTTTAAACGAAGGGCGAAACCGTAATTTTAAACTGGGAACAAAATTAAAAGTGAGTTTTTGAACCGAGGGCAAAAGCATAATTTTAAGCTAGCGGCAAAATTATAATTTTATTTTGAGGTGGGGGCAAAAGCGTAATTTTAAACAAAGGACGAAAGCATAATTTTAAACTGGGAATTGTTGGTGCATGCGTCTGTCGACTTCGTATTGTATCGAGTCTTGTATTGTAACAGATAGACCAGGGCACGGAAAACGAGAAATGTGTGTTTATAGGTAATTCCACTTGAAATGACACAGGGTCATTTCATGCGAAATCATGATGTTAATTTCGTTTGAAGTGATTCCGTGCGGAATTAGATTCCGCTTGAACCATTTCAAGCGAAATCACATGCCCTATAAATACATGATGTGTCTTGTCATTTGTAACGATTCTGATTCCGGTAGCGAAGCTCTGCTGAAGTGTCTACAGCATTGTAATTGATCTGTTATCAATCAAAAGACAGTTTAAAATGATCTTCTAGCTGAATTGAACTTGATACATCTGTTTCCGCCTTTTGTATTGAGAAAAACTCTTCCGATCGACTCATTTGGGTCAGAAAACGATCCTACAAGTGGTATCAGAGCTCAGGAGGAAGAGTTCATACCAATTCAGCTGCAATTTCTGATTTCTACACCTTCTTTTCAAAAATAAACAACTTTTCACGGTTAAAATCGGCTAATTTTCTCACATATTGAGCGAAACAGTGTTTTAACAAACCCTTGAAAGTATTGGACCTTAATTCAATCTAAAACTGATAAAATTTGTAATTTCGTTTGAAAAACATTCTCGAGATGATGACGTCAGCGTTATTTCACACGGAATAAGACTCTTATTTCACTCGAAATCGGTATTTCGCTTGAGTGATTCCGTTTGAAAATACCATTTCACACCAATCTGTGATTTCGCTTGAAGTAGTTCACACGAAATAAGGTATTCCGTTTGAAAGGGTGTTAGTTCACACGAAATCAGCTATTTCGTTTGAAAAGGTATTCCGCTCCAAAGGGATTTCGTTTGAAAGTGATTGATTTCGTTTGAAAAGGGTTATTTCGCACCAAAGGTTATTCCGTTTGATGAGGTATTCTGTTTGAAGAGAGTATTTCGCTTGAAACTGACTGTTTTGTGAAACTTATTACCGAAACATGGAAGAGGAATTTTATAACGCATTTGCTAGTACCCCGACTACTCCGGCTAGTGTTACTCAGAACTTGACTATGGAAAATGAAACGGGCACTATGCAAAAACCGCCAAAGCTTATGAACATTGAAGAGTATAAAGGATGGGAAGAGCGTTTCAAAAATTGGGTGCAAGCAAATTATTTGGATGCTTGGGAATGTGTTGAGACAAAATATGTTAGACCGTTGAATGATGAGGAAGAGGAGATTGCTATTAAAGATTTAAGTGTTGATGATAGAAAGAAATACAAAAATGAAAAAATGATGATTAGTCTATTGCATCAAGCTGTGAAGGAAGATCTCTTGGTTTTACTGCAACACACTGGAAGTGCATATTCAATTTGGAGAGCTTTAAAATCAAAGTTTGTTGGAAGTAAAGAAATGATCAAGAACAAAAAATCACTTTTGAAGAAAGAGTTCGATTTATTTCGTGGTTTGAGAACTGAGAGCACCAATCAGATTATTGAAAGATACTGCAATCTGTTAGTCCAAATGAAAAGAGTGAGCATCAATAAAGATAATGAAGAGTTGGTAGAAAAGTTGGCGGATGCATTGCCACATGAAACTTGGGGCACGTATTTGATGATGTTGAGAAATAAGAAAGATTTTGGGAATTTGACACTGAATAAATTCATTGAAAAACTTGAAGCTCAAGAGATGGAGCAAAGAAAGATCTCAAGAATGAAAGATTTTGATGGTGAACAAGATATCGGTCTTTATTACAAAGGAGGTATCAGTGATAAGACCAATATGTCACCAAAAGTTGAAACTGCATTCAACGTTAAAAGTTCGTCAGGAGGGTCATCTAAAGGATCAAACAGCAAAACTGAATTCTCTTCATATCCATCATATGATCCAAACTTTTCAACAACTAAAAATGGAAAGAAGCTTCAATGCAACATTGTGTTAAATCTTGAAAATGATCAAAATTTTTCGGAAGAGATTGCAAAAAGTCACATGTCTTTGTTGGGAACTGTGCTGGAATCATATGGAAGTCTAGTAGCAGGAAAGATCGGGAATCCAATGTTGACAAAAGAGGATTACGATCAGATTGCTGCTGAGGAGATGGAATTGATGGATATAAAGTGGTGTTTGGCGAGTGTGTTGAGGAGAGCAGAAAAGTTTAAACAAATTACGGGAAGAGATGATTTCCGTGAAGCAAATGTTTCTACTTTAGGATTTGATAAATCTAAAGTTACTTGTTTTCGTTGCAGGGAAAAAGGACACTTCAAGAGAGAGTGCACAAATCGCGAAGCAAGTGGAGCTCAAAATCCGTTCAACAACAATGATTACTATCGGAAAGCAATTTATCATCAAGTTGCTCAACAACAACAAGAACCACAAACTGCACATGCTAGAAGGGCAATTGAGGAATCATCAAAGAGAGCCTGTATGGTGAATCAAGATGATAAAAAGTCTACAAGTGGTTTCAGTTGGGACAAATATGTTTCAGCTGATAGCAAAGCATGTCTGATAAATCAAGATGATGAAAAATTACCAGAAGGGTTTAGCTGGGCAAATTTCAGTTGGGATGATTATGATCCTAACAAAACTCCAAATCACAAAGCTTTTGTTGCTCGATTTGCTGATGATTAATGATGATGATTATTATGCAAGGAGAATGGAAAAGCATTTGAAAATGATGGAAGAGTTTGACAGTGATGATGAAAAAGCTAAAAAGAAAAAAGTTAAAAAACCCGTTAGTAGTGATGATGAAGAAGTTCCTGTGATAAGGAAGAAAATAAAAGACATTCCAGTTTTCAAAGTTGATGCAGAAGCTGATGCACAAAAGATTCCGGTGAAATGTGAAAACTGTGAAGCTATTTGAATGATGAACCAATCAAAGTGGCATATTTTGAATGATTCTGACAAATTATATTCTGATGAAGAATTTCCAATAAGAGGTGTTAAAACTAACATGATCAATAAGGTTTTCAAACTAACAGAAATTAATATTTTTGAAATAAAAGATGTAAATCTTTCTGAAAAACCTAAACCTTACACCTCAAGAGTTCAACAACGTTTAAACAAGAAAAAAGGTTACAGTTCTGGTTCAGGTTTTCAAAAGAAACCAAACCATAACAGTAATTTCAAAAGAAAAGGTCTTGGATTTATTCCACCGAAAAATTATAAAAATGATAAAACTTATAAACCAAAAACCGTGTTTGTTTCAGGAACATCAAGTGAAGAAGAAAAGGAGCAGTTGTTCAGGAATCAATCGAACAAAGAATTCCTTGCTAAGAACCAAGAGGAAATGAAGAAGGAAATTGCTCAAAGGAAAGAAACGAGAACCTGTTTTAAATGCAAAACAGTTGGTCATATTGCCAGAAATTGTTCTAAGGCAATACAAACAAAACAGGGAGTGTTTCTTAAAGAGAAAGAAAAGATGGTTGAAAATGAATCACCAACTGAACAATTCAAAGTTTTCAAAAATTCGAAATTTGAGGTTGGTGAATGTTCAAAGAGGTTTTACAAGAGAAAAGCAAATCTTGATAACCAAAAGTGGGTTGTTAAGAAATCTGATGATAGTTCTAGCAATGATTCTGATTCGTCAAAATCAGAGGAGCTATGTTCAGGTGATGAATCTGATTCCACAAAGTCAGAGGATCCATGTGTTGAGTTGAAATTGGAAACATCAGTACCTCCAATGGATGATGTCAATTTTCCACCATTGAGGGCTGAGAATTTTAAACAAAAAGTTGGTAAAGTTGAAATTTCAAATCAATTTTTCTCTGAAAAGAAAGAATTTGATATTGAAAAAACTTTTGATCCCAAAGTGAAACATATTTTTGGTAAAATGGTTGATGGTAAAGTCAAAGGGGTGAAAGAATTTTATGAGAAGAAAACAAAGAAACCAGGTAAAACTGTGACATCCCAGGTTTATGACTGGGATGGAACATATTTTGATGAGTGAAAAGTATGACTTGCCGGAGCTTCCAGGTTGGTAAGTGTGGAGCAGGTATCGGCATCTTTCTTGAGAATATCACATTTGTGATATTTCGACTTAGAAGTGGTTAATGGTTTATTCTTAAAAGTGGTAAATCAGGGACATTAAGTTGTACTTGATTTTCTACAAGAGGTTTTTTGGTGATTGAACTTAAAATTGTTATATTTTTCAAATGGTTAAATAAAAGGGATCAATTCATTTTATATAGAACAAACAATGTGATGAACTAAGCCCCTAACCTACACGTGGTTTTACGAAATCAACAAAACTAATTTTCTGGAAAAACCATTTGATTAAAACAAACTTAAGTGTTTTGAAATCATAATGGGAAAATAGTTTGTTGTAAGGGGGAGTTCTGATTGTTTATGCCAAGTGGATGGCGAATTGAAGTGATTTGATATCAGTTGTCACGTTTCTTGTATAGTTTATTTTCAAATTTTTTAAATGATTTTGCATTTTAGGGGGAGTAAGAATTTCAGAAAATCCAAAAACATTTGAAAATTTGAAAAAAGCCAAAAACATGATTAAAAAAAACGAGTTTTGTTGTGAAAAAGAGGAAATGATAGTACATCAGTGGACAATCACAGCATGCTAAAGAATTGGAAAGTCAATATGTGATAAACGGTCTCACTGATGATGTGCCAGTAGGTTTTTACACATTTAGTAGATTGTGACGAGATATAAACCTAAATTTCAAACTTACTTATATTGTGGGGAACATCTCTCGGATATATGGGTAATCCCCGAAATCTTGTTTGAAAGGTCCCTCTTTCTGAGATACTAGGTCTTTATACTCAGTGATATCTGGGGTATTATCCCGGGACTTCTGATTTTGCGGAAGCAATGGCCTAGTCCCCGTATAATACTTTATTCTTGCTTGAAATATAGCTTCACCCTCAGTACAAAAAATGATGAAACATTGAAAAATGCTAATCATGTGCTGTTGAAGAAAAGATTCTCTAAAGGGAACACACCTAAAGTCGAAGCCGTCATCTCTCTGATTTTGCGGAAGCAATAGCCTGAGCTCTCACGGCCCTCGCATTTAACCCTTTACAGATATCATCTGTGGTATACTCACCTGTAAGACTGAATATTGAGATCTGGATACGGGAGTATATTCTGAGGTGGGACACGCGAATAAGTTTAAGTCTCTAAAACACTAATCTCGTATCTCGAAACAGTTGAAATTTGTGTGAAAATTTAAGTGGATCAGTATACTGACAATCTAAGTGAATCGTTTAGAACTTAAAATGTTTAAAGCTTAACGGTGTTGGTGATTTGTCTCAAAAACTGATATGATCATCTTACACAAACTCACAAAAATATTGTCTGTAAATATTTCTTTATTGCATTTTACACACTAAAATCTTTGAAAAATCCCAAAAATATTGTGTTTTAGCATAAATTTTTGAAAAATTCAAAAAGATTTTCGACAATTGATGTTGAAGAGCTGATTTTCAAAATTCCAAGTGCTAAACATGATGAACAATTTGTAAGGGGGAGTCTATTTGAAATGAAAAAATGATTGAAAAGAGAAATGTTTTTCATACAAGTGATTCATCAGAGTTTTAAAATGTTAAATCATTCATTGATTTGTTTAATACTTGTAAATGATATTGATTTGTGAATACAAATGGTAAACAGAGAATAAATTTGTCAAATGTTAAATTTGTGAAATTTATTGTGAGGTAGAGATTGTGCAGGTAAGCCAAGTTCAGATTCTGAGCGAGCCAGGAAGACGTTCCTGAACCTGTGAGAATCTTAAGGAATCAAGAGATCTGATCAAGAGGATTAGAAAGAGATAAGAGCCAAATTGAGATCTTGGAGAAGAAGAGAAGAGAGAGATTGAGGATACTTTATATTGTTAGATACTTCAGAAAAGGTCGAGAAGACTGATAAAGATTGAAGACTCGACACTGAAGACTCGTTAACATTCGAGGGGGTGTCTGTTGGTGCATGCGTCTGTCGACTTCGTCTTGTATCGAGTCTTGTATTGTAATAGATAGATCAGGGCACGGAAAACGATAAATGTGTGTTTATAGGTAATCCCGCTTGAAATGACACAGGGTCATTTCATGCGAAATCATGATGTTAATTTCGTTTGAAGTGATTCCGTGCGGAATTAGATTCCGCTTGAACCATTTCAAGCGAAATCACCTGCCCTATAAATACATGATGTGTCTTGTCATTTGTAACGATTCTGATTCCAGTAGCGAAGCTCTGCCGAAGTGTCTACATCATTGTAATTGATCTGTTATCAATCAAAAGACAGTTTAAAGTGATCTTCTAGCTGAATTGAACTTGATACATCTGTTTCCGTCTTTTGTATTGAGAAAAACTCTTCTGATCGACTCATTTGGGTCAGAAAATGATCCTACAGGAATAAAATTAAATTAAAACTGGGCTGGTCCAATAGGGAAGTGCCAGACAAATTTTGAACTGTGGGCAAAAATGTAATTTTAAACGGAGGGCGAAACCGTAATTTTAGACTGGGAACAAAATTAAAAGTGAGTTTTTGAACCGAGGGCAAAAGCGTAATTTTAAGCTAGGGGCAGAGTTATAATTTTATTTTGAGCTGGGGGCAAAAACGTAATTTTAAACAAAGGACGAAAGCGTAATTTTAAACAGAGAATAAAATTAAATTAAAAATGTGCTGGTCCAATAGGGAAGTGCCAGACAACTATTCCTTGAAGTTGTGTTTTGTATATGTAGGAAATGCCCCCCATGTGCTTTTCTTTCTTGCACATTCCTTTTTTTTACGACAAGTAACGACGTGTCAACCACCGTGACACCGGGCGCTGTGGCCAAGGTCGAATACTCGACTGTCGCCAGCCCCTTGGCTCTCCCAGATGCGCGGAAACCCGACCTCCACCTGCCCGAAGGCACGACAGTGGAATAATCGGTAAAACCTCGCATCTCATCCAAGACGAAACGCCACCCGTATTCAGTGGCGGACCCAGAAATTATTTGTTGGGGGTGCGGACGATGTGTTCAACCATATTTTCAAGGGGTGCGGTCGGGTTTTTTTGCCTAAAATATACACAATTTTTTTTTTCAAGGGGTGCGTTCGCCCACCCTGGCCAAAGGGTAGGTCCGCCCCTGCCCGTATTCACCCTTCACCTGGATGCCGCAGAAAATAATGGGGAAAGTGAGAGTCGAACATGGGTCACAAGGAACGCCAAGTCTTTTTCCAACCACTCCACCACTACGTCATTGGCTTGTTACACATTCCTTAAAAAATACGAGCCGTTATAACTGTTTTCACAACAAACTTGATCAATAAAAATAAATAATACAATAATTGTTATATTTAATAACCTGATTATTTGAAATGGTTTCAAAGTCATCGTATATGGTTTGGCTTATACGTTCAAAGTCTACCCCGGTCGTTTTGCTTATTTAGTATGTTTATGTAAAGGGGCAGAACCAAAGGGGTCACCAGGGTCTGCCGACTCTTAGTCACAAAGTTTGTTGGATTTTTATATAATAAAATCAGGAATTTTATGTAATAAAAACATACATTGGACCCATTTAGTTGTAACCAATAGAGAAGAGAACCTTATAATAACCCTCCGGCTAAAAGGTTTTGGTTCCATCATTGTTTATTTGTGTTTTGTCTGCTGATTGAAATGACCCCCGAATAAAAGGTTTTGATTTCACCATTGTTTATTTGTGATTCGTTTGGTGATTGAGAATGTTTAAGCTTTTCTTTAGACATGCATTTAAATTATACGCTTGTTCCTTTAACATGTAAATTGGCTTCCAAACAAAAGCTTTTTATATGTTTCCACAAAATAAAATTCATATTATTACTTGAAATCAGTACATTTACAAACTCATCAAAACATTACACAAACAAATAGTGTATACAACTTGTATCATTACACAAGCTCACAGCTTTTGGACGATATACATATTTTTGAATGGTGAATTTATTTTGTTACATGTCTGTGAGACTTAAACCAAAGACATTCCCTTCTCAACGATATACTTAATATCTTGACAACCTTCACCACGTTTGCTACATTAGTGCATTTCTTTGTCCTTAATCACTATTCATTCACAAGTAGATATATCACACACAGTAGTGAATTCACATGCATTTAGAAATCTAAATAGTCTAGCTGGTAGTTTAGTCCTTGTTTATTGTATAGACAAAATTAGATAGTTGAATCTTTTAGGCATACATAAATTTTCATATTTTTTGCTTAATTTTTATTAATTACAGGAACCATTCTTAATTTTCATAGATTTCCACTTTTCTGTTAACTGTTGTTAAAGTTTCAATTAACTTAATACAAAGATGTCTCTTTTGTCATTACCATCAAATAAGGAAACATGTAATTTTCACAACTATTTTTTCTTGCGAGTTCTTTTATTTACTTCGTTTTCTTTTCCTTCCTTTTCTTTTTGACAAAAATATCCCTAAAAAATATGATCATATCTAAATATATATTAATTATGTGAAAAGAAATCTATAAATGTAAAAAAGAAAAAAAATACAAAAAGTAAATAACTAATTATTTAGCAAATAAAAATAAACATATATAACAAATTTATTTATATTTTAATAAAATAAAAACATACATTCATTCATTGAATAACAAAACTGAAGATAAGTTTATAATTAAAAGTTAAAAAAAATTAAAGGAAAACTATATAAATTAAAAGTGAAAAAAAAAATTAAAGGAAAACTTTATAAAAGTAAATAATGGTAGAAAGCTACATATTTAGTCATATATATATATATATTTTTTTCATAATCTAACTAAAATTTAAACAAATTATAAATGTAAAAGACGATTCATATATATGGTGGAGATACAATAGGAAGTTTATTTGGCTAGGAAGGCTAGGAAGTGATCTTGACCATCCATTTAGTTAATCAAGGGCTAAGATTAAATCAGGGAAATTGATAGGAAGAAAAGAGGCGCGTGAGTTTGTTTAGGGGCATTCTAGTCAATCCAAGCCAATAGTTTCTCTCTCCTCCAATTCCCCCCATTTTTTAAACGTTAATAACTCTTTCATACGACATTATTTTTTTATAAAAATTACACAAAAAAAAACGAGCGTTTTTTTATCTTTAAAACGAGTATACTATTGCTATATTTAGAAGAAAAAAAAATTTAAACCCAGTTGCGTAAAACGCAATAGAAAAACCCCCAGTTACGTAAAACGTAATGAAAAAAAAAACCTAAAAAATGACATTTTTCTAAAACGCAATGCACCAAAAACACAAATAAATGACTTATTTGTAAAACGCAATGGCCAGAAAACACAAAGAAATGTGTTATTTCTAAAACGCAATAGCCTAAAAACTTAAAAGAAAGTGTAGTTTGTAAAACGCAATAAACTGAAAACACATAAAAATGTGTTTTACCTAAAACGCAATGCACCAAAAACACAAACACATGTCTTATTTGTAAAACGCAATGGCCAGAAAACACTTAAAATGTCTGTTTTCTAAAACGCAATGGACTGAAAACACCTAAAAAAGTGTTTTACCTAAACGCAATGCACCAAAAACACTTCAAGAATGTGTTTTTCTAAAACGCAATGGCCGGAAAACACCAAAGAAAGTGTTCTTTCTAAAACGCATTGAACAATGACAATAGTTCTGTCTGTGCTGTGAATTGTCTGTGTTGTGAACTGTCTGGACCAATGCAGTTTCCAGAGGCAATTTACAGAAAATTAATTTTTCTGTGAATTGTCTCTGCCCCTTGGACCCCGCCAGGGGCTGCCGCCCCTGGGACCCCGCTACCAGGGGCGCTGCCCCCGGACCCCCGCTAAGATCATAAAACGCAATGACTAAATCAAAAACCCATATCGTAAACATGAAATTAAAGAATTTCTTACATGGATCGAAGTGATTTCTTCAACAATTGACGATTTTTGAATGATTGAAACACTTATCAGCGCTCGAATCGAACAGATCGAGTGATTATCTTCAAAATCACCGGAAAAAACGAGATTTTGTATGAAATTAAACTGAGTTTTCTTCAAAAAAGCTGAAGAACACGTTGATCGGGTGTTTGAATCATTGATTGGTGATGAAAATCGCACTATAATGTAGTGATTATTGAGATAGAAAGTGAAGAATAGGTTGAAGATGGTGGGTTTTGAAAATGGTGGGTTTTGAAGTTACTGGGTTTTGAAAAGGAAGAAGAAAGGGTTGGATTGACTAAAATACCCTTTTTCTTTATTTTAAATGTTGCCACATGTCCTAATTCTATTGCTTCCTAGACTTCCTAGCCAAAATAAACTTCCTATTTGATCTTTTCCCTTCATATATAATTAATAAAGGAAACATATTTTTAAATAACTAAAGATGGGAAGATGTTATTGTATCTATCAAACTTGATCTCCTAGGTCATGATTTCACTAGCAAGAAACACTCCACCATTATCCGATATATTAAAAAACAAACCTTGTAAATAGTAACTTCAACCACATCACCACCACTCTGAGCCATATGACAAACCTAATAAATAGTGTGAACCTTCTCAGCCGACACCTCCTACGACTCTCTCTGCATCTCTTGAAGAAACCCTTACACACATTCAGCCACACACCAAGTGAGGTAAACGACAATAACGGCACCAGCACCAAACACACACACCTGCATATTTCTGATCTTTTCTCCAAACTCATTTCTTCGATAATCTCCAATAATGGCTTCTTCTTACTTAACCAAATCCAAAAACTTCATCATCTACAATCTCAAATCCAAATCTTCTTTCACAGATCGCATATCTGCCTTCACTAATTCGCCGTTTCATCACCGTCTTCTTCACACAATCTCACCATTACCGGTTCGGAAACTTGCAGGTTATTCTAGGGTTAATCGAACCGATAATTCTCATCGGTTTTTTGAACTTGCGTACGTTCAGAGACGGTTGCATTCTACTATCAGTGTCAGCAGTGACGTCACTCAGGTTTGGATCATGTTCTTCATTGTAATTATCGTTGTAATTACTAATTAGGGCATATATTAGGATATTTTGTGTTGTTGTTTGGATTCAATTTGATTTGAGTTAAGAATGTTTTGTGATATGTCCATTTAGCTTCAATTTTGTGAACTTGATGTCTGATTGCTTTGGTTTTGTTGTTGTCATACACTTTGTTCATGTTAGATTTGTTTATTATGTTCTGTACAATCTTTTAATAAGATGTGGTAGTGTTAGTGTGCCGATTGTGTGAATTGATTGTTCAAGTATCGAGTGAGGTTCAAAGTTTTTGGTTGGCTGCAAACATGTGTTTATTGTTTATGTTTTCTCTTGTATAAATTAATTCATTACCGACCTCTCCAGCACTATAAATATTGGCTTTTCTTCACCACCAATCACACACACAAAAACATACCAACTCACCCAAAAATTCTACAACTTTATCAGTTGTATTTCATTTAATTGTAGACTAAAGATGAAGCCATTTGTTTCAGCATTTATGCTTATGGTACTTGTTCTCTTGAGCTCTTCTTTCCTTCAAATCACCATGGCTGGATCAAGTAAGATACAAACTTAACCAATCAACTAACCATTTTCATTTATCCATTGTATATATTTGTATGAGTAAATTACAAATTTGGCCCCTGTGGTTATTTCACTTAATCCCCCTTCTCGGCTTCTTATTTAGCGATGTATATTGTTTGATGAATGTTGGATTTGTGTAGAGTATTAGTTCTGGGCATTTTCTGTGTGTTTGAAAGTGTCTTCGCCAAACTGTATATTTCTACATACAACCATTAATATTGTGTTCTTCAATATTTTTTATTATTATTGTTATACTCCTAGCAATCATATTCATCACGCTAAATATTTTGTATTACAGCTATAACTATACTAGAAGGTGGAAAAATGGAAGTTAGATCATGAGTATTGCAAATGGAAGCTTGATCACGGGAAAAAAATGTTGCATGTAAGTGATTTGAGTTCATATGTATGCGATATTGGGGGCTTATCATGACTTGAATTATGTCAATTTGGATATAAAAGTAAAAAAAACAATGCTACCAGGTACCTAAAACAGTTCCGCTGTGAGAAGGGGCGCCATTAGACTGCTAGCCCTAGGTAACGGCGTGCTGGATGTGTTTGCGTCTATCGCCGCCGTCGGTGCCGGCAACGTGCGGACTTTTTATTACTTTATGTGTCACATGTCAACTCCTTATTTGTTCCTTCTTTTTGTTTTACCCCCTTTTTGATTGTGTATAAAGGGATTGGTATTCCAGATTCTTCACATTACGACAGCTGGTAAAGTGGTTGTATGCCTGACTGAACTCTTCTTTCACACAGGTTCGATACATGCCCTTAATATTTTTTTAAAGCTATTCCCTGACAAGGTTGGTCATTACAGCGCTTGAAAACTCACCCCCTTTTTTTTCTTTCTTCTCATCAGTGCAAAACCCAGGCAAACAAATTTTTTGCGGTGTTTCTGCCGGCCAACGCCGGGCGTCGGCGACCGCTGGCATTGGTTAAGTCCTGTTGAAGACGACGTATTGGCGGGGTCCAACTTCAACATCGGCGGCGAAACATGAACATACTAGACCAACGGTGCCGGTTTCTCTGGTGAGAGATCCGGAAGTTTTAGGGTTCCGACGAGGTCCGGTTAACTCCGGTGATAACCAGGTACGCATGTCTCCTTTTTTGTCAAATCAGGTCTTCCATGTTTTTACATTTATCAGGTTAGGCTTTTGGGTGTAGTTTGGGACTTCAAACTAAGATTAGGGTTTATGGAAACCTATATGGCAGCGTAAGTGGAACACCGAATTGAGGCACAAGTTCTGTATGTTTTGTTACAACGAGGTTTGATGTGTTTTTGCACCATTTGAACCTTTGATGTGTTTTTGCAGATTTAGATACAGGCTCAGGAGAGTGGTTTGTTGAATTGGTGCATGTGTGAATAATTGGTGTTACTCTGTCCAGTTTGCAAGGTAAGTTATTACATAAACAGCAAACCTCCAAGACATACGCATCTTTGTTTTTAAACCAAAAACTTTTTTGTAATATAATACATGTTACAAATTATAAACATGTGCATAGTTATCTATCTATGGAACGCGTTTGCTTGGTGGGATGACCTTAATATTATAGCTCGGCATAAATTTGAGTTAAGGTAACCTCTTAAACGAAGACTTTGTTTGGAGAGTTTTACATTGATGTTAAAAGTTTACATGTTATGATAGAAAAGATGTTATTGGAGATGATAGCAATGATAAAGATGATTTGGTAAAGCAGTTCAGTTTGATTGAATTAGGGAAGAGGGAAGTTTTGACTCATTTACATTTGAGTTAGATTCAGGTTTACTAACATGATCTAGAAAATATAAAAACTGGTCTTGAAACAACTTATCAGAAGATGAGAAGAACTATTTTTATTTAACGAACTTGACAAATTGTTCAAATTCAATGTTTTAGGTGGACAAAAGGGACGTCTTCATCAACTCATGCTTGAAACTGGAACACATCCTGGACTGCCTGTCAACTACATTTTCGCGTATGTAAACAGCGTACTGAACTAGCATAGACAAACTTGTAGCTAAAGGTAAATTATATGCTACTGAACATAGGCTTGCCTAAATGTCCCAAGTTTTGTTCACTTCGTTTATAAACAACGCCGCAACAGATTAATGATAGCATATTATTAACCAGTTGAATACTTGCATCCGTACCTAAATAAAACTAGCTTGCAATACTCTATGTAATTTAATGAACAGTAACAACACTAAGTGATGAGCAAATGGTACCGGGTACCGGTATCAAATTTATCAAACCGAGTGTATTACACAGATTAAATAACCAAAGAAGTTTGCCGCAACGCGGCTAAGGTGATAAACCTAGTTAGATAAAAAATATAAGATTTGCTTATTCATAAATCACAAAAAAGATATATGTCCATCATGTTTTAAACAAAAAGATAATATGATTTATTCATAAATCACAAAAAAGATATATATCCATCATGTTTTAAACAAAAAGATAATATGAGTATTAATACTTAAAACGAGGTCAAACATCTCAAGATTAAAGATTTTATAAATCATGTACTTCAAATACGATTTTCAAAACACTCATGATCTGATTTAATATTTTACGAAGATATGCATCAAAACTGAGTCTTAAAGACTAATTTGGAGTCAAAATTTCATGACAGCTAACTTTATGAGACAAGCATGAACGTGGCTTGAGAGACAATAATGCCGAAAAAGGTCCAAATCCCTAACGGTGGATTTTGGTTCATTAAAGACAACTTTAGCTACCTCCTACGAAATGAAAGTTAAAAAAAGACCTCATGTCATAATTAAGGACATGGAAAGAGGAAGAGACAAATAAAAAGAAGTAAAGCCTATCTAGAAAAAAAGGGGTACAAAAAAGGAGGAAGGAAGAATAATGGATACTTTAAAAAAGTTTTTCATGCACTAAGAGGAAGATGGGTGGTCACTAGTGATAGAATTCTATCACTCCCAATATCCAATCAACTCATGCCATGTCATCACCCAATATTCTATCACTAGTGATAGAAATATAGTGGGGGTGGTCACTAGTGATAGAAAATAGCTATTTAATGAGTTGTGACTTGGACACAGGACTTTGTCTATAAAGAGATCTTCAATGAGTTGTGATTTTTTTTTTTGTATTCATGTATTTAATTTTTTTTCGTGTACTCTTTAACATTTTCATTAATATTTCAACGTATATAAAATTATATTTTTTAATTAAAAAATTTAAAGGACTTGGTTTTCCTCTTTAGCCACCCGTGTAACACACGGGTACTTAGAATAGTTATCTCTATAACAATTACTAAGTCGCATGTACAGTAGTTTTAAGTGTCACGTGTCGCGTTTCTATTAGCCCAAACCTATATTATTTTGAGTAAACTTCCGTTTTGCTCCCTGTGGTTTGGTCATTTTAACGGTTTTCCTCAAATAGTTTAAAAATAGCCATTTTCCTCCTTGATTTTTCTAACTTATCTTCAATTTGCTCTCAGCCTCTAACTCCATCAGTGAGGAAACTGGCGACAAACTCGAAAGATTAGGGAACAAACTGGCGACAAACTCGAAAGATCAGGGAGGAAAATGGCTATTTTTAAACTATTGGAGCAAAACCGTTAAAATGACCAAACCACAGGGAGCAAAACGGAAGTTTACTCTATTATTTTTCTGAGGTGCTCTCAGGCAGTTTCACCACCGCACCACCGGAGCCACCTCCTGCAGGCCATCAACGCTGGTACCACAACAACCATAGCTAGGGGTGAGCATGGTGCGGTTCGGTTCGGTTATTACCTATAACCGAAACCATAACCGCACACTGCGGTTATCAAAAAATCATAACCGTTCGGTTTCGGTTAATGCGGTTTCGGTTAATCGGTTATTGCGGTTAATGCGGTTTCGGTTCGGTTATAGGTCGGTTATTATTAGTGTAAACTATAATGGGCCAATAAGGTTGGGTCTTGGTTAGTGTAAAATGTAATGGGCCAATAAGGTTGGGTCATGGTTAAAAGTTAAAACATTCAAATACTTCACCAAGGATACATATAGATTAGGCCATGGTTAAGCATTTAAATACAAACTTAAAGACTTATGGTGCTACGGATTTGGCTATGTTTAAAATATTCGGTTCGGTTCGGTTAATTGCGGTTATGAAAATAAGAATAACCATAACCGAACCGCAAAAATCGGTTATTAAAAATATAAATAACCAACCCTTCGGTTATTTCGGTTATCGGTTATTTCGGTTCGGTTTTTTCGGTTATTTCGGTTACGGTTCGGTTAATTCGGTTATGTGCTCACCCCTAACCATAGCAGCGGTTTCACCACCACAAGCCGGGGCATAACAGCGGCGGTTTTTCACTCGAATGACGTCCTTCGTTCTCGATCTAGGATTTGCACCGACTTTGATTTCGATTTCTGTGGATGATTCGGTATTTCGATGGCTTCTGGCAACTGACAACAATGGCAGCGAGCCTGTAGTTGGTCGGTTGCCGACCAGAGAAGAGGGTGCCGTGTAGAAATGGAAATAACGGCGAACTTTGTCAAGAGAGAGGCAGACGAGGGATATGCGCGATTCGATTATTTTCCGATGAGTCCACATAGAAGGATGCTTGATACCGTGGCGTTTGCTGCGGACGGTTGTTGAACGGAGAGATTAAATCACAAGCCGATTAGAGAGGATTCCTTCGTGACTTTTATTTGTGAGATAGCAAGTGCTTAAAAAAACGGCTGATTTGTTGAAATGGGATAGAGATAGCTTGAACTTGAACAAGTGATAAATGATGAAGCAGAGAAGATGAAGGTAAAAGTAATACACTAATACTAATAGCTATCCAATTTCAACACAATCATATTATTTTTACTATAATTGTTATTATATTAAATTTCTGAGCATTTTCACTCTTTCTTTTACCTCTTTGCCAAAACAAAAAGAAAATAATAATCATCATCATACTCAGTAAATCCCACCAATAGCAAAGCTAAGGTAGGGTCTGAGGAGGGTAAGATGTAGACAACTTTACCTCTACCCCGTAGGAATAGAGAGACTGCTTCTGGTGAGACCCCCGGCTTGATGGTAGTTTTGTATCAAGCCTTGGACATAAGGCATATAACACTCGACAATTGGGACAAATGCCAATTAGTGCATGTACTCCCTTGTCTTTCGGCTATCAACGCCACCACATGATGCATGATTAACCATCCCCCTCTTTTAACATTATTTTCACGAAGTTAGTAAAATAACGTTAAAATTAGTGCACTTTCACTTTTGCTCCCGAGCGCTCACACATATATACATTATATGGGCATTACCGCAAGCGGGGCGTTTGCCAAAACAAAAAGAAAAATATTAATTATTTTATATTTTTGTCGTTCTTCCTGTTTTTTCTTTTCTTTTTTTCCATTTATTTTACTAAAAAATTAATATTTTATTTTTAAAATTTTCTCACTCACTTTTCGTAACGTACGTTTTCATAACTTGACGTAGCTTTCTGTGCTTTTCAAATACATTGGTGTTGAGTGTGTTTCTGCTATGTTAAGATTTTTAAAAACAACCCGTTGCAACGCACCCATAAAAAAGATGTTATTCCGCTGCAGAGCGCGGGTATAACTACCAGCATTATACATTTATCAAGTGGTCTCACACTTAGTAAACCAATTTTCATGAGATGCATGTAATAAAATACAAGATAGATATCAATGGTACTTACCCTCACATCATGAAGATCAGCACCTTGAAGATTTGCGCCCTTCAAATTTGTACTCTTCAAATTTGCACCCTTCAAATTGGCACCCTACAAAAGTAGAGCAAATATCGACAAATAAGAATCATCAACCATAAACCTTAACACTAAATATTTAATAAACCTTTAAATTGGCTCCTTCCAGATTAGCTCCTTCTAGATTGGCTCCCTCCAAATATGCACCTGCGAGAGCAGCAGCCTGAAAATAAGACCACGAAAGTTTCCCGAAATTTGTTATGAAATTTAGCACAACGAATATTAAGACCTGATAAGATCACGTTTTTGAGGCATGCATGACTCAGGTCGAACCACGGCAAGTTCTGCATAAGTTACAACGGGAAAAACAAGTTTAGTAAAACATTCAGTACTAGCATGCAGTGACTTTCTATTTGACTAGTTCATGATAGCTAGATAATTTTTTTTATCTACAATGGCCACCAAGAGTCAAATAATGAAACAAAATGATAGATAATCGAAAACAAGAGGCTGATTTGTTGAAATATTAAGATAGTTGGCCCGATTCTAGAGGGGCTAATCTCCAATACAAAAACACTAGATAATCCAAATAAACAAGACATAGGAAAATGGAACAGAAATGAAATACTTAAATAAGAAATATAGAAGTTACTAATCCTGAATTTCAGCCCTTTCCCCTCTTGACTTTGATTCCAATAGCATTAACCCCCCCCCCCCCCCCCCCCCCCCCCCCCCCCCCCACACACACACACACTAATTCAGCCCTAAATCTTTGCACTTGATTGACCGTGTCAAAGTAATTGAACCGGGACCCATTGGACCTAGATGGGTTGACCCGCTGACAAGGTAGAGTCTTATCACAAAAACAATAACAAATTCATACTTCTAAAAATAAGAGATTAAGCGAGCATCAAGTATCTTACAATTTTATAAGATACATGGTTTGACAATTAATCTTGAGTCGCATTACAAAATGTATTTGACCATACCATGTTTGAAAGATCAAGTCCAGAGAGATTTGTTCCTCTTAAACAGAAATTTCTGGAACGTTTTATGCAATATTTGATAATATCAGTGCGTGTTAAGTCAGTATCCATTTGTTCATCCTTCTTCTTGTTCAAGACCTCATTTATCCTGTCCACCAGTCCCTGAAATATTCAAAAGAAAGACTATTTTAGTATTTTATGAACAGCTTGTTGCTTGTCATACCGTTCCCCTCTAAAACATCACATTAATTTGACTTTGTTTATTGTATTCTCTTATATTTTGTCTTTTAGTTGTTTTCTCTTTTTTCTCTTCTTCTTATTATTAAAATCATAAAAAGTAACGTAACCATGGTAATAACACTGCCTAGAGTATTCTTAAGGTGTAATTCTATAGTGTTAGGATCAGTTCTAAGATTGGGGCCGGTTATCTTGAAATAAAAATTGTATTTTTCTTGAGGTTGTGCGTCTTTTGAGAATTCTAAGAGAAAGATTTCAGTCAATTAACTCTAACTCTAAGCATTAAAAGCAACAATCAGTATGACACTTGCAAATACATGTGTAAATGAGCCTAGTTGAGCCTAGGTCGCCTAAGCTCAAGCTCGACTCGTTTAACTTACAAGAGCTCGGTTCGACTCAAGCTTTTAGCAAGCAGATTTCGAGTAGCTCACAAGTAGCTTGACTTGTTTACACCTCTACTTGTAGGCTCACGTATAGGAGAAGGCGACGACAAAAATGACTTACAAGAAGCTGATAGTATTCCGCTTCCCGCAAAAGCTCTGAACACTCTAAATCAGACAAGTTGGAAATGGGAGCCACACCGTCCCTCAACCAATTTAAAATATGCCGAAAGTGCATCCCATCCCTGTCAACAAACACATACCCCTGCAGAAAGACAGATTGGTCAAAACATGTTCCTTTTGAGTGGAAAAAATCTTCATGCTCAATGTTCTAAGAAACTCAGTATAATCCGAGTATTCTATCAAACTTAAACAAATATGCTGTATACTTGTATACCAGTTTTGTCTATAATCTATATACTCACTTTCTCAGGGTCTTTGTAAACAGTGTGGCGACCACTGAACATGGCAGCAAGCATCGACTGAGGCTCCCTATGAGTTAGCGTATCAACGGTAGTGAGAAATTCATATCCACCTGTTTCGGCAGCAATATCAAATTAAACAAATGAAAACCTAAATACCTAATTAATCTATCATTTACACCTGTTTAAGCAGCAATATTAAACTAGTTTTACACCCGTCCCAGTCTGGTTTTCCAAATTTATAAAAAATTCAGACTTAACAAAAACAGTAACCCAAAAAAAACTTACTAACTGACTGAAAATTAATAAGCGTAACACAACAGTTTTCTATATAACTGAGAAACTGGAAAAATAGTGACTAAACTAATGGAAGGAATCTAGTAGGCAGTAAAGAATAACCTAAGGAATCCAGTAAGCAGTAAAGAATAACCCAAGGAATCCAGTAAGCAGTAAAGAATTAACTATGGCAGCAATATTAATTAAACAATTTTTTTTGAAAGGAATTAATTAAACAATTGATAACCTAATCAATAGATCATTTCCATGAGTTTCAGCAACAATATTGAATTAAAAATTCATAACCTAATCAACTGATCATTTGCACATGTTTCAGCAATCAGCAGCAATATTATAATATACAGCTGCTAACCTAATCAATAAATCATTTATACTTGTTTCAGCAACATTATTATATTAAACAACTAATAACCTAATCAATAGATCATTTCCAACAGTTTCGGCAGCAAGATTAAGTTAAACAACTGATAACCTAATCAATCGATCAATTAAACATGTTTCGGCAGCAATATTATGTTAAACAACTGATAACCTAATCACTGTTCAAGTTTTAATCGATCAAATCCACTTGTTTCGGCAGCAATATCAAACTAAACAATTAATAACCTAAACAATCGATCGTTTAACATGCATAATTAAGGATCCGATGCCTAAAACGGTCAAATAAAGAAACTAAACTGAAAACCTAATGAATCGAACGATTCAGAGCGAAATTACAGAGAATTACAAGTAAAATAAGAAACTGAAAAGCAAGAAGTGTGATATAATGACCTATATTGAGACGAACAACCGAAGAACAGGCGTTGGAGTCCATTGTCATGGTGATGTCATCAGTGCAACTGAAGAAGAAGATGAAGACGCATATTGTAAGACCGTAGGGGCAATATTCACCCTTGGGCGTTTTGCGTCATGTGGCAGCCCAGTCAGCAATGGGGTATTATTGGGCGTTTTCTAAAATGGGTGTAGTGGAGATATGGGGATTGTGGGGCATTATGTTTGTAATCAAATAAAATAAAAAAAAAAACAATTCAAAAAATGTTATTGGACAAAACAAAACAATGCAAACTCAAATCTGATTGGTCAATTCTTCCCCCTATTGGCGTGATTTAAAAAACGCCCAAACCAAAAAAAGCCCAATCACGCCTATGCGTAGTGGCAAAGGGGCAATATTGGGCGTGATTAAGCCCAAAAAACGCCCAAATTTATAACCACTACGGGTGGTCTAACGGCTAAAACCCTGAAGAGTGTTCAACAAGTTATCTATATGACCCCTTTTACTTTTTGTTTATTTCTCCAAATGCCCCCTGTACTTTTCTTTCTTGCACGTTTCTCCATGACTTTGGTCGGGCCCACTGACTTTAAGGGGTTGTTTGTTTTTTTGTCAAAAACACTTCAGAACCTCTTATGTCTGTCTCACACAGACGTTTGAGTCTACAGTATATTTGTTTTCTTAAAGTGTTTTCATTAAAAAAAAGGTCTTCAAGACCTCTTACTTAAGCAGATGTGGACTAGTGTCTTGTCTTCTATCTTCTTCCTTCCTCTCTCTGCTCTTTCAAAACAAATAACCCTAGCATCCATCCAGCCAACACCTCAATTGATCTCCACCTCCACACATGGCTGCCGTCTTCCCGTTGTAATATGTACGCCTCCGTCGAAGCCACCACACCTCCGTCGAAGCCACCCCATCGATCTCCATCTCCACCTCTATTCACCTAGCTGTGGTGAATAAAATCAGTTTATTTATATTTCAGTTTATTTCAGCAGCTTGAAGAAGTTAAAAAACAAACAGTCTTCTTCTTGTAGACTGCAGAGGTTTGGTCCACCTCATTAGCTGCAGATGTCTGCAGACGTTTTACCTCTGAAAAAAACAAACAACACCTAAGAATACAAGACGTTAAAGCGACTTTTCTTTATTGCACGTTTCTCCACGACTTTTAGGCTACAGGGTGTGGTATAAAGCCCCTATGGGCTTTATCACGTCACCACAGCGCCACGTCACATAGGGAGCTTTAAAGCCTCTTCTTTTAACGTGCATACAATGGTTTAAAGCCCATTTAAAGCCCCCTATTAAAAAAAATAAAAAAAATAAAGAAAAGAGATTTGATTGGTTGAAAATAATGGGCCCCACCTGTTTTCCTCTTTAACAAGCGTTAGCATGCTGACGGACATGGGGTAGCGCCCCCTTGTTAACAAGCAGGGGGTGGGGGAGGGCACTATGTGGCGCCAAAAATGGTGATGTGGCAGGGTGACGCTAGGCCACACCCCCTAGCCTTATAACATAAGTTATATAGCCGTCGTTAATTATAACATAAGTTATATAGTTATCGTTAATATTAATAATCTGATTATTTAATATGATTTCAAAGTCATCGTATATAGCTTTACTTGTGATTTCAAAGTCTACACCGTTCATTTAGCTTATTTAGTATGCGTGTGTAGCATTGTTGGAGTTTTATATATAAAATAGTAAAGTACAACTTCAATACTTGGGGTTTACAACCAATCGCGTATACAATTCTCATTTGAAAAAAAAACGGTTAATCAAGCCCCTGTGGTTGTCAATTGTAATCAATCAAGTCCCTCTATCAAACGTCCGTTATATGAACGCTAGGATTTTGGTCAAAAGACCGTAATGCCCTTTAGGAACTAAAATTGCAATCTTAAAGGTTCTGCAACACCCACCACTTCAATCCTTCTATTCTATATACATTTTCACCATTTTCAACAACTTTACACTCAATTCAATCATGATATCATCTGGGTCTTCAAGATAATCACTTCATACCATCATAAAAATCAATAATGCTTGCTTAATCAACTGATCTTCATTTGGGTATTCTTGATTAACATTATTTTTGCACCTGGAGAGATGGATTTCTACTTTTTTTCATCAAGTTTGTGCCTTTAGTTTATAATCAATTGTGGGTACTTAAATAATAATGTATAGTGAGGTCTGCAAGAAGTTCTTTTCATCCAAATTCTGTTTCTTTTATTCATTTTAACTTTTCTGTTTACTTAAATTAACAAAAATGATATATAAACATATCAAGAAACAACCCAATCAATGACAAAGTTGAAGATAGCATTTGGAGTGTTCTATGATATCTTTCCATACGAACGGTTAGGGTTTGATTTTGGAGAAGATGGAATGGGAGGAGTGAATGGTTAAATTTAGGTTTTGAAGAGGATCAAATCTGTCATCAATCAGATACTAGTTCTTGTTCTTAGTTTGAGTTGCATCCGATTGAATTTTTGGGAGAACTACCTAAATAATTCGATATAAAAGTGACTACATGCCTATCAGATCATCCGTTGCAAACCTATTTTCCTCAACATAAAATCTGAAATTTAATGTAAACATGCATCAGACCCCTTTAGCTGCAACTAGTAGAGAAGAGAAGTTTATAGTGATCTTCGACTAAAAAGTTATGATTCCGCCACTCTTTATCTGTTTCATTCGCTGATTGAGAATGTTTAAGTCTTTCATGTGTTAAGACTAAATGCTTGTTCTTTTAACCTGTTTTAAAATGTTTTCCCAACTGAACTTTTTAAATGTTTCCATGAAAAAAGCTTCATATCACCATCTGATATCACTATATTTGCAAACTAATTAGACATTACACAAACATGTGGTGTATACAAACTTGCATTACACGTGTTCACCAGACTTGGATGATATACATAACATCTTGACAACCTTCACCATGTTTACCACATTCGTGCATCTCCTTACTTTTCTATTAAAAAAGAAAATGATATTTTTAATAAAAAACCAAAATTTATGACATAGGTGAACCATTAAATATTCGTTGGCTGAGAATTCGTGAATGATTCTTGGATTTGAATCTAAAATTTGGTTAGCCTAACGACATAAGAAAATCATGTATCACGATTCCTTAAAATGCATACATCGATACTTACTAGGATCAAGAACATAAAATTAGGGTGGAGATGAGTTTTTTTGGAAGAAAGGTGTAAATTTCAAGCTAGATTTGACCAACGGTGTAGTATTGATATTTTTCGTAATATAGGTATTAGGTAATACGCTTGTACTCGCAGCGTATTGTCAGAATCTGTTTACAATGCGCTTGTACTACAAGCGCATCCCCTCTTTATCGCCGGCTGGAAGGTTTTGCCGGACACGAACTAAGCAGATGGTCGGAGCTCTCTTTGTCGGATACGCTTGTACGACAAGCGAGTTGAATGTGATTATGACAAGTCGCTTGTTCAGAAAGCGCATTCACAAAATTCTAAAGTTGAATTGTTTAAAAAACATAACCGGGTGGAGGATGCAAAATGTGTATTATTATTTTCTTTCCTTTTAAATATAAATATTGATTGTGTTTTAAATATAAACTAGATTTTTACCCGTGCCGCGCGTTGCGGCGGCAACGTTACGTTTGTGACTTCTTTACACGTTTTACGATGATGACATTAACGTGTGGTGCACACGTGTAACGTGACGTGTTTTTTACTTTATTACACACATTACGTTAGTGACATTAATGTGGTTATGCATAGATAAAAAGAGTATAATGTCTCTCACGTTGCGATGTAAAGTCGTAAAAGTAATTTAAACAAAAGAACTGAAGTGTTGTAGAAGATGAGATGTGAAGTTATTAAGTAGAAATATGTGTGGTCAAAGTTGTTACATACCAAAAGTTAAGGGGTCAGTGTATCACTTACCAAAAGATTAGGAATGAGTGTGTAAAGTCTATAAACTTGAGTGTTAAAAAAGAAAAATAAAGACCATGGTTCATTAACGTGTTTAAGTACATATAAGAAAATATATTTAAACCATATTATACCTCACACGTTACATCTTTGTAAAATTAAAAGGAATTTTAAACGAAAGTCCCTAATTACCTGTTGAAGAAACATGAACCTGAGCGGGTCGGTTCTTCTACGATGATGGATACGAACCTGGCCACATCTCGTCTTCTTCGCCCGAATTCTAGACCTGCAAATAAAAAGAAAATAGAAAAACAGAGCTGTAGAGACGACCGGTAGGAGAAAAATCCCCTATTTCCAGCTACAAAAGTGTTTGCCCCATATTCAATGCCCTAATAAGGAGGTGGAGACCTTCTTATATAGAAGATATGGGAAACCCTAACCTCAATGGGCCAGGCCCAGTTAGGGGTTGTCTCTACAAGCCCATAGCCTAGTGTAGTATGTAAACTACAATGCGCTGGGCTTCGCAGGTTAGTACGTAATAGTAATAATAATATTTAACATAAAAGTAATAAATAGCAGAAAAGTCCGACCGCTCGGGTCGGGTCCAGTACCATACCTCGTCATGTCCCCCCAGTCTAGTGTTGCTCCCGCTTGCAAGCGTGGGAGGAGCACTTAGACTTATTAGGAGCTCGGGAGTGAAGATCACTAATTTTAGGCTTACATGTCGTCCGGGTGAGAGAAAGTCGCCGGCCACGTTGGCTGTGGTTAGCTGTGAGTGGAGATAATGGAGCAATAAATATCCTACGATTGTCCATCGTGGAAATTGGTCGGGCAAACATGGCGCACGCTGATCGGTTACAGGCAGTTGCCATTTGTATTGGCGCATTACCATGAGCTTGTCCAGGTTGTGCGTAAGTGGTCAGGTCTCATGCATGAGTCTTGGAACAGGCTGAGTTTTGTCGGTTAAGTGCTTCGCCTTTGGATGATTTTTTCAGGTGTGGCCCTGCTTTAGCGGTGCGTACGGTCGTGTGGGCTACTGTAGAATATTCACCCTTTGATGTAACTTTTGTCGGTTAGCATATGATACGCTAACGACGTTCAACCCATTGAAAGAGTCGATGTTGATGTGACGACGATCCCTACCACGCGTCCGTGTCACCGGGATCCCCGTTGTTGTTATGTACAACCATTGGTGGTCATAGACGCATACGCGGATGTTATGCCACCTTAGGCGAATGTGAAACCGCTGGTGGTTATACCAGTCGTTGTTATTGACGATCCGGTTATAGCAATTATCGTTGCAGTTGGAAAGAAGGATATACAAGGCACCCCTGCAGAAATGTTTGCTGCTCAGTGACCTCGGAAGGGTGCTTAGAGCGTTATTTATGTTCCCCCACAATGTTTGTATAATTGTGGGACAAGTACTTGGTTTTTCATCAGTGGTTGTGCATCTATTACCAAGATACCCACTAGAATAGTAGTGGTTGAATACATCTATTACCAAGATGCCCACTTTTAGCGCTGTATAATTTGATCATCTGACTTTGTTATCATGAAAAGTATTTCGTGTCAGAGTTTTTTACCGTGATATGCAGTTCAAATGCGGTGGTACGTTGTGTTTACAAATGTTTATATGAACACTTGTAGATATCAGAAAGTGCTTTATAACCCGCGCGGCGTTAATGAACACTTGAACAACAAAGTGCTTTCTACGCGCTTGGCGTGAGTGAACACTTATTGAGATAATAAAATGCTTTGTACGCGTTAGGCGTGAATGAGCACTTTATGTAAGCTACTACGTGCTTTTCCTGGACGCGCACTGGCGTGTGGAATTCTTATAGTAGGTGGCATGTCTGCTTACCTCGCTGATTGTGGCGCGAGGGTTTTCTTTTATCCATGTCGCAGACTGGTGTGGAGAATACATATCCGAATAAGTATTTTTCCGGTCGCATAGCGTGTGGAATACTTATTCGAATAATCAAGTATACTAGTTTTGTCGTGCATTTGTCTTGACCACTCTTTTGCATATGCGTCTCAAGTGATATAGTCGTAGGACAAATGATGTGAGAAGCATAAATATCGTTTGGTAAATCAAAATATCCACATTATATGAGACCCGATGCAGGATAATATGTAGTGGATATTACCTTAATGGGCAGCCTGAGAGAAGATGATCACTTTTAAGGTGTAGTGGCACTATACCCTGCTAGTCCCCCAGTTCATTGCTGCTAAATTGTGTTAGTAGTATTGAACTCAAGTACTCAAAAAGCAATAATGCAAGTACGTATGAAAATATATCATATATAGCCAAATACGACATATATATCAAGTTGTAGACAGTTTTACGTGAGATAGCAGTGAATTCTTTTATTTACTTGTCGGTAGTCACAGAATCAATGAAATGATTCTCAAATTATTTAGTGTGCTATAAAGTTGTTTGGTGGCACACAACCTAACTGGAATTAATCATCAAGCAAGTAATGCAACAAATGTAAGAGTTGTACCAAGATTGTGTCCTTACTCAAGAATTGTGTGGTGCGAAAACCGGAATGTCCAGATAATTGTAGCGATGACACACCATGTAAGTCCTCTGGTTCAGTATGTGAACCCTCGTTATCAAGTAAGGACCATTAGGTGTGTAATTCGAAACGTCTGAAGTTTCATCCATGTCTACCAATATGGTCCGGTAACGCCCGTATGTGCCGTCTTTCAGCTTAATGATGCTAGATATATTAGTAGCATTAAATTTAAAAGCTAATCAAAGTACATATAGAAATATGGCATATGTAAGTCAATACGACATGTTTATCCAATGGTTTATCAAAGGCAATGATGACCATCTATTAAATTAATGATGCAATCAAGTAAGAGTTATTATCAAATTACTTATCATGAAAATATACTTGATGAATAAGAGGTGTACCGAACCACCATCCTCCAATAATAATTGTTTGGTACCATCAGAACGTTCGAAACATTCGATAAAACCCAGCGATAATGATGCCATAGCTTGCGAGTCCTTATTCCTTGATATGTCGCCCATAAGTGTCCACTGTATTCACGCCAAACGAGTTCTTGGTAACAATCTAGGCTCCGGCCTGTTGTCGCTAGCTCATTTTAGTAATCTGATGACAAGAGACAAATTGCTAAACACTTTGAGCATTCATCGCAAATAGGCAACCAGTCTAGGTTGTAGCGGAGTTACATCATGTTAGTCCCCAATTCATTGCTGAGAAATAAATGTTAGTAGCATTGGAACTCAAGTAATGAATATAAATGAGTGCCACATGTGACGATGGTGCGAAGCATATAGTATATAACATGTATATTATGTTATCGCAAATGAGATATGTAAGCATGATCAGAAATGAGATCCTACGTTTACACTTTATTTTGAAGCCAACAAGTAGGGATTATTTGTAGACAAATAAAGTCTTGTAACTGTTGACTTGTACATGCCATCCCAAGGATGGTAGGGTTTTTAAAGCTACTGAAGATTTCTCATTTATGTATATATATATATATACTTTATTTGTATGATACAACATGCCCCTTACCTGGTCTGTAACAAAATATGTCCATTAATGTTAAAGATTTAAAGGACATAAAAGTGTCTGTTTATAATATTTGTAAGGGCCACCCATGTAAAATGGTGTAAGATGTGGTGTGGTTTAAAGAGATAAACGTGATCCACACACGACGTAATTAAAATAAAAAATAAGGCGCTAGTTTAGGTGGGTAGGATGATATGGATGTGGGGCGGATTTCAGCCGATGTCACTACCTCAGGACGTATGTGAGTGCGGAAGTCCTTCGCTTGGGTAGGTTTCAGAGGTCGTGTCGGCTAGATGGCTTTTCGCCGCAGTTACATTCATCCGTAAGCAAGCACATGAGTCTCCCGTCCGATTGTATCAGACGCGGAAGTGGCTAATCCTTCCCGCTAGGCGCGGGTAACGGGATGCCTTTAACGGCGCGGTGTGGGAGAGTATGATGGGAGCAACGGTTGTAGTGGTGGGGTGACCTAAGGCCTTTGTTGGAAACGACCTATGGGTAAAAACGTCCGCCAGAAGCGGAGGGTGCATAAGAGCATTCGTGGAAGTGCTACGGGAAACGAGCATTCCCGAGGCGGCGGCGCGGGTGGAAAAATATGCGTCCGAAGGAAAGACGTGTTAAACAAGAGCTTCCGCCGGAGGTGGCGGGTTGAATAAAAGCTTCCGCCGACAGTGGCGGGTTGGAGAAAATCGTCTGCTAGAGATGGCGCGATCAAGAAGGTTGTCCGCCAGGGGTAATGTGGTGAACCGAAGCATCCGCCATAGGTGGCGGAATTATTAAGTAATTGGCCGGAAGCGGTGTAGGCGGATAAAACGTCTGTTTGAAATGCTCCAGAGTGAACAAGAGCTTCCACCGTTAGCGACGCGGGCAGGAATGACCACACAACTCAACCAGTAAGGCGTCTAAGAGTGTGCTGATTAGACAGCAAGTCACGCCGGAAAATGCCATAAAATAAGGCGTTTCGAGTTTCAACCAATGCTTGAAAGGGGATCATCAAGCCAAAAATGGCCAAAGGAAGGCGCGTCGTTAATGGTGCGGCACAAGAAGTTATCTCCGGAGCTGGCTAATATCATGAAAAATGCCCGCTGCTGATTGTGGTAACGTGGATAAAAGATTCCGCCTGAGTTTGGCACGTTGACGAAAATCGTCTGCTAGAGGTGGCGCGACCAAGAAAATTGTCCGCCAGGAATGGCGAGGCGAACAACGTTGTCTGCCATGGGTGGCGAGACGAGTGCAGTTGCCCGCTGGGGTGGCGCGACGAAGGAAGTTGGTTTTGTGTATCCATACTCCGCAATATATGAACAATTTTGACCCTCCAGATGGTGTTGCACCGTACTGCATGGTGGAGTATGCTCGTGCAACAGAGTTTACCCGCGCTACGGGGTATAGTAGCGTAACAGGTTTTACCCATGAAAACGTCAAGCAATGACATCAGGGTGATAAACATGTCGCTGTTGTCAAACCCATTTGACCACATGCTTTACTTCACTGTTATATTCAAAATTAGATGTTTGAAGTTTAACATGTGGTGCATTTTTGAAAAGTGGACATGTACAATTGTTTAAGCATGTGCCATCTAAATCTTTCACAACTATTACAGACAAATATACCAGTTGGCCTATTTAGCTTCTTTCATGGTCAACAATAAGGTTCACAATGTTTTAGTAATGCCTTACGGCGGACAAAGAATGCTCTCGCGGAGCTTATTCTTCGAAGGAGGATGTTCATCCGCGCGATGGAGCATGTACGCCAAGCCGTGTACTCGCGTGGCATAGTTTACCCGCGGCTGGGCAGAGTGTACTCGCGCGATGGAGTTTATCCGCGTCGGGGGATTGTCTGGCAGGCGGTGTACCGCGCGGCGGAGTTTACCCGTTGTGACGTGGTGAGTCCGGCCGGTGGAGTATACTTGCGCGACGGACTTGACCTGCAGTAGCATAGTGTGCCAGTAGGTGAGAAGTTCGAGGGAACCATCGAATTGTTTCAATCGAATCCAAGCGTTTGATTTAGAAATTTCACAACAACGTTGTGGAAGCAACCATTATCACATGGGGACTTGAAGTCACGCGGACCAGTATGTGGACAGAAAATCCCCAACAACGGCGTTGAAGGAACCTTCTCAACTGTTATGATATCTTTTATGTGCGTGGTGCATATACATGTGTGTTAGTATGTATGCATGGTTACTTATGTCTGTTGGCAATGTGGGGCATGCCAGCTAATCGTGAATGGTACTAGGTAGAGGAAAAAGAAAACTTCATTTGTTGTATCAATCTTATAGTCAAGTCTAGGTTTAATAATTAAGTACTACAGATGCGATATTTTAATTATCCATAGTAGCGGAGTGCGTCTCGCAAACGATGGACTCTCACGACAGAGTTTATTCACGGCGACAGAGTACAACCGAAGAGCACAAGAGTTCCTTAATAACGCGTGGTCGAGGACAAGTGGTTGAAGGCTGATGGCGCAAAGGAGGCTTGGTGTAAGGTGATTGGCACGAAAACCCGCTCCGCGAGATGCAAATGCGGGAGGCGCGAAAGTAGATGTAGAGTGTACCCGCGCGGCGGTGGAGAACGTCCAGTAGCCGATATACTCGCGATACAAAGTTCACCCGTGCGGCGGAGTATGACACGTAATCGGGGTTTACCCGCGCGATGGAGCCCACCTGCTCTGCGTGGCGGAGTTTATCCGCTAAGACGGTGTATACTCGCGCAGCGGCGGAGCCTATCCGGCGGTGGCTGATGTTTACAAGCGCGGTGTCGACGCAGCTCACCAGCCCAAATTGTACGGCCAACAAGTTATCCGTCAGGAGAAGTGCGATCAATACATGTCGATGTATAGAGATGGTTCGATTGGCGGAGACCCACTATGGCACCATGACGCGTGTGCGTGGGCTCCCAGGTCAAGGTCCTGTTTCGACAGGTTACGCGGCAAACAAAAGCTCGACCTCCGACGAAGGATGAGTCACCGGATTTTTCTTATGGGTTGTGTTTTGTGCAACACGAATTGTACTTCCCCACAAAATTGTTCCGCATAAATATAGGACATCAGTTGCTTCGTGATTATTATCATTATATTATATTATAATTATAAAGAAATTGATGCAACATCTTGAATGGGCTGTCATCATGGTTTGTGTATGGCACCATGTGCTTTGCAACATGTACCCATTATCAGAATAAAAAATCCATGGAAACTTCATATTTTCACCTCCTTCCTTTTTATAGTTTCAATGTAAAAAAAAAAGGGGGTGGACGTTTATCATATCAAGAATAAGTGATCAGATGTTTCATGTAGTTTCCGTGCAAGGAAAGAAAAAACGTACCCGATCTAGGACAACTTTAGTTGAATGAGAAATCGTTTATAGATTTCAAGGGATGTAGATCTGGTCAATGAGCGAAGGAGAACGAAGGTGTGGTTTGCCGGGGTCCCACGGTGGGCGCCAATGAAGAAACATGAACCTGAGCGGGTCGGTTCTTCTACGATGATGGATACGAACCTGGCCACATCTCGTCTTCTTCGCCCGAATTCTAGACCTGCAAATAAAAAGAAAATAGAAAACAGGGCTGTAGAGACGACCGGTAGGAGAAGAATCCCCTATTTCCAGCTACAAAAGTGTTTGCCCCATATTCAATGCTCTAATAAGGAGGTTATATAGGAGATATGGGAAACCCTAACCTCAATGGGCCAGACCCAGTTAGGGGTTGTCTCTACAAGCCCATAGCCTAGTGTAGTATGTAAACTACAATGCGCTGGGCTTCGCAGGTTAGTACGTAATAGTAATAATAATATTTAACATAAAAGTAATAAATAGCAGAAAAGTCCGACCGCTCGGGTCGGGTCCAGTACCATACCTCGTCACCTGTTGTGCTTTGTGGTGGGGCCTTACGATGACATCAACGTATTAAAGGGCACGTTAGCAAGCTTCAAAACGAACATCGAAACGTTTCCACGAACTCAGTTACGGCTGTGAAGTCGACGTGGCCAGGCAATTAAAGAGAAGCTTATGAAGTAAGCTTATGAGTTATAAAACGATCATTACGAAACACAAATTCGATTTTTCTTACCAGCAGATTGCAACCTAATAATTTAAATAAAGAAATCTAAACTAAAACATAAAAGAAAAGTGAGGGGAAAAAAGAAAAACGAAAATAACTTGCAAGCCCAGGGGATCTAGCTCTTGTCAGTACCAAACTCAACTTAAACAAATAAGCAATTGCTTTAGAAACAACTTTAATATTAGTCCAGCATATAAATCCAACAAATCAAGTGGTGGTCGGTGGCTAACTGACTATAGCCACCAACTTTGTATTTTAAGAATATAGATAATATATTTTTTTCCTACAATAGCTTGCACTGCACATGTAGGCCCCCAAGGTGTAGTGTTTTTTGGTTTGTTGTGAAGTGTATTTTGGTTTGTTGTGAAGCACAGTTTAGTAAATTCTTTTGTTTTGTTTTGTGCATGTGATGTATATGATACTTGGAGGTTTCTAATTTTTTTTTTGTTTTAGATTTTTTTTTTTACAATGTGCTTGTTAAAGTCTTTACTATTTTCATGAGATAGACAAAAAATTGAATTGTCATATCAAAGTTATTAGACTCTAATAATTGTAAAGTTATTTTCACTTATATAGGGCTGGTCTATTCGCACACGGCCTTAGTCTTTTTGCACACTCGAAGCGCCCCGCTTTGGCCATAGCGGGGCGCTTTGGCCAAGGTCAACAGACAAGGACTGACTTTGTCAAGTTATACCTGTATATTTCCTCGGTCGTAGACTCGCACAATAACCAAAATGTACGTACGAATTCTTTCCATTCCTTGTCAGAGAATTTCTTCTTGCTGTTCTTATTAATATTTTGTTGAATATGGAACCGACAAAGATACTTATGCGCTTTTGGAAAAACTTGTTCACACGCGTTCATTAGCGCAAAATCCCTGTCTGTTAAAATCACGCGCGGTTCCATACATCCTACCAGCATAGACTTGATCCTCTGCAACACCCATAGGTAGTTCTCTGACTTCTCAGCGGAAATTACCGCACAAGCAGCCGTAAACGATTTGTTTGTCGACGTCATGCCTACGACCTGAACAAATGGCAGGTTGTACATGTTCGTTTTGTAGGTGGCGTCAATCATTAGCACATGCGGGAAGGCACACCACATATTGAATGATCTTTCGTGAACAAAGAAGACATCTTCAACTTCGTTTGATATCTCATTCGTGCGCATGTAATAAGTGTAATTTTTTTCGAGAAGAATGCTTTCAAGTTTTTGCATCGGAGACTTACCGACATTTTTTTCGGCGTTGATCTTCTGAACAGCGTTGTGTATATCTTTCGGAATAAGCTTTCTAGCCGGATTGTTTTTTGTCAGCGTTCGCCAGATACTTTGGTTGGGAATGTCTTGCTCTACCAGCTCCTTAACCAGTTTTGTATCCTCCGAAGAAAGCCTTCTCGCATACGCGTGACCCTCTAAGTTTTCAATAGGAGTGTGGTTATGCTTCGCCTTCGTCACCTCGATCCTCCAAACCGTAACCGAAATTCGAATAACCTTGTAAGCTCTGTTGACAACCGTAACTGTCGTTTGGACCACACTCCTGCTGTACAAAGCTGTACTCGCCACCGTAACCGAAATTCGAATAACCTTGTTGTGCGTAAGGGTCCTCCACAGGGGTATTCAAATCCAGCGTCACCGTGTTATCACGATAATGAATGCCAGATACAACCTCTGCCTCCCTCAAGTTGGACGAGACCGGTTTCTCATACGAGTCAGAAATAGCGGTCCCCTCGTAAGAATCAGGAACAACTGTCTCGTCAGAATATTGACCGAAAATATAGTTGTTTAACCACGACATCGTTTTTTCAAGAGATGTAACTAATACAGCAAAACCGCGCGTTATTTTGAGAAGAAACACAACGGATCTGAAATGAAGGCAAAATGTATATCGAAGACAATGTGTGTGATCGAAATGTGTGTCTCACAGGTTGCTTTTAAAAGGGGAAAATGGTGAAATTTGGGGTCGAAGCGCCGCGCTATGGCCAAAGCGCGGCGCTTAGGGTTAACGACAAAACATCATGATTAGCTTTATGTCTGTCAAACAGTATCGAATGTTTCAAACGTCAATCGAAGCACGTATTGTCGATCGAAGCGCCGCGCTTTAGCCATAGCGCGGCGCTTTGGGGTGTGAAAATAATTTTGGGCGTGTGCAGCTAGCATAACCCATAAATGGGGTGCCTCTTGTTTGTTCAAGGACTACCACATTTTCAATTCTTGTTTGTTCAAGGACCACGTCATTGCAAAAATCGTTTGTTAAAGTGTTTCATATTTTCAGGTGAGTTGATCACTTTTTTTACCTCACCAAATTTCCATTCTAAAATTTTGTTATTCCATTTTTTTTTAAATGAGTCTACATCTAAATCCTGGTCCACTTAACCATGATGTATTATTTCTTAGCAACGAACATCATGCCTTTAATGTTTTCAAATACGGATTGGTCAATGAACCCCCACTGTACGTTCGACGCGGTGACCAAACATTTTGGCAGTGTATCAAGGATCGTGGGATTGATCCTAGGGTTAGAAATATTTTAGACCATATCGGTTTTGGTGGTCTAATTGAGTGTGGGTACTGGACAATTGATCATGCGTTAAAGCATGCGTTGGTTGAAAGATGGCGTCCGGAAACCATACTTTTCATCTAACCGTTGGTGAGCAACGATAACACTACAGGACGTCAACGTTATATGGGGTTTGCCGATTGAGGGTGAACCAATAACTAGCACCGATCATTCTTATAACACAAACCAAAATCTTAAAAGGTGCCAACAAGTGATGGGTTTTACCTCGAGAAGTAGTGATTTGTCAGGTTCACAAATGAATTTTTCTTGTCTTTTTGCGGAATTTGAAAATAAACAGTCGGTTGAAAATGCTAGTGATTTGGATTGCACACAATATATAAGTGAAAATGACTTTACAATTATCAGAGTATGATAACTTAGATATGACAATTCATTTTTTTGTCATATCATGAAAATAGTAAAGACTATAACTTGCAGATATCAAATTCAAATATCTTTCAAAATAAACAGGCGATGATTTGATTTTTGACAGAAAAAGGAATGGTTCTCAATTCATATAAGTTATGTTTATCTAACAAGCACATTGTAAAAAAAAAACTAAAACAAAAAAATTTTACAAACCTCCAAACAAAGCAGATTTCATCGATCCCCTCTTGCCCCTTTGTTTGCCGACGCCCTTCCCTTTACTTACGTCCCTAAATGGAAGGTAACTGATTCTTCCGTTATAGGGACTCCTGAAGCTGCTAGGGATTTTCTGAACCATGTTGTTCCTCCCTCATATAAATTTGTAAATTCTGCCTTGAGGGATGATCTCTTTGACGATCAGTACAGTATGTCCCTATGTGAAAGTTTTTTCAGGGGTGCTGGGATGCTTCAGAGGGTTGATGATCTGAGGAAGGCGAATGAGGGGCTTAAGACTGAGCTTAAGGCTTCCCAGTCGGCTGTTGCTGGGCTTAGGAGCCGGGTGGTTGATGCCGAGAGGAGATTACAGGAGGAGAAGGTGCATAGTCTCTCCCCCCCCCCCCTTTTTTTATATATATATACATGCTTACTGATTCTTTGTTCAGGGAGCTGGGGCTATGCTTGAGAGGAAGGAACGAGCTTGGGAGCGGGAGATGGCATCGTTGGTTGAGGAGAAGGAGGGGCTTGCTGCTGAGCTGAAGCATTTGAAGGAGGTTGACTCTGTTTCCCAGGAGCAGCTCAATACCATTTACTCGGACTATGGGGTGACTTCTGATGATAATCAACGATTGGCGGGAGAGAAGCATTGGTTAATTACTGAAGGTTTTGGGGCCTTCCTTTCTGCTGTAGCTCAGTCGGAGGACTTTAAGAGTGGTTTGGAGCAGGTGTATAGGGCCTATAGGGATGTTGGGTACCAGTCGGGGTTGAAGGATGGTTATAAGTACTCTGCTCAGGGCCTGGACAGGAAGGAGACTCCTCTGTATGACTCCAGGGTCAAGAAGAAGCTGTCCAAGCTGAACGAGGAGTTTGGGCAGAAGACCCCAACCATTCTTGCCAAAATCCTGGAGCATCCCTTGATTTCCATTGATGAACTGAAAGCCCTGTTCTTCTCCGCGGGTCCCTCGTCTCCACCGTCCCTTTCCGGGGGTGATCCCCAGTAAATTCTGAACATTTGACAAATTTCGATGTGGTTGTAATAACTCTAACTTACTTTGGGATGTTTGTACGTTTTGTTTGGCCTTTTTTTTTTTTTTTTGATGGTCCTTTGTGTTGGGGGCCATCTTGATCGCTAATCGTATGGCCTATGGTTATGTATAGCTATTCCCTTGCTTTGTTGCCTGTTCCCTGTCTCGTTTGTTTTTGTTTTACAGGGGCATTTATCGGAGGCTAGCTTGGTAATTTTTTGGGAACTTTCATGCTGCTTTAGCGAGAAGCCAAAGGGACTTGTTTTTGTAATCTGGGGCTAGGGGCCATCTGGCCGTTTTTGTAATCCCGTGTATTGCTTGATTCCTGCCCAAGTTATTGGGGTTTGTTTTTGTATATGTATCTCATACTAAATAAAGCAGATTTCCCCCTCATGATTTTCTATGTATGGGCGTGTTTGCATTATTTGTTTTTATTGTTTGCTTCGTTAAACTTGTGATTGTCTGTTCGAGGCCAATCGGTGGATAAGTTTATAATACAGCGTTATGTTTTTAACTTGCTTTTGTCCGTTTTAGGTTTAGCTAGACCTTTATTAGCCCCACGGCCGGGCTTTGGGCATGCTTCGAATGCCTCATACACGTGTGTTTGTTTGCTCTAGTTTTTAGATATAAAGGGTGTTCATGGGCACGTCTGCCTCGGTATGGTTACCCATGATTTTCAAAATGGGACGTCCTCGTCCGTCTTTCATTTAATCTTAGGGGGATCTATACCCCCCGGCATAGATTGTTTACAAAAGGTCCATCCTTTTGGGGGAAGATCCCTATACATATAGTTATCTATTACAAAAGTGGCCCTCGGCCGTTTTTTCTTGGGGGTGCACCCCTTACATGTAATACTTCCTGAGCTGCATGAGGTTCCAGGTTCTGGGGACCTCTTTTCCCTCTAGCGTCTCCAACTTGCATGTTCCCTTACCGTTTGCCCAAGTGACTCTGTACGGTCCTTCCCAGTTGGGGCCCAATTTCCCGGTGTTTTCCTGCAGACTGGCCTCGTTGGCTCTGAGAACCAGGTCCCCTGGGACGATGTTTAGTTTTTTCATCCGGGTGTTGTAATAACTTGCCAGGAGCTTTTTGTAATGAGCTTCCTTCACTGCTGCTATTTCTCTTCTTTCTTCCAACAGGTTCAGGTTCATCCTTAGGTCCTGCTCGTTCTCCTCATCCCTTAACCTCATTCGGGCAGTTTGGGACCCGATCTCTGCAGGGATCATAGCCTCCGTTCCGTAGGTAAGGCTGAATGGGGTCTCCCCGTTGCAACTTTTGGGGGTAGTTCGGTATGCCCATAGCACAAATGGAAGTTCTTCCAGCCAGCCTTTCTGTTTTCTCCCAAGCCTACCCTTCATTCCTTTGATGACGCTTTGGTTGGCTCTCTCCACCAACCCGTTGCTCTGGGCATAGGTAACGGAGGTAAACACCTGCTGGATCCGCATCTGCTCGCACCATGGTTTGAAGGGTCTCCCAGCAAATTGGACCCCGTTGTCGCTCACCAACTCCTTCGGGACCCCATACCTGCATATGATGTTATCCAGCACAAATCTTCTCATCTGGTCTCCGGTAATCTTTGCCAGGGGCTTTGCTTCAATCCATTTAGTGAAGTAGTCAATGGCCACCACCACGTATTTGACCCCCCCTGGGCCCTCCGGGAAAGGCCCAATTATGTCAATGGCCCATTTCTGGAATGGCCAGGATGTTGAGACTGGGACCATAGGGTGTTTGTGCTGATGGGTTATTGGTGCATGTACTTGGCAGTTATCACACTTCTTGATTTCTTCAGACGCCGTTTCGTACATTCGTGGCCAGTAAAACCCCGCGTTCATTACTCTTCTTACTACCGTTCTTGGTCCTGAGTGCATTCCGCAGATCCCCTCGTGCATCTCCCTGAGCACATATTCGGCTTCTTCCATATCGATACACTTTAGGGATGGACCCAGGTACGACCTTCGGTACAGCTCCCCCTCAATCAATTCATATTGCAGGGCTTTAACTCTTATTTTTCTGGCTGCCCATTCCCCCTCGGGTAGAGTCCCGTCCCGGAGGAAGTTAACGATTGGGGTCATCCAGGTTTCCTGGGGGCTTTCGATTGTGGCCACCTCCGTCGTGTCAAGGGAGGGGGATGTCAGGACTTCTACTTTGACTTCCTTTGCGAGATGGTCGAATGCCACTGAGGCCAACTTGCTGAGTGCATCAGACTTCCTGTTCTTCCCTCGAGGGATGTATTCGAGTTTGAAGGTTCTGAATGCTTCAGCTGTCTCCTTAACCTTCGCCACATATCGAGCCATGGTGCTGTCCTTGGCTTCATATTCCCCTTGGTATTGCCTTACTACCAACTGTGAATCGGTGCTAGCCTCTACGTGTTTTGCTCTCATCTTCTGTGCTAACCTCATCCCGGCTAAGAGGGCTTCATACTCGGCGGTGTTGTTGGTGTTCTCGAAATCCAGCCTTACGGCGTATGTCAGCTCTACCCCCTCGGGACTTATCAGTGTGATTCCGGCCCCACTTCCTTCTTCGCTGGATGCTCCATCGGTAAGCAATTTCCACACAGCCTCATTTTCTTTCTCCCTTTCTTCTTTCTCTAAAGCTTCCCATTTCAAGAGCTCCCTTTCTTCGTCCTCAGGAACTTCTGCTAAGAAGTCGGCCAGTATCTGCCCCTTTATGGCCGTCCTGGGTTTAAACTCCAGGGAGTGTTCCCCTAACTCCACGGCCCACTTAGCTAGCCGTCCTGATAACTCTGGCTTCCTGAGTACCTTTTGAAGGGGCTGATCGGTCATTAAGGTGATCTTGTGCTCTTGGAAGTACCTCCTGAGTCTTCGGGATGCGAAGACAAGGGCTAATGCGAGTTTCTCTAAGGGCATGTACCGTTCCTCGGGTCCTTTGAGAGTCCTGCTGATGAAGTATATCGGTATCTGCTTCCCCTCCCTTTCTACCATCATGACCGCACTTATGGTCGTTTTTGAGGCGGATAGATAAAGGAGCAATGGGTCCCCCGGTACTGGGGTGGCCAGCATTGGGAGCTTGCAGATGTATGCTTTCATTTCTTGAAAGGCTGCTTCGGCCTCTGCAGTCCATTTAAACTTGTTTGTTTGGAGGCAGTCTTTCAATACCTTCATGAAGGGAAGGGTCTTATCAGCCACCTTCGACAAGAAACGGTTTAGTGCTATCAGTCTTCCGTTCAACTGCTGGATGTCCTTCAGGGACCTGGGGGATCGCATATCGGCTACCGCCTGGGTTTTCTCAGGGTTTGCTTTGATCCCGCCCTTGGTGACGACTACCCCCAGGAAATTCCCCTCCTCCACTCCAAAACAGCACTTCCCAGGGTTTAACTTCATGTTTACGTCTTGCATAGTGTGGAGAGTCTCGGCTATATCACTTATCAGGGCCGTCTCCGTCAAACTTTTTATAACAATATCATCAACGTATACCTCCAGGTTCCTCCCTCGTTGCTCCCTAAATAAACTGTTCATAAACCTCTGGTATGTGGCTCCAGCGTTCTTGAGGCCGAAGGGCATCTTGGTGTAGCAGAAGGTCCCTTCGTCTGTGATGAAGGCGGTTTTCTCCTCATCTTCTATTGACATTTGGATTTGGTGGTACCCTTTGTAAGCGTCAAGGAAACATTTCAGAGGGTATTGAGACAGGGAGTCCACTTGGGTGTCTATTTCCGGAAGAGGATAACAGTCCTTGGGACATGCTTTGTTTAGGTCTTGAAAATCGATGCACATCCTCCATCCCCCGTCTTTTTTCTGAACCATGACTGGGTTGGCAACCCAGGATGGGTATTTAACTTCCCTGACTATCCCCGCTCTGAGTAGCTTTCGAGTTTCTTCACAGGCAGCCCTTCTTTTACTAGGTCCCATACTCCGCTTCTTTTGTTTTACTGGTTTCGCCCATGTAAAGGTGTTAAGCCGGTGCTCTGTTAGACTCCTCGGGACCCCTGTCATGTCCCCATGTTGGAATGCAAACACGTCTATGTTATGGAGGAGTAGCTCCTTCAGGGCGCTCTTACATTTGTCGCTCAGGTGACTCCCCACCTTGACTGTCTGTTCTGGGAACCTATCACAGAGGACCCATTCTTCCACCTTCTTTCCTTGGGACTTTCCTGGCTCTTCTTCTTTAGATACGGAGGAAACTACCTCGTAGGCAGACTTAACCCATGCGAGGCCTTTTGGTGTTTGGAATACCAAAGCTCCGTGGGGTGTAGAGGCCTGTGCCTGTAGATCACCAATTCCGGGTCTCCCCAAGATTGCGTTGTACTTAGAGGGTGCCCTGACTACCGTAAAGGTCAGATCTATTGTCCGGACCCGATCCCCCACGCCGACTGTGAATGGGAGCCTGATTTTTCCCAGGGGATGTGACACACTGTTGTTGAACCCTACCAATGGGATTGAGTCTTCCTCCAGCCTATCCCTTATGTCCCTGTCGAACCTAAGGAAGCAGTGTTCATATATTACCTCAACGCCTGACCCTCCGTCCACATGTATCCTGGACACTTTGTGTCCAGCTATTACAGCCGAGATGTTCAGCGGGAGTCGTTGCACCTCGTTTTCTTCTAAATATGGCATGAGGATGGGAGCCTTCATGCAGCTTGGGGAACCTAGGATTCTGGCCTTTACACTTCGGGTGGTATCAAACTCATTTCTTCTTCTGATCATATCAACGTCTGCCCTCCCCGGTTCCCGTGCATCTCTTCCCTTGCGATCCCCTCCCCCTTCTTTGATTTCCCTGACCAGGTGGGCCAATCTTCCCGTTCTTACTGCAGCCTCTATTTCTCTTTTTAAGTAGAGGCAGTCATCGGTTTTGTGCCCGGGGCCTTTGTGGAATTCACAATATTCGTTTGGTTGTGCCTTCGGCCCGGGCTTTATGGGTGGTGGTCTTGGGAATGAGTTCTTTATCCTCTCAGTAGCCAATATCTCACTTGGCGTCTTGATGAGGGGGGTGAAATTATCAGAGTGCGGAGGGGGACCCCTCCCTCGGGATTTGTATGGGGAATACGAGGGCCTCATTCTGTCATGCATCATTCTATCAAAAGCAGGCTTTCGAGAGTAGGGTGTACCTTTGTCCGGGGGTTTTATGACTGGGGCGATCCTCCGGGGTGTGACGTCTGCTTCCTTTGCTTTGCTAACCGTGTCCTTTCCTCTGACAAAGGCCCTGACCCTGTCCATGAGGCTGTCAAATGAATGGGGGAATTCTTCCCCCAGCTTCTCGCACAACTGGGCATGCTTTAGTCCGTTTATGAAACCGCTAATCTTCATGACCTCAGGAACATCTTTAATGTTCATGCTCTCCTTGATAAACCTTTCCATGTATTGATCGATCCGCTCGTTGTCTCTTTGCATGATATGAAGGATCTCGTTTGGATTTTTAACCACCTTTCTCTGCTGTCCAAAGTTCCTCAAGAACTTCTCGCTTAGCTCTTCATAGCTGTCTATGCTCCCAGGGGGAAGACTATCAAACCAAAGACGGGCCCCCTCCGTCAGGGTTTGTACAAACATGTGGCACCATACCGGCATGGGCCATCGTCCCAGCTGTCCCGCTCCCCGGAAGGCATGTAAGTGATCCTCGGGATCTCTCGTCCCGTCATATCGGTCGAAGCCTGGGGGTAACTTGGTCTTGGGGGGCATAGGTGCTTCCGAGATTCTTCTGGTGAACTTCGAGACTTCAGCCAGGTCTCGTGGCAAGTATGGCTGATCCAAGCCATCGTTACCAAAGTTGTCTTCCTCCTTTCCCTTCTCCTTGGGTTTCTGGCCTGTGATCAGATCCTCTATTTCTTCAGAAGACATCTGCCTTAAGGCAGACATGAACGTTTCCAGCTGGTCACCGTTGTTGTTCTTGTTTTGAAGGTTAGTTCCCTCTCGGCTGGAGGGTGTATCGAAGGAAAGCCTGGCTCTGAGGCTCTCGAGTCTTTCCTGTCGCTTCAGATCTTCAAGATGCTTGGTTATCTTTTCCCTGTGCATGGCCACGAAATCGGGAGTGATGTGTTCCGTTTCCTTCGGACTTCCCCCTTGATTCTCATCATCTTCCTCATGAGTGATGTCCTCTACAGTGACTTTATCCAAGTCGTTTTGTGCCGTCTCGGTGACACGTGAGTTATGTGGGGTTGCCATGTTTTTAGCAGGATAAGTTGTTCTCTGGACGTCGAGTGTTTGTGTGGGAACACCGGGCAGGCTGATGGTCCCACGGATGGCGCCAATGTCGAATACCCAACCCACGGATGACGTTTGATGGATCTTCGGTGACGTCAAGAGCTCTTATCCTTGCTGACTACAAAACAACAAACCGTTAGCCTCGTCATGGGGGACCCCGGGAGGGGGATCCGTGACCAAGCTCCGGCGTGAGAGTAAGTAAACTTGCCGGAATTGGGAGGAGCTTCTTCCGGTGAGTATGATCACCGGGAGGTTTCCTCTTTGGTGTGAATCTTATTGTATGTATGTATGTGTAGGTAATAAATATGAGGGAATATTGGTCGGAGATTCATGTGTGTAGTAAATGAGGATATATTAAATGAGTGAAAACTGTAGACCATGATACCTGCCGTTCCTCTTGTATGCCTTCTCTTATATAATGTCCAGCACTTATCTCATTAGATATTTCCCACATATGATCTAACGGTTTCCGGGGGTTCTCGGGGAGTGCAGACACGTGTCTGGCTCCCAGCGACAAGATGTTCACCTTAATTAATGTTTGAACCGGAGAAGTACAAGGTTTCAGACGAGATACCATTCTTATCGAGCATTAAATGGGGTCTGCTCTTGCAAGCTGTCTTCCCGCCCATTTCTGAAATGGAGAAACCTTAGCGGGCAAGGTTATTGTGATTGGTGGGCTTTTTTGAATAGTTGGGCTTCCAGATAGAAAAGGCCCAAAGCGGGTTAAGTGGGTTTTACCCACTGGCCCGTCGTCAATACCTAAAAGTGAATTTGATAAATTGAAAAGAAGAGATTTTTGCCTTGTAAGTTTGCATCGATAAGACTAACCCTGTCAAGATTAGCACCTGAAAGGATAGCCTTTTTGAGGCATGCAGCGCCAAAGTAAAAACGCGACAAGTCCTGCATAAGTTAAACGGGAAAAACAACTCTAGTAAAACATTCACTACAATTAGCATATTGTGACTTTCTATTTGTCTAGTTCATGATAGCTAAATGTTTATAATCTACAATGGCCACTAAAAATCAATAATGAAACAAAAATAATAACAAGTTTCATACTTCTAAGAAAAAGAGACTTAGCTAATATAAACACAGCTAGTATCCCTATCTATGCAGTTAATATCACTGATATATCGGTGCAAAATATCGGTCAAAATATCGGTACCGATATTTATCGGCGATATTGACCGATATTTGTCCGATATATCACCGATTTTCCCGATATCAGTACCTTTCTTCCTAGTTCTACCATCCGTCTTTCTTCTTATTGCTACTATTAGTGTATTAAATCCATAGTTGTTAAAAGCCATAGCCTCTTGCGCCTAGGCCCAATTTCCTAGCCAGACAAGGCAATTGCGCCTTAAGTCAAGGCAATTGCGCTTTAATTCTCCAGGTGATTGTTCATGCACAAATTCCGACGAGATTCCTAGATTCTTGAGAGTTTTCGGCCAATTTCTCTAAATTCTGTCAAGATTCTTGCTAGATTTCTACTTTTATCTAACGAAACTACTTTTCTACACTAATAAATTAACATTTTATAACTTTTGGTACTAAATAGACGATATTAAATGTTATATAATAGCTTTAGTTTATTTAATTTGAAGAATAGTATTAATTTTCTATTATATAAAAATATTTTAAGTTTTTTTTTTGTTGTAGGTTTTTTTTTTCTCAGGCCCGCGCTTTTTTTTGCGCCTTGCGCCTAGGCCCCAGGCGAGGCCTATGCGCCTTGAGTGCGCCTAACGCCTTTAATAACTATGATTAAATCTTAATTATTATTAGTTGTTGTTAGTTTTAAATGTTAGTGTTTTAAGTCTTAATCAGCTCCTACTTACTACAATTGTTAACTACATAGATCCTTATAACCATAAAGGATGAAATATGTAAACTTTATTCTTTTGATGGTTTCCTATTGTTAATATAAGTGAAAATGATACCATGTAACCCTTCAAAGAGGTGGCACTTGTAAGAGCCTATTTTATTTATTAGAGGTCTCATGTTTGAATCCAACTTGCACTGGTTTATGGTGAGCCCACGAGCTTTCTTGTGACAGGTACTCAAAACTTATAAAATCTAGCATGCACAAGAATTGTATTTAGCATATCAATGTTATATGAAGGCCAACTCGGTCTCCTAAAGGGTTGTAAACCTATAAAAGATGCACTACCAGACAATATTTTTATAGCTTCATGTTTATATGTCCTGTAAAACTACTTATGATATAACATACGTCAAGTATCTTCCAATTTTATAAGATAGATGGTTTGACAATTAATCTTGAGTCACATAAAATGTATTTGATCATACCAGTTTTGAAAGATCAAGCCCAGAGAGATTTACTCCTCTTAAATTGACTTGTCCTCCGGATCTGGAATATTGAATGCTATATTTGATAATATCAGTGCGTGTTAAGTCAGCATCCATTTGTTCATCTTTCTTCTTATTCAAGACCTCCACCAATCCCTGAAATAGTCAAAAGGACAATTTATTGAAGTACTATACAAAACTTAATTTTAGGTAGCATACTAGCATCAATTGCTAATGGCCTCATGGCCTAGTGCACTAGGTGTTTATCCCCACCAAAGTGGTGCGGATTTGAGTCCCACAAAAGAAAATGTAGGACCAATTCTTCAATCAAAAAACTATTAAAATCACTGAGTCAAATGAAAATCAGAAAAATTAATGTGACCAATATAATGACAACCCCTTAAAGTGTAATCATTCATTTAGGGGCAGAAATGTCTGACAAGACTCATACACAATACGGAAACACGCAGGTTCTGGGTTGTTTAATACGTTAACCTGTTAACTTGTTTAGAAGTTTTTTTTCAAAAAAGTACCTATTTGGATTTTATTTCCCTGTATCTAGTAATTTTCGAGAGTGAAATCAGTTTTTTGTCTTGAAAGCTTTTATCATCTCTTATATTCCAAAAAAATGTATTAATTAGTTCCAACTACCCATTCTCAATTTCTTTACATTTGCTTCTCCTTATCCCAAGCTAAATATATAAAACCAAGTTCGTTAATTAGGAATGAGATAAAGAAAAACGAAAACAATTAAAAAGACACCAAATACGAAATATTGTTTCATTTCAGCAGGAGTAATTACTGATATCGCAAATGAACATTAAATGGGTTGACCCAAAACACAACTCAAACTAGACACGATTTAAGGGGTCGAATTCAGAGGTTGAAAAATTCAACCCGCCAACCCGAGACGATTGATGCCGATTCATAATAGAAATTACATTTTGTTAAGACAGGTCCTAAGATTGTGCATCTTTTGAGAATTCCAAGAGAAAGTGTTCAATCAATTAACTGAACATAACAACAAAATTGACTTACAATAAGCTGATAGTATTCTGCTTCCCGTAAAAGCTCTGAACACTCTACATCGGACAAGTTGGGAATCACACCGTCCCTCAACCAATTTAAAATATGCCGAAAGTGCATCCCATCCCTGTCAACAAACACATACCCCTGCAAAAACACAGATTGCTCATAAGTCAAAACATGTTCATTTTGAGCAGAAAAAACTCTTCATGCTGACTGTTCTAAGCAATTCAGTATAAACCGAGTATTACTCATAAAACTTAACTAAAAACATATGCTAATCATCAAAAGAAAGATAAGATGCAGCTGATATTGCAAACAAACATGTTGTTTACCAGTACTGTGCATTATATACTCACCTTCTCAGGGTCCTTGTAAACAGTGTGGCGACCACTGAACATGGCAGCAAGCATCGACTGAGGCTCCCTATTAGTTAGGGTATCAACACTAGTGAGAAATTCATATCCACCTGTTTTGGCAGTAATATTAAATTAACAAAATGATAACCTAACCAATTAAACATTTCAAACAGTTTCAGCAGCCATAATATATTAAACAAACGATATCCTAATTAATCGATCATTTTCACATGTTTCCGCAACAGCAACAATATTAATTTAAACAATCAATAACTTAATCAATACACCATTTCCAAAAGTTTCGGCACAAATATTATATTAAACAACTAATAACCTAATAGATCGATCATTTCTACATGTTTAGGCAGCAATATTAACTTAAAAAAAACTCATGACCTAATCAATAGATCATATACACATGTTTCAGACTTTCAGCAGCAATATTAACTTATAAACCCTATTAAAACGATCATTTCTACATGTTTCGGTAGCAATATTAACTTAAAAAAACTCATGACCTAATCAATCGATCATATACACATGTTTCAGCAGCAATATTAACTTAAAACACTCATAACCTAATCAATCGATCATTTATACTTGTTTAGGCAGCAATTTTATGATTAAACAAGTGATAACCTAATCAATATATCCTTTAAACATACATAATTGACGATCAGATGCAAAAAAAGGGCAAAATAAAGAAATTGAACTGAAAACCTAATCAATCAAACAAATCAGAGCAAAATTACAGAAATTACAATTGAAATACATAGATGAAAAGCAAATAAATGTGATATAATGACCTATATTCAGACGAACAATTGAAGAAGTAGCGTTGGAGTCCATTGTCATGGTGATGTCATCGGTGCAACTGAAGAAGATGATGAAGGCGCATATTGAACGGCTAAAACCCTGAAGAGTGAATGTTCAACAAGTTATCTATATGACCCCTTTTACTTTTGTTTATTTCTCCAAATGCCCCCTGTACTTTTCTTTCTTACACATTCCTCTATCACTAAAAAGTTTACAAGCCGTTACAACAAAACAACTATATAACTATTGTTATATTTAATAAATCTGAATACTTAATATGGTTTTAAAGTCATCGTATATGGTTTTACTTGTGATTTCAAAGTCTACACCGGTCGTTTAGCTTATTTGGTATGTTTATGTGCATGGGCGGAACCACGGGGTCCAGAAAGTTTGCTGACAGTCACCAGAATTTGTTGGATTTTTACATATAAAATCTGAAATTTTGTGTAATAAAAACATGCATTGGACCCTATATAGTTGCAATCAGTAGAGAAAAGAAACACCCATGACACGCTCACTGATTCCCCGTTGTTTATATGTGTTTTGGTTTGCTAATCGAGAACGTTTAAGTTTTTCCTTAGACATGGTGTTGAAAGTTGAAACTAAGCGCTTGTTCTTTAACTTATTGTAAGCTTTTTAAAAGATTCCATTGAAATAAACTTCATATCATTATCTGAAATATACAATATTTACAAAGTAATCAAAACATTGTAAAATGTTTTCCGAAACAAGTTATTTAATTATTTCAACAAAATAAACTATACATCATTATAATGAACAATTCGTGAACACATTTATTTTCTTAACGAACGAATATGAACAAGGTCTTCTTCATGTTCGCTTAGTTCGTTTTTAGCCCTAGTGATAGAAGTGCCACCCCTCCATCCAAGAACTGAACTAAAACTTTGGCTTGGTTTGTCCAAACGATCGAGATTAAAAAAAAACAATAGAAAAAACTGACAATTACTTGGTATCTGACTTTCTAAATCAAAGTTTCCAACGAAGTCTAGAGGGTTTCTTCACAAAATCCATGATGCTCCTCCAAACGCCAAGATTACCTCGCTCACACAGGCTTCCCTTGGCGCCTACTTAGGATGATGTGGCTAGTGACACCAAACCACTACAGATAGTCTTAGTCATGTAATTACGCCATTCACCAGAAAGACGTAAAGATCACTTAACCATTCAAGTTCCAATTAAATATTTAAATTCGTACATGAAACTACTTTAAAAGATGGTACGTAATTCAAGTTCCAATTAAATTCATAAATATTCTGAGAGTTAAGTTATTATACAAAGGCACCTAAAAATAAGAAATGTACAAAGACACAATGGATCACAAAAGATGACACGTCGAGCAAAATATAACACAATGCCGAAAAATATTACACAATGTTGAGGAAAAAAGACAATAAGTCACAAAAAGACACAATGACGCAAATATAGAAAAGACATAATGATAAATAGAAGACACAATGATAATAAACAAAAATTCTAAAATTTTCAACCTATAAATCCAAAAGTGAAAACCGAAAATGTTACATCGTAGTGTTCGATGAGACGGTTTCAATACCGCTTGAATAAGGTCAATCAGAGTCTGTTTGATACCCTTTGTAAGAGCCTTTATATTTTATCCTAAACCAATATTCTGAAACTACTTTTAAAGACGGTATGTAAAAGAAACATAATATATTGTAAAATAAAAGAAAACACCATTTATATACTATTAATTTAAAACAATTCTAAGCATTATTACTTGTACCATATGCTATTAAGGTTGTATGGTATTATAACATCTTGTACTTTATGTTACTATGTTTGTTTTATATTTAATATTATACAAGATAAAAATATTATTTGTAGAAATTGATAATGATCTATAATTCTATATATGGTCTATATTATTTGTAGAAATTTACATAATATAAATTTACAACAAGTTGAGGTATTGGGTGTTGTACCCCATGTTTTGGGTTTTTTTTTTTTTTTTTGAGTAAATTTCAAAGTTCGTCCTTTATGTATGTCTAATATATCAAAGTATGTCCTTTATCTTTAATAAGCTCAGAAAACATCCTTAATGTTTGAAAAACCAATCAGGTTATGTCCTTTACCCTAAACCTTGTTTGTTTTCCCAGTTAAGTCAGGTCACATGTGAAGCACATGAGGGCATTAATGTAATTCTACCTACCAATATATATATACACCCACACATACATACAGAACACACACTCTCATCTTTCTCTCTGCTCTCTCTCTCTACTACCAGCCCTTCTCTCTCTCTCACTCTCTACGAAACTCAAACCCTACAATCCTCTTCAATTTCAAGTTTCTTCAAACTATCATCTCTCTCTACAAAACAAAAAGAAAAACCCTGTCTTTCTAATCTAACGGTTGTGGTGGTGAAATTTGGGGATTTTTGTTGACCTAAAAAAAACTCGAAAACCCTACTGATTCATCACCTAATCAAAGGAATCGGGCTTTTGGAAGATGGTGGCAGGTTGTGTTCGTGATGGATATTGCAAGTGGAGGTGGTGTTGGCAGATCGGCGGTTGAAATTGGTGGTGGCTGGTGGTTTACGTAGCGGTGGTGGTGGCGAGTTTGATGACTCAGACGGTGTAGGTTCCGGTGGAAAAGGGTTGTGTAGGTGGCGCGGTGGCAGCGGCGGTGGTCAGGTGGCGCGGTGGCAGCGGCGGTGGTCAGGTGGCGGTGGGAGGTTCTCATGGTTATTGGGTTTGATTTTGTTTCAGATCATTTATTAGGTATAACACAAATAGGCCTGTGTATGTTTGATTTTGTTTGTAGGTTTGTTTGGATTTGATTTGATTCTTTCGTTAATTTGGATTTGATTTTGTTTGTGGAGGTGGAGGTGATGGTCACCGACGGGGGACTGATGTGGTGTGGTCGGTGGCTGAAGTGTGGTGGTGGCTGAGGTGTGGCAGATGTGTGGCTGAAGTGGTGTTAGTCGGAGGTGTATTGTTGCAGGTTGTGTTTTGCGGTGGTGGTGGTGTGGTGGTGGTAGTAGAGAGAGAGAGAGCAGAGATAAAGATGAGAGTGTGTGTGTTCTGTATGTATGTGTGGGTGTATATATATATATATTGGTAGGTAGAATGACATTAATGCCCTCATGTGCTTCACATGTGACCTGACTTAACTGGGAAAACAAACAAGGTTTAGGGTAAAGGACATAACCTGATTGGTTTTTCAAACATTAAGAATGTTTTCTGAGCTTATTAAAGATAAAGGACATACTTTGATATATTAGACATACATAAAGGACGAACTTTGAAATTTACTCTTTTTTTTTTTAAAAGTTGACATTTCACTTTAAACCCAAAACTACTTGATTTTGTAGTTTTAACCCAAAAGTTTTTAGTTTTTCCAATTTAACTTCACAACCTTTTTACTTTCAACTTTAATCCCCTATGTTTTTCTTATTTTGCAAAAATTTTCGTTTTACGTTTAGATATAAATTTTGCGACTTAACACGGCACAATGTGTGTGTGTTTCAACGATTTTACGTTTTGTTATACGCTTCGTTCTAAATTTTGTGAGTTAACATGGGGCAACGTACGTGTGCGGTTCAGTGTGTTTACGCCATCTATTTTTTTCCCGTTCAATAAGTTCGTCACAACGCATGAGTCCTAAATCGAGTTAGTTATTATTTTCTATGTTTTATATGTCGGTCTAATTTTTCCACGTCAAAACGCCGCAACTTCAATGTTGGTGGTCGTTGGCTATAGTGTGACATTGGTGCTATTTGTCATGGTTTTAGCCCCCACCGCAGCGCGGGGGAGCTTAATACGATAGGTTATTTATATGGATACAAGTCATGTAACGTAGTAATTATGATACCATTAATTGTATTGAGCTTATTTGTATAAGATAGTAATACATACTTAATCGACAAAAACATCTTTAACACGTTGTAAATGTGAATCTGATTAACGGCATGTTAATTTCGTTGACCGCGGCGCAACGCGCGCGGGTCAAACTTCTAGTTATTCTTCAATTGAATAATTTCCTTTTAAATGCATTTAATCATTAGCAAGTTTATTTTAGAGTAAATTGTCAAAATCGTCCCTGAGATTTGGTCATATTTATTATTTTCATTCAAAACAATTTTTTTGTACCATATTGCCCTTCACTTCTGGATTTTTTTGCCATTTTCATCCAAATATCAAACTTTTTTGTCAAAATTGTCCCTGAGGTTTGCGATTTTTTGCCACTTTCATCCAAATATTTGATAGAAAAAAATAACCCAAATTTGACATTTGGATGAAAATGACAAATTCTTAAACGTGAAGAGCAATATAGTACAAAAAAGTTGTTTCGGATGAAACTGACAAACATGTCCAAACCCCAGGTACGATTTTGACAATTTACTTTTTATTTTATACAACTGTGGTACAAACAAAACCGAATGTTGCAATCAGTTACGTATAGTATGAAGCATATTTAGTTATTTACTATGACGGGGAGAGTTATATTGAGAACGCTAAATATTGCGAGAATCGTAAGAACAAATGAAAAACCAATCAAAACCATTTTTTAATACAACCCTCCTTGTAATTAAAATACATCAAAAAAAGAATTTACAATATCAAATAATTCAATTTTCCTCTCAAAATCACTCTTATTAGATTTTTTACACATGTGTAATTACAAATGTGTAAATTTTCTTTATTTACAAATTCACATAAATTTAAACCTGCAAATTCAATTTCTAATATTGTATTCGAATAATAATGATAATTGTAAAATAAATTTTGAATTTGAATTGTTTTTGACCAACTTCTCGCAGTTTTTTCATTCGTTCTCATGGTTCTCACAGTATTTAACGTTCTCGTTTAAACCTTCACCTTACTATCAGTGATCTTGGATTCTTTATATGGTTATTTTTCTACTTTATACCTCAAAACTCAAAAGTCAACAAGTAACGAAAAGTTCAGCAACTTTGTTTTAAACCACAAATTACCCAAAATCAAGTGATGCATAGAACAATAGAGTAACAAAGATATTTAAATTCGGTAGATAACTAATAGAAAATAAAAAGAGAATTCCTTCATGTCTTAAATATGTTTATAGTCAACTAATCGCCCCAAGTAAATCCGCCCCATCTAGCTCCGCCCTTCCCAAATTCTACAAAAGGGTGTTATAAACATTTGTCATGAATAATGAAAACGAAATCTCTAAAGGGTTTGACATAGGACTTTGTCGCTACTAAAGGCTCCAACGCTGCCTATAGTGTTCGGATTTTCAAACTATCATTCCAAACCACGGTGTAGCGTTGGAGGAGTTTAGAATTCCAAGCCAGTTTGAAATTACAAAGGTGGTGTTTGTTTTTTATCAAAAAGAGCTTCCTGCCTCTTCTGTCTGCACCGTGCAGACGCGGGAAGAGGTGGAGCCTCAAAAGAGTGTTTTTTTTTTTTTTTTGAGAAGTGCTTCCTGCCTCTCCCCAGCCTCTTCATGAGGAAGTGATAAAACAAAGCTTCTCCAAGAAGAGCTTTACCTCTTCTTGGCTTCACCTCCACCTCCACCCCTGCTTCGCCACCCACCACCACCCCTGCTCCGCCACCACCACCACCCCTGCTCCGCCACCACCACCCCTGTTCCGCCACCGCCACCCCTGCTCCGCCACCGCCACCCCTGCTCCTGCTCCGCCACCACCAAAACACCCCAAATCGATCAAAGTTCAGCGACAAAACACCCCACCTCTGCTCCTGCTCCTGCTCCGCCGCCACCACCAAACGAAACCCTAAATCGATCGGAAACGAAACCCTAAATCGATGGCAGTGGAGGTGTGAAGGCGGAGGTGGTGACGGTGGTTGTGATGATGGCGGTGGAGGTGTGAAGGCGGTGGAGGTGTGAAGGCGGTGGAGGTGTGATGATGGCGGTGGAGGTGTGAAGGCGGTGGAGGTGTGAAGGCGGAGGTGGTGACGGTGGTTGTGATGATGGCGGTGGTGAAGTGGTGGCGGTGGTGAAGTGGTAGAGAGAGAGTAGAGAGAGAGTGGAGGTGCAGATTGTGGTGTGTGTTTTTAAACCTAGAAGAAGAGGTTTTATATAAAAAAAAAACAAACCCTCTTCTCCTTGCAGACTGAAGACATTTGGTCCACCTCTTCTCCTGCAGATGCCTGCAGATGTGGCCTGCAGCAGAAGAGGTTTTCAAGAAGAAAAAACAAACAGCACCAAACTCTTCCAAACTGAGATGGTGGGGACCACACACACAAACAACTTCTTTTTAATATGTTTTTATATAAATGTGGAGGGTGAGGTGGAGGTTTGGAATTGTTTGGTGTTGGAGGAAAACTGAGTTTTTGAGGTTTGTTTGAAAGCTGACGTGGCATGCGGAGCCGCGAAAATAAAGGTTTTTGGTGTTTTGGCATTTGGTAGCATTGGAGATGCTCTTATACATTTTCATAAAGTACAAGATATCAATGGTACTTACTTTCACAAAAAGAAGATCAGCACGTTGAAGATTCGCACCCTTCAAGTTTGCTCCCTTCAAATCGGCACCCTACAAAGGTAGAGCAAATATTGACAAACAAGAATAATCCAAAATTGACATAAACCCCAATTATGTAATAAACCTTTAAATTGGCTCCTTCCAGATTGGCTCCCTCCAAATTCGCTTCTGTGAGATTTGCAGACTGAAAATATACAAATAATCAACACGTTTAGAACCGAGAAATAAAGTCAGCACCCTTCAAAATGGCATTATTCATTTTGGCACCCTACAAAAGTAGACCAAATATAAAACACCCAAGAATAATCCGAAATTGCCATAAACCTAAACCCTAAATATATAATGAACTTTAAATTGGCTTCTTCCAGATAGGCACCCGCCAAAATCGCATGTGTGAGATTAGTGGTCTGAACATATAAAAACACTCAAAGGATTTAGAACTGAGTGACAAACTGTGCATTTAATCCATAGTTGTTAACGGCGATAAACAACGATAAGGTACCTATATGCTACATAGCGAATAGCGATAAATAGCGGGCGCGGTTGCTATTTTATAAATAGCGATACTCAAAGAAAAAAAATATTTTTTATATGTATATTATATCAAATTACCCTGGTATATACGCTATTTTACATGTATATTTAACAAAAACCTAAAATCCAGCTATTTTACAGCTATGTTTAATTGTTATTTATATTTAAAAGAGTAAATTACTTTTTGCGTCCCTATGTTTTAGTGGTTTTAATCACTTGAGTCCAAAATCAAAAAGTTTAACGCCTTGAACACACACATTATCATTTTTTAACCCATTGAATCCAAATTTTTAACACAATTGTTCAGTTAACTGTTGTCAAATGACCAAATTACCCTTAAAAAAGTAATTTACTCCTTTTAAAATAAAACTGAAATCCCGCTATTTATTGCTACATACCCTATAGCGAGCGACCTTCGACCTATACGCTACGCTATTCGCTATAGTGACCATAGCTACCGCTATTGACAACTATGATTTAATCCGGAGTCGAACGTACCTGGAGACTTGCAGATCGCAGGTCTGCACAACAGAAATTACAATATACCAAACTAGCATCTGCAAGTATTAAAAAACAATAATTTAAAAGCTGATAAACGAGCTTAATTCCCACCGCATATCCCGCCTGATAGTCTACAAGATCACTATACAAGTTAGCATTGCATCTCGGAACTCATTCGTATACAAACCAGACATTTAATAAATGGGAAATTTCCAACTTGCATAAGATCATAATTACCCAACAAAAAATAAGCAACATCAACAATATTTAAAAATTTCTTATCTACCCATTTCATCAACGCAAATATATAATATGACCATGATACCCTTCCGATTCTCATTACAGTATAAACTCTAGTAATGCAAGTTTTAAGGGAATGCCATAAATGTCATATATTTGAAGTATGTATAATTGATATTTTGTTGGGTAAATATGATATTATACCTAAAAATGAATTTAATAAATTGATAAGAGATTTTTGCCTTGTAAGTTTGCACTTAGAAGATTAGCGTGCATAAACGAAGCTCTCATAAGACCAGCCCCTGTGAATCATAATTTACCATGTCATATAATTTACCCAAAGCTCGCAAAAGAAGACACAAGCGCGCAAAATGGAACAGACTGTTGGGCTATCAAGAAGACACAAGCGCGGAAAATGGAGGTGACAGAGATGAGGATGCTGAGGTGGATGTGTGGAAACACGAGGTTAGATCGAATAAGAAATGTAGTTTTTAGGGAAAGATTAGGAGTGGCTAGTATATCGGATAAGATTAAGGAGGGGAGATTAAGATGGTTTGGGCATGTGAAGCGGAGGGAAACGATGGCACCAGTTAGAGTAGTGGAAAATCTCACTGTGGAGGGGAGGAGGGGAAGAGGTAGACCCAAACTGACGTGGGATGAGCAAATTAGGCATGATTTATTAGAGTTGCACCTTTCTGAGGACATGGCCCAAGATAGGACTTCGTGGAGGCGTAGAATTAGGGTTGAAGACTTTTAGAGGATATTGCAGTAGGGTCTTAGGTATATTTAGAGACGTAGATTTTTCTTATCTTTTAAGTGACTTTACAGGTGATTGCCTTCTTGTGTTTATACCCATATGATGTTGTATGCTATCATACATGTTTTACATTATATTGTGTCACTCTTTGATCACTTTCTTGATATGTTGGCATGTGGTGGGTTGGTATACTGTCTGACTTCTTATTTATATATTTTTTCGACTTGGTGCGTTGGTATGTTGATGGTTTTTGAAGCCGGGGGTCTCTCTGGAAGCAGCCTCTCTATCCTTAGGGATGGAGGCAAGGTCTGTCTACATCCCACCCTCCCCAGACCCTATAAGGCTATAAGTAGCTTTGCTATTTATGGGATATACTGGGTATGGTTGTTCTTGTTTTATATAATTTACCCAAAATTTGACACAATGAGAATTTTAGCACCTGAGAAGATAACATTTTTGAGGCATGCATAGCTAAAATCCGCACCCCACAAGTCCTACATAAGTTATAATAGGAAAAACATGTTTAGTAAAACATTCACAACTGTTAGCATATTTTGACTTTCTATTTTATAACTTCATGTCGATATGTCATGCAATACTACTCAAGATATGATATCTTCCAATTTTATAACTTATAAGATACATGATTTGACAATTAATCTTGAGTGACATAACAAGATGTATTTGATCATACCAGTTTCGAAAGATCAAGCCCAGAGAGATTCACTCCTCTTAATCTGACACGCCCATCCTTTGTAGAGTGTATACATTTGATAATATCAGTTCGTGTTAATTCTTGTCCATCCTTCTTTTTATTCAAGACCTCATTAATCCTGTCCACCAATCCCTGAAATAGTCAAAAGGACTATTCTATGAAGTACTATACAAAACTTGATTTTAGATAGAATCAATTCTTTTATCAAAAGAAAGCTAATAGGGGTGCAAACGAGACGAGCCGGAGTTAGATCTCGGCTTGTGAGTAGTTTTTTATTCTGGGTCTTGGCTCATTTATTATTTTTTACAAGTCTATAATAAATTCAGGAGTAAAGCACACCGATGGTCCCTGTGGTTTACCAAAATTTTGGATTTGGTCCCTAGCTTTTCAAAAGTACACAGATGGTCCCTGTGGTTTGCAATTTGTAGCGCATTAATAGGGCTGTTCAAAAAGCCTGCGGCTCGTGGCTCGCTCGAAGTTCGCTCGGAAAAAACTCGGAAATAGCTCGGTTCAAAATCGGCTCGGTTTTAAACGAGCCGAGCCCGAGCCAAGGTAAGTTCGACTCGTGGCTCGCTCGTTAGCTGGCTCGTTGACTCGCTCGTTTGGCTCGTTTAAATTAAAGCTCAAATTTATATTTATATATATAAGATATATATATTTTTCATACAAAATTATAACTTGAATTGTTTTATCTTTGATATATTATATTATATACGATATGATTTGTATATATTATATATGTTTTGTTTACTTTACCCAGTTTGACATCAAACAATTTAGAGAAAAGAAAACAAAGCATGTTCATTCCACTTGACACTTCAGAAACCCTAAGTCCCAAATGAGATTATAAGAAACGGCCGCTCACTTCAACGAGAGTCTACACTCCTCATCTCACTTCTCTCACTATCACAATTTGCTTTTGACCATTTCCACACCCACAACCCTTTGCCGACCAACAAGACAAAAACGACCGAGCCGAGCCAGCTCGAAGTTCATACGAGCCGAGCCCGAGCTCAAATTTTCAGCTCAATTCATGATTTCAAGCCGAACCGACTCGTTTAAAGTTCGAGCCGAGCTCGAGCTGGCCCTGGTTCGGCTCGGCTCGTTTACAGCCTTACGCATTAAGTCCCTAGCCAACAAATCTAAAGGTTTTAGCATGTCCATGTTAGGGACCAAATTCGTTACAAAGTGTAAACCACAGGGACCATCTGTGTCTTTTGACAAAAGTTGGGGATAAAAAACGTCATTAAATGCAAACCACAGGGACCATCCGTGTACTTTTGAAAACTAGACACTAAATCCAAAATTTTGGTTAACCACAAGGACCACCCGTGTACTTTACTCTAAATTTAGTATGATCCTAGTATTACTCATCAAACTTAAGCTAACAAGTGAGGCTTGGGCTCGGGCACGTTTAATAAACGAGCTTTTTTTTGGGCCCGAGCTTGTTGAAGCTCAGCTCGATTCATGCTTTTACCAAGACGATCTCGAGTAGCTCACAAGCAGCTTGACTCGTTTACACCTCTACTTGCACGCTAACGTATAAGGGAATGTAACGACAAAAATGACTTACAAGAAGCTGATAGTATTCCGCTTCCCGCAAAAGCTCTGAACACTCTAAATCGGACAAGTTGGAAATGGGAACCACACCATCCCTCAACCAGTTTAAAATATGCCGAAAGTGCATCCCATCCCTGTCAACAAACACATACCCCTACAAAACAGAATCTTAACCAAATTTTATATGGTAATCAACAATAGAAAAATGAAATGCAGCCGATCTTGCAATCAAACATGTTGTATACCAGTTTCGACTGCATACTCACCGTATCAGAGTCCTTGTGAACGGTGTGGCGACCATTGAACATGGCGGCAAGCATCGAATGAGGCTCCCTATTAGTTAGCGTATCAACAGTTGTGCAAAACATGCTTCCACCTGTTTCGGATACAAGATTAAACCAAACAGTTATGCAAAACATGCTTCCACCTGTTGAGATTATGCTTAGATCTTCACTTCATGGGTCGGAATAGCCGTAGCGGCCTACCCAAGTCAGTTTTTTCGGTGATCAGATATCTACTAACCCAACAATACAGCTGTAAACGAGCCAAGCTACTTGCGAACTACTCGAGCTTGGATCGAAAAAAAGCTAGAAACAAGTCAAGTTTAAACAAGCTCGAGCCTAAACCTAAAAATAAGCTTGTTTAGTAAACGAGCCCAGACCCAAACTTCTTTTTTTTTAATTATATATACACAGACACATATACATATATATCTAAAATAATTATTATAACTAATATAAATAAATTTAAAAATAATAAACAAGTGAGCCCTAGCTTGAAAAACTATTTATGAGCTCGAGCTTTAGAAACAAAGCTCAAACCGAACCAAGCATGAGCTCCTTGGGTTTGGGCCGCTTGCTCGGTTGCACCCCTAGTTGCAACCGGGGTGCAACGGGTAAAACTAAAAGCTACATTGAGGTTTTTTAGGTAATCAGGATCACGAAAAGGTAAAGCACTGAAAATTCATATCGTTTTTTTTTTTTTCTTTCTTTCACTTTGTTCTTCAAATGCAACATGTACAGGTAAATTGATCATTTTTAAATAAGTTCAAAATTAGGGTTAACCTATAGATTACCTGACATTATGAAAGATATATTCGTATAATGCAGCAAATAATTAAGTGATAACCTAATGAATCGATCAAATAAAGAGCCAAAATTCAGATAATTACGCGTGAAATAGGAATTTAGAAAGCAAGAAAATGTGATATAATTATGATTTATGACCTATATTCAGACGAACAATTGAAGAATTAGAGTCAGAGTCCATGGCAACCGATGAAGACCAACACGCAATTTTTGGTACAACTAGATAGATACACACCCAATATATATAAGAGTTAAATGCCAAAGTCTACGTGGTTTAGGTTTTGACAGTTTAATCCAAATGTTTTATTTTTCACCTGTGAGTCCAAAAAGGTTTTAGCGTTGTCATTTTAGACACTGAGTTAACTTCATCCATTATTTCTGTTAATGAGAATGACAATTTGGTCATTTTATATGTAATTTTGTTAACTAAAAGGGCAATTCGACCATATAAAATGACTGAATTGCCCTTCCCGTTAATAGAAATAATTGATGAAGTTAACACAGTGGACTAAATGGTAACGGTGAAACCTTTTTGGATCCACAGACAAAAAATAAAACTTTTGGACTAAACTGACAAAATGACATAAACTACAGGGACTAAAATAGCATTTAACTCTATATGTAACTGTATATCAGCCAAAACCGCTGAAGGGTGTTCAGTAAATTCTCTAAATGCCCCTTTTATTTTTGTTTTAACTTATAAAATGCCCCTTTTTTTGTTTTAACTTTTAAAATGCACCCTATACTTTTCTATCTTGCACATTCTTCTATAGTTTTTAAAACAAACTGATTACTTTAGTAAAAGTTAACTTGTATAACTATTGTTAATTTAAAAAAAATCTGATTATTATTATTATCTATATTAATACAAACTTTTGATGAACAGTAGTTTAATTTTTTTTAATATTGTTTTTCTATATTTTCATTATTTAATTGTTTTCATACATTAATTGATTTTAAACATATATTTTCTCATATAATTTTTAACATACGATCAAAGTATCTGTTATCAAACACGAAATCATAGAAATGAATGTGAACTGGTACCAAGGTTGTTTGTTTAGTTCGGTACTGTATGATAGTGATATGGTGTCAGTTTATCGAAAGCAAAAACAATAAAAGTAAATACCGGTACTGATATAACTTTTAACATATGATCAAACTATCCGTTATCAAACATGAAATCATAAAAATGAATCCGAACCGGTACCAAGGTTGTTTGTTTAGTCAGTATGGTAGCGATATGGTGTTAGTTTATCGAAAGCAAAAACAATAAAAATAAATACCGGTACCGATAAAGATGTTGTTCAATCGGTTTTGATTTGATTTGGTACTATAACGGTACAATATTCTAACTATTATTATAATTATAATTATAGCTCCACCCCTTTTTATTACTAATCGAATATCCTTCACTATTTGACTAAAGTAAAAACGTATATTAATACAAACTTTTGATGAAGAGTAGTTTAATTTTCTTTTTTTTAATATTGTTTTTCTATATTTTCATTATTTAATTGTTTTAATACATTAATTGATTTTAAACATATTTTTTTCTCATATAATTTTTAACATACGATCAAAGTATCCGTTATCAAACACAAAACCGTAAAAATGAATGTGAACTGGTACCAAGGTTGTTTGTTTAGTTTGGTACTGTATGATAGCGATATGGTGTCAGTTTATCGAAAGCAAAAACAATAAAATTAAATACCGGTACTGATATAACTTTTAGCATATGATCAAAGTATCCGTTATCAAACACGAAACCATAAAAATAAATCTGAACCGGTACCAAGGTTGTTTGTGTAGTCGGTATGGTAGCGATATGGTGTTAGTTTATCGAAAGCAAAAACAATAAAAATAAATACCGGTACCGATAAAGATGTTGTTCAATCGGTTTTGATTCGATTTGGTACTATAGCGGTACAATATTCTAACTATTATTATAATTATAAGTATAGCTCCACCCCTTTTTTATTACTAATCGAATATCCTTCAATATTTGACTAAAGCAAAAACGTATATTAATACAAACTTTTGATGAACAGTAGTTTAATTTTCTTTTTTTTTAATATTGTTTTTCTACATTTTCATTATTTAATTGTTTTAATACATTAATTGATTTTAAACATATTTTTTTTCTCATATAATTTTTAACATACGATCAAAGTATCTGTTATCAAACACGAAACCATAAAAATGAATGTGAACTGGTACCAAGGTTGTTTGTTTAGTTCGGTATTGTATGATAGTGATATGGTGTCAGTTTATCGAAAGCAAAAACAATAAAAGAAAATACCAGTACTGATATAACTTTTAACATATGATCAAAGTATCCGTTATCAAACACGAAACCATAAAAATGAATCTGTACCGGTACCAAGGTTGTTTGTTTAGTCGGTATGGTAGCGATATGGTGTTAGTTTATCGAAAGCAAAAACAATAAAAATAAATACCGGTACCGATAAAGATGTTGTTCAATCGGTTTTGATTCGGTTTGATACTATAGCGGTACAATATTCTAACTATTATTACAATTATAATTATAGCTCCACCCCTTTTTTTATTACTAATCGAATATCCTTCACTATTTGACTAAAGCAAAAACGATAAAGCTAGTGTTAGTTTATCAAAAGCAAAAACAATAAAAATAAATATTCGGTTTGGTACTATAGCAAAAACAATAAAATAAATACCTATAATCTAATTATAATTATAATTATAATTATATATTATATTTATATATATTAATAGAAATCTTTGATGAACAGTAACAAATAGGTGAATAAATTTTGAGTAATTCTTTTTCACTCATCCTTATTGTTTTCATACTTGGACTGTCTTAGACCCAAAGGCAACCCAGTCTTTTCTTCATTTCTCAGATGCATTCACGTTCCATTTAGTTATTTTTAGCTTTTTTTATAATATATATTTGTGGTTAACTTGAGATGAGTATAACATGAACCAATTTTTCTTTTAATTTCTAATCAGATGCAGTCTCCATTTATCTATTTTTAATATTATATTTATGGTTCAGTTTAAGATGAGTATGACAGTGTTTAGTGAATCGTGATAATAAGTTTTAATTATACCACTTATACTATATATAATATATGTTTTAACGTGTTTGATTTTCGTTTAATCTAATTGTCCTCTAAAAAATTACGTTCATTAACTTAGAAAAATGGAATATGCGCATGTGTTTAGTTCTTTTTCTCAATGTTCTGATATTAAATTTGTTGACAACGGATTTGCATTTAGAGTGTTCTATGAGTATCATAGGTGATTTGAATTTAGAGTGTGTTTTGGGTATCGCATGTCAGTACCCTGACGAACTGAAGCGATTCTGACTTGACGACATAAGTGCTGGCATTCGATTTTATTGTTTTAAACCGATGTAAAACATGTGTCGATATACGTTTGGGTATACCATGACTTAATTTTCGGTTTTCTCTTTCGGTTGCTATAGTGATTGTAGGTATCACAGCAAATCGAACAAATACTGAACGAATTCCCGCCGCGTAGCGCGGGAAAAATCACTAGTTCAATACGGGTTTCAAAGTCATATATAGTATTGCTTCTGATTTCAAAGTCTAAATTTATTGTTTACCTCAAGTGCTTCAAGCCGTACCTTTATGTTCGATTGGTTCGTGTGGTTGAGAATGTTCAAGTTTACATTTTACATTCTTTTAAGTTTGAGTTAAATTGGAGACATTGTCGTTTAACTAACAAAATTTCACTGCATGTTGTTTATGTTGTTTCTATTATTCGGTGTCCTTATATCCTAGTCCAGTTAACTTATTTTATTTACTCTTAACACATGTCACTAATATGAGGACATAATGATCATTTTCACTTAATAAATTTATTTATTTGTGGGATATACTTCAAGAAGAAAAATAGATATCAAGTGAAAATGACTATTCCTCATATGAGTCGCACATGTTAAGAGATAAAAAAACAAATAACTGTGTTAGAGTAAAAGGACACCGCTTGATGAGAAACGGTAACATAAATGATATCCAGTGTAATTTTGTTAGTTAAAGTACAACACCTACAATCTGGCGTAAACTTAAGGACGTAAAATGTAATTTACTCTTTATTTAATTTACTTATAGTTAATACATGTAATATGTTTAAAATAAGAGTTATTTAAAATTCAAATCAACGACACTATTGACACTCCTAGTCACTCACAGAACCACTAAGATTTGTGTTACAAAACTAGTAAATGCCTCGACCGCGTTGCAGGGCGAGGGCCGAATAACTCTCAACCAATTAAAAAAATACTACTATAATTTTCCTAGGGAAAAAAACCAATAACGATGATAAGACCGTAGTAAACCAATTAAAACAAAAAACCTTTATAGTTTTGGTAAAAAAAAAAACTAAAACGATGGGAAAAATGTAATTTTTAACTGAGGGCCAAATCATAAATTTAATTCGGGGATAAATTGCAAACTAAATGGACCAACGGGGGAGTGCCAGGAAGTTGCCGGCACGACTGTAATTTTACACTGGGGGCAAAATTGTAATGTCACCAGGAAAACAAACTAAAACGATGGGGAAAATATAAAGTTAAGTTGAGGGTAAAATCGTAACTTGGCTGTGAGAAAAAAAACTAATGGCAAAAGTATAAATTTATACGGGGCAAAATCGTAATTTTGAACCGAGGGCAAAATCGTAATTTTTAGCTATGAGCAAAAGCGTAATTTTTTTTAAGTGGGGGATAAAAACATAATTTTGAACTGATGGAAAATCGTTTTTTTAAGGGAAAAAAACTAATGGCAAAACTGTAAATTGAAACGGGGCAAAATCGAATTTTTTTAACCGGGGGTAAAATTGAAATATTTAGCTGAGAGCAAAAGCGTAAATTTATTTTTAAGCGGGGGCGAAAACATAAACTTGAACTGATGGCAAATTTGTAATTTTAAATCAGGATAAAATCGTAATTTTATTGGGCCAATAGGGGAGTGCCAGGCAGGTGTCTGACACTGTTACACCTGCCGCCCTTTTTGCCCAATTGAAGGGCTTCACTATTACCTGCTGACGTGAGCCACTTATGTTTGTAGTAGTTTAAATTAAGGAACATGAGGTGGTGCACCTAAAATCCCTTGCTAGGTCGGTAACCAACCAAACATTTATTTTTTAATTTAATTGGAGACCTTTTATGAATAGTGTCATAGTGCTAACATGAGTCTCTCCTCCTTAATTACCTATTCTCTTATATATTAAAAAACGAATGTTTTGAATAGGGCTGGCATATCGTGTATACCCGTACACGATAAGACACGACACGATAAGACACGATACACGAAATCCCATACACGAACACGACACGATAACTTATCGTGTCCATTTTTTCGAACACGACACGATATACACGAAAATTACCTGTTAATACCTGTTAACACGACTGTTCGACTGTTATACACGAAAATTACCTGTTAATACCTGTTAACACGAATAAAAACACGAACACGACATGCTATCTGAGAGTTACAGAGGGAGTTTAGGGTTTAATTTTTTTTAATTGAATGAGGAATGAATATAAAAAGGAATTAAAGAACTCACACGCACATGGCTGATGAGTTTTATTTAATTTAATTTCTTATCGTGTACTAACGGGTATTAACAGGTAAACAGGTAATTAACCTGTTTATACACGAAAATTAACAGGTAATCTTGTGTCTACCTGTTTGGTACACGATACCTGTTAAGGCCATACACGATACCTGTTAACTTCGTGTAGGTTCGTGTCGTGTATTCGTGTATTCGTGTAAAATTGCCAGCCCTAGTTTTGAACAGTAGAATAATATATATAGTTTTTTTCAATAAATTTTATTATCTTATTTATTTTTTAAGTTAGATAAGGTTGTGTCAACCGGTATTGGTATCGAAAATACCAGTACGGTTATCGGTACATGAAGGTAAAAACCGACACCAGCCTAGTACAGAAAACACCAAAAGTCGGTATCGAATTGATTTTGAAAATCTTTTAGTTTGGGAAATTCGGTACTGCTACCCGGTACCATTTGCTCATCCCTGATCACGGGTGTCGTACGAACAACAACGACATCGTGCAACTTTTTTTGTTAATTCTCTTCAACTTTTAATGATTTATTTTTTTAGTTTCAGTGGTAGGGATGAGCTCGATGCCAACCAACACCGAATTGGTACTGGTACCGAAAATACCAGTTACTGTACCAGTATATGAAGGTAAAAAACGGTAGCTAACCGGTACCGGGAACACCAAAAGTCGTACCGAATTGGTACTTAAGATCTTTCGGTTCGGGAAATTCGGTACCGGTACCCAATATCATTTGCCCATCTCTGACCACAGGTTTCATACGAACAACATTATTACCATACAACTTTTTTGGTTGATTTTCTTTTGGTTATCTTTTAGTGTTTTTTTTCTATATTTTCTTTTTATTCTTGTCAACGGTTTCCGTACGCAACGAGCTCGTAGTGATTTCAAAACACATGTAAACACAGACTGAATAACAAAAGACGTTCGCCGCAACGCGACGATAGTAAAAAAACTAGTATATTAAAATTACAATGGAATGAACAGTGACATCAATAAGAATAAATAGCAAATGGTATCGGGTACCGGCTTATTACTTATATATTAAAATTACAATGGAATGAACAGTAACATCAATAAGAATGAATAGTAGATGAGCAAATGGTATCGGGTACCGATACCTGTACCAAATTTATTAAACCGGTGTATTTTCGTTACCGGTTCGGCACTGGTATTCACCGGTTTTTACCCTCGGGTACCGGTACCAACTTTACCAAACCGGTGTATTTTCGGTACCGGTTCGGCACCGGTATGCACCGGTTTTTACCCTCAAATACCGGTGCCGTACCAGTACCGACCGGTACCGAATCGTACCGTACCAGGTATATTCGGTACCGGTACCCACTTTTGAGGATTTCGGTAACGGTATTTTCGTTTGAATGAGGTTTTATATACACAACAACTTATTTTGCTTTATTTTTTGTCTTTTTCTGTAATGAATTAATTATAGCATGTAAAATAAACTTGGATATTTAGAATATTGATTAGCAAATCGTATCAAATCCTGTAACCTAACCGGTATCGTATCGGTACCAAATTTACTATACCAAATCATTTTCGGTACCAATTTGGTACCCAACTTTTGGCATTTTCAGAATCGTTGCTTTCGGTTCGACACCGGTCTAGCACCATACCTGTATTTATTGATTTTTACCTTCAAATACCATACCGTATTGTACCGGGCATTTTCGGTCCCGATACCTAATTTCGATGATTTTCCTTATCGGTACTTTCGGTGCCGTTACAGGTACTGAGCTCATCCATATTTTAACGTGTTAGCACCGTAATAACTGAACTGAAAACAACAGAATTTCCAACGTGTAGGACGTTGGGTCTATTATTATATATTAGGTTATTTAAAATCTCTTTTTTAGAACGGAGTGACTATCTTTACCACGTCATTTTTATTTATGTTTTGATATTCGGTATCTGCTAGCCGTTGCTGACATGCCTTTTGTAGTCATTGAGTCCCTGCCGCAACGCGCGGGCGGAAAATCAACTAGTTGGTTCAGAAGGGAAATGGCTTCTTTTTCCTCGAGCCATTTTTTAGGTTAAATACATTTAGATGCAGAATTAAACATGAAAGTAGCAATGGTGGAGCAATTAGGTGTGCACCCATTAATGGATTGGAGTAGGTTGGGGACCAATTGAGGGGCGATTTTTATCTATTGTTTGTTACCTAGTTAGGCCCAATAATTTGTTGGGCTTGATTGTTAATAATTTATTCAATTATCTTGATTTGTTGGGGTTGGTTCTAGTACAAACCATATTTATCATACAAATCGTAAGAACAGATCCTAACACTTAAAAAAAGTTAAATTAGCACAAACCAAAACAATACATACATAAAAGTAGCACGTTTGAATTATATTAGCACATGAAAATTAATCAAGATAATTGATTTTAGCACATATGTGAATGATATCAGCACTTTTCTTTACGAAAAATTATTTCAGCACATTAAAAACAAAATGAAGATCCAAATAAATAATTAATTGCTTGTTAGCAAAATTATAGAAAATTCAATATAATTGATATTATTTAGGTTATTATTTTACCATTTTTCTATAATTGGTTGGATGCCAATGACACTTTTTAAATGGTTCTCACAGTTTGTATGCGAAATGTGGTTTGTATTTGATCCTACTCCTTGATTTCTTAGCTACTTTTTTTCTTGGACTTTAATAAAAAAACATTAAGTTAATGAGGTTGTAATTACTAAAGGTTGACCATACATTTGTTTTGTACGTTAATTTTTTTTTTAGAGAAAACAACATTGAACCGCCTTATTATTCATGATAATAATGATGTTAGATCTCAAGAAATTGTCAGGAGAGATTCTTAATCACCTTCATTTCATAACTCCTCACTTATTTCCACCGCTGTGGGAAAAAAAACTCATTAGAAACTAACATATAATAATAAGAAAATTATCTATAAGTCTTCAAGTACAAAGTGCCACCGACCAATTCCCCCAATTCCTCCTTTTTTGTCTTATTAGATTTTCAAAGTAGCTCAAAGCTATATGTTCCATGTCAACTAAATTCAAACGATGTTGCAGAGAAAACCCAGCCAAATTGAAGTCAAAATCGAAGACAACCCACCTCCACCTCCGCCGCCTTCAATCCCACCGGCGCCACGTCTCTCTTCCACCACTTCAACAATTCCTCCGCTTCCGCCTCCGCCACTTCCAAAGCCCAACGCATCGGCCTCCAATAATAAATCTTGTCACTTTCTTATCTTTTCTTCTTCCAGTTTTTATACTTATTTGCACAATCGATTCATGCTAACGTTGAATACAAGCATACAACAAAATGTCAAAATCATTACTCTTCTTCTCTTTCTCACAACTCCCTTAGTTCTGATCAGCCGCTGGCGGCAGCGACGCGGGAGATCGTATCAGTCAACCACCAGCGGGATTATTGTGTCACCGTCGCTCACCTCCGGTTGATGCAGACATCCCCACTACATGTCACCTATCCGCCACCAATCTTAGATCTTTTCGAGCGACTTGCCATGTCCTCAGTCACTGCCCGCGACCAAGGGTGTCTGCTTCCAGCCGGCGGTAAAAAAAAATGGGAGGCAGTGGGTGTCGCAGTTGTGGAAGTGGCTGTAGCGGCAATTAGTGTTGTGACGATGATGATATAAATGTAATGCCATGATGGGACATTCCGGTGGTGGTGACGATGGTTTCTTCTTGGTGGAGAGTGAGAGAGATACACACAGATGAGATTTTTGTTTTAGGGTCTGATTTCTCATTTCTAAAGGATATGTGGCGGACATAAAAAAGTTTATTAACTAGATTGAATTAAAAATTGAAACATACACATCCACACGAACATATACATTTGGGCCAACTCTCAAATTTGGGCCAGTTTTCCGATTTCTTTTTCTAAATTTGCTATGATTTTATTTTATTCATGCAACATATCAAAACAATCATGATTAGTTTTTTTCGTATGGGAACCAATTCATTAACAATTCTTAGGGTGAGGGGGCACTCCCCTAAGGCTATGGGGTGTGGATGGAGCCCCATGGGGCTTTATAGGTGCCACATAGGATTCACTTTGCTATAGCGCCCCTCTTTAACATGGAGGGTGTGGTGATGGAGCCCCCTAGGGGCGCTATAGAGAAAGAAAACACGTGGGTCCTAGCTGAAAACCCCTTTCTCTCTCGCCATCACTCGTTACCATGTTAGCGGGGCTTCAATTGTGCCCCCGCTATAGCGCCCAGGGTGTGGGAAAAAGTTGAGGGGGGCGCTATAGGTGCTTATGTGGCCATGGGATGGCGCCTCACACCCTCCAGCCTAAGAGGGGAGTCCCCTCTCTTACGCATAACCAATCCTCGTGTGCCACGTCAACTCCCCTCTTAAACTCCCCTAACACCCTAAATTGATGGCGGCACTCCCCTCTTAGGTGACTTGGTTTTTTATTTAAAAAAAAAAAAAGGAAATTTCTCATTGGTCCAACCCTTCCCTCTCTCCTCCCTCTCTTCGGTTAATCCCCACCGATTTCACCTCCTCTCTCCTCCCCGAAATGGCTCCCCTCTTTGTCGGCAGCACCTTGCCGCTTGGGAAAGATGGTCCCCGCTCGGGGTCACCGCTTACGCCCCGATCACCCTTAAATCATAGCTACTATGATATGTCATTAATGAGGAACATTATGGAAATTAACAAAATCTCTTTTACACCATCGTTTCTTTTAGAACAACGATACACTTTCTCAATTCTCAAGTATGTAATGATTTATTTAGTATCTCCGAAACCAACACAATGTAAATTAATTCACGTGTACACCTAATGAAAGATACAGAACATAATGTTGACTATATATAAAAGTTTGAGTAAACTTCCGTTTTGCTCCCTGTGGTTTGGTCACTTTAACGGTTTTGCCCCAAACCTTTAAAAATAGTCATTTTACTCCCTGATGTTTTGGTTTTGTTTTGATCCAATCGCAATGCACCTATATGTTACGTTGAGTTCAACCAGATACGTCGGAACGCGTGTTTTCATAAGGTTAGCGCATCACATAACGCTTTGATTAATCCGTTCGACGTTTGCAATGTACCCGCGCCACAACACGCGCGGGTCTTATTACTAGCTATATCTTAAAAGACAAAGTCGGTGGAAACCCCACCGGCTTTGTCTTCCTCCCCGCATACTTTTACGGTGTTGCAATTTTAGCCCCTTGACTTTGGTACCTTCAAAGTTTTATAAAATGACAAATTTAGTCCCTAAACTACTACTCCATTTTACAAATAGTTTGCTTTTGACACTCCAACTTTGTGGTAGTTTCTTTTTCAGCTCCAACTTTATTATAGTTTCTTACCCTTTCTTAGCCCTTAAGTTTAGGAAATGCAATTTTTAACTACTTAACTTTTATGAACTTTGTAAATGCCACTTTGACCCCCCTCGAGAGTTTTTGGCTTGACGATATAAATTCGAGTTAGTCGGGTCACGTATAATACGTTATAATTGTACGATATAAATTCAACTTATGTTACGTTTTGATCCAATCACAATGCAACTATAGGATACATTGAGTTCAATGATCAGATACGTCAAAACGTGCGTTTTTCATATGGTGAACACATCACATAACGCTTGGACTAAGCGTTCGATATTTGCGAAGTACCCGCGCCTCAACGCGCGCGGGTCTTATTACTAGTTGAAATAAAATTCTGTAAAACTTCGTTATCCAGTAGTTTTCATATATATATATATTGCCGCCTTGCACCGGTTGAGTTCATGCATGTCCGCCACGTTTCACCACCCTTGACGATTCGGATCATCCAAAATAATATCCAGATGAGTATATAATCAAATCTGTTCTGTTTTGTTCATCTAAAACCAAGAAAAATTCCAACAAACTAACATCAGATTCAATGGAGAAGAAGCTCAAACATCTTTCCACCATTGCTAACACCCTTCTTCAACGATCTGCTCAGTACGTTATCAACTTGCTTTTCTTTTCTTTCTTTTGTTTTTTTTCTTTTACGACAAACAAAACTATCAAGAAAAAAAAACACAAGAAAAACTAAACCAAAAACATCAACATGGAAAAAAAACAGAAACTAAAATCACTATAAGCTACAGTTCTATTAACAACCAGCAAAAAGCTAGAAACACCGTATAGAAAGAAAAAAAACCATGAGAAAAAACATCAAGAAAAAAAAAAAAAAAACTAAACCAAAATTATCAACACAGAAAAAAATGGAAACTAAAATCCCTATGAGCTAGCTCCCATTAAAAAGTAAAAACCAGCAAGAAGCTAATATAGAAAAAAAAAACAAACAAAACACAAGGAAAACATGAAAAAAAAAACTAAACCAAAAATATCGACACAGAAAAAAAAATAGAAACTAAAATCCTAAAATCCATGAGAGCTCTCAAAACAGATCACACGGTGGAGTGGCGGAACTAGAACGATTTTGTTGGGTCGTTATAAAGTTGTTTTATCTACTGGTTACCGTTAGGGTCCATCTCATATTTTTGTTAAAAAAACATACAATTTATATTTAAAAATCCAACAAATTCTGGTGACCGGAGGAGGCTGATCAGCGGACCCAGCCACGACCCGTCCTTCATCCTTGTGGTGTCAATGGGAAGTTGATTGATTGTGATGTAGACTTTGATTTGTAATTTGCAGGAGATTGGAGACGTCTGTGAGTGAGTTAGTGGATGAGTTTGAGGTCGAATGGAAGGCGGAATCGGGAATTTACTCGAGGGGATTGGTGGAGTATTGTGCCGCGAAGGTGCTCAACGAAATGTCTACTAACCTTGAAGAAGCAATTACCGAAGGGGATTTTAGTCGGTATACATTCGATATGATGCTTGCTTGGGAAAGGCCTAGCTCTTCTGATGAAGAATCTCATACGGTATGCTTTGTTCGAACCATTTAACGACATTTGAACAGCTGTTATACATTTAATGTGATGATGTGTCCTTAGGTTTAACATGGTTAGATTAGATTTACTTTAGATTACTGATTTGATTAGGTTTCCTTCGTCTTTTCGTAAAAAGTTAATTAATAATGCAAAACTAGTATTTAGGACCCGTGTTTGCTTTGTGGCGGGACCGTTAAACCGAACAAAAAGTAAACGTGTAAAAACGTTGAACTACGGACGCGCGTTACGACGCGTTAACTCATAAAAATCATACCAAAATGTAAAACATAGAAAAGAATAACTAAGTCGGCTTAGGACCTGCGAGTTGTAATTGGGCTGTTAAACCACCAAAAAATATACGTAAAAACGTTGAACCACACATGCACATTGCAACATGTTTACTCGCAAGATTTAGACCGAAACGTATAACGAAAAATCTGTAAAAAAGAAAATTAAAGAGGTTAAAAAATAAAAACTAAAGGGGTTGATGTGTATAAAAATGAAAGTTGAGGGGTCAAATATTTAAGAAAAATGAATGGTAAAAATCACTCACAAACCATTTTTGCTAAATTAAGGATAGATAGATAATATAAAGTTAACTGACATTATTCTATAGACTATAATTCCTTGCAGTGTAACAACTAATAAGTAATAACATTGCAAGTTATATGTAATAAGCGTTGTGATTCGGAAATTAATTACTCTTAATTTAATTGTTGAGAGGTTAAACAAAGGGATGGCAATCTTGATAAAAATTATGGTTAATAAGATTCAGGAATGAAATTGATTGGTAGCAAAATGAAAGAAAAAAAAAAGTGTGACATTGGTAAGTGCCTCTTTTTCCTTTATCACATTTTAGAAATCGGTCAATGGATTTGACATGTTTGATTGCATAAACGCAAATCCGAATTCACAAGGTTCATATTTTCGTGGTTGTAACATGCAAAAAACAATAACACATACAAGATGAAGACGAAAGGAAAAGAAACATGTTTTCATGTTTCCGTCGTCAAACGAACAAGATTCCATTCAGGGTAACAAATCTATCATCTTAATTGATATTGGTGCCTAAAATTTCTAAACCAAGTTTTGAACAATTCATAGCATAAAGCCTCACCCTATAGGGATAGTGTGATATGTATAGGACATGTAAACAAAGTTTGGAACAATTCATAAACTAAAGACTTACTCTATAGATACCATTGTGTGATATTTATAGGACATGAAAAGTATTACCGAAAAAGGGAAGTGTCATCTCTACTTGGTGTGAGTTTTGATATTTTTCGGTATACTTAACCCTATATTGTTTAAATCGTGCAATGGTTTTCTTTTTTTCTTTCGTTTTTTGTCATATTTAGACATAATTCGCTACAATAGTTTGGTTAACTAACTAAGTACTTATATTTTTAGTAGCCAAGAAAGTAAAATGGGGCCTTTGATTTTAATGGACATCCTTTATTTTTAGGAGTATGCGGCCAAGGAGAAAGAAGACGATGAAATACATGCAACTACCAAATCGACTAACGAGCAGGATGACATTTCTCTGTTTTATTCGGACATCATGCCACTCCTTGTAAGGCACCTTGTTCTTTCATCTAGTGTTTAGCTTGTTTCCAAGGCTATTGTAATTCCTCCCCATGGGTTTTTCTTGTAGGGAGAAAAATCACTAGGGGTTAGATTGAGTTGAAATGAGTCATTTTTAATTACATGTCAAATTAGGGGTCGTGGCAGGTTTGGTTGGCCCAGAAATCTTTTTTTTTTTGTCCTTTTTATAAGTAATCGTGTTTTAAACACTTAAAACGCTATAATAGTAATATTATTTTCCCAAGTAACTTTTGTATGCATCCCAGCTTACAAACATACTTTGGGTGATTTCACACATTGGGCCCATTTGAGCCATACGACTTGACCCCCCCCCCCCCCCCTCTCCCCCTAGTTAAGTTCTAATTTTACTTAAAACAGTAGAATACAACCCAATTTGGCCCGTTTACTATTACATGTAGTGTTACTTTGTCGCCACATTTATGGGATGGTATTCTAATATGTTGTGTTGGTAGGTTGATAATGAGCCAAGTGTTGGAGATGATGCATTTGTGTGGTTGGGATCATTAGTTCCTTTAGTGGCCGATTTCGTGAATGGGAAATTCACTTTTGAGACCCTAACTAGCTCTACTATGAACCGCCTACATTTCCCTGCCTATGACCGGTTCCTTAAAGAAATTGACAAGTAATTCTTTGCAACCTTATTTTGGCTTTTTCTAAATGCAATCTAGTAATCTTTGTTTCTAAATAACAAACCAAGTTTTACCAATGTTTCATTGTCCTTCAAGTTTCTTGTAAACAAATAATTATCTCATTATAGTTACTAATCCTATATGCATACATAGGGAGCAAACGAACCGAACGAACACGAAGAAGACCTTGTTCGTGTTCGTTTGTTAAGAAATATATGTGTTCACGAATTGCTCATGAACGCTTACCGAACAAGATTTTATGTGTTTGTTTGTTAAGGAAATGAACTTGTTTGTTTGTGTTTGTTTGTTAATTTTAGGCAGCGAACGTTGATGAACACAAATAAGTACAAACTAATGTTCATGAACACAAATGGAAACAAACGAACACAAACAAGCGTTCTTGAACATAATATATAATACATTGACACTTATTAATAATTTAATTTTTCAAAAGTTTTGAAGTACTTAAATAAAATATAAAAACTAAAAACACTAATAAACCTATCGAACACATAACTGAACTTTCACGAACATAAATGAACGAACACGGCATCTGTTCATGTTCGTTCATTTAACTAAAACAAACGAAATTCTTGTTCGTGTCTGTTTGTTTAATAAACGAACAAACACAAATGAACTTCCCGCCGAACAGTTCACGAACTGTTCGCCGAACGTTTGGTTCGTTTGCAGCCCTATGCATACACAAATAATCTTAGCATGTGTTACTAATGATAGTTGCATAAAAATCATAATTAATGATGATCTTCTCAATACGCAGTCCCGAACGCCCTCTTAATGACATTGCTTCCCAACCATATATATTCTTTTAAATTTGGTTATGGATTAATTTATTGTAGATGCATAAAACATTTGCAAAATCTAGCACCACCTAAGAACGCTATCATGGCTGATGATGAGTTCATTTTGCATGTTGAGGGAACCGCAAGTTCGCAGAGAGTTGTCCGCCATATCGGAGGACAAAGCTGGCCTGGTTAGCCTTGATTTTCTGTTTTTCTTTCTTCCTTCAATTGAGGGTTTTTTTTTTTTGCATAATATCACTAAGATATCGTTGTTAATATTGGTTCTCTAGGAAGGCTCACATTAACGAACTATGCTCTCTACTTTGAGGCCTTGGGTATTGTTTCTTATGAAGATGCAATTAAGCTTGACCTTTCAAAGGACATTGAGCAGTCTATAAAATCAGCAGCCACGGGCCCTTTGGGTGCTCCTCTTTTTGACAAGGCAATAATATACGAGTCATCTGAACTGTAAGTTTTATCCTCATAATCGATCCATATGGTCACAACTCACAACTACAATAGATGTGCAAGTTGCACACATTTTTTACACAACTTAGAAAAATGTGCGCAATTTTGTCAAGTGGTTACACTTCTAAACATGTATAACATGCTTATATTTATAAGCGCTAATTATTATAAGGAATAAGAATTTAACTTCCACACTGAAACAATTTTTTTCCTTGAGTACTTTAGGCAAGAGGATGCCCAAATCGAGTTCCCGGAGATGACTAGCTCCACAAGACGTGACCATTGGCTCGCTCTCGTGAAGGAAGTTATGTTACTGCACACGTTTTTAAAAAAGTTCAACATCGAATCTCCTCTACAAGCATGGGAGATGCATTCAAGGACCATATTAGGAATAATAAGGCTCCATGCAGCCCGAGAATTGCTTAGAATTGCACCACCCGATCCCAAAAGCTTCCTAATTTTCGCCTTACTTGACGAACTGCCTACAGGTAGTAACGTGTTACAGGAGATTGCTGAGAGTTTGAAAACAGTCGACAGTGGACACCCGTGCAGTGCTACTTCCATACTCCGTAACTTAAACGTCTCCCAACTTGTTAGTGGGCATACAGAAACGAAAGTAGGGATTGAACATTCTGAAATTGCAAATAATAAACCAGAAAATCAATCGTCATTGGAAACAGCGGTTGAACAAGTTAGAGAGGAAGCAAAAGAGATTAATATTGCAAAATCTAAGGCTGATGAACTGAAAGATGAAGGGATTGGCAATAGTGCCCTTGTATTGATGGTACATTCTTGCACACTTCTTTTTATTAATTTAAACAAATTAATTATGAAAATGTGTAAATTTGCGTCATGTTATTCGCATTTATAATTATCTAAAAGATGCTTGCATGATTGCATCTCTACTTTAGGAGAAAGTAAGAAGTGATCATGATAATTTGTACGCTTGTACGCGTTTAAAAACATAAAATTTGTCGGACCGTTTTATTTCCTTCCCTCGGCTAAAGAAAATTGGGTGCATTACTGCATAAGCAACTTTATGTTTTTGTATGCCTACTAGTTCTTTTCTTCTACAATTATAAGCGTGAAAATTTTCATAACGTTGTATAGTGCTCTGCTTTTGTAAATGTATATATCCTTTTAACATGTTTGAAAGTTTGAACAATGTGACAAAAAATACATTGTTTTCCCTGAACCATGTAGATAAGAACGCGCGCAAATTGCATCGCGCGCCTTCATAACATATAAAAGGTTATGACGCCGCCACATTGATATCGTTGTGCAGGAGTTGGTGAAGCCATTAAAAAGTATATGGCCATGGTTTCAAGAGGTTATCCAGTGGGAAAGACCAGCATCCACACTCACGGTGATCGGCTTAACTCTCCTAGTTGTATACAAGTAAGGTGTTATGGAATATAAACATCTTAATTATTAATCTTTGGATATACACAATTATAAGAAAATTAATACCTCTATAAAGATGTAATAAGTTAGCATGCTTGCAGAGAGTGGGTTGGCAAGGCGATGGCGGTGCTTTTAATGTGGGTTGTTACAATGATGATTTGGGCAAGACGACACGGAGTAGGTAAGAAAACCAAATTTGTCGTGTGCACTGCTTCGGATCAAACAACAATGGAGAGCATAGTTTCAGCGCAACATGGACTCAACACTGTGTACAACATCATGCAGTTGGCAAACATCGCGATTCTGAAAATATGGTCAATATTGTTGTCCAATGCCCCCAAGGTATGTTATTACAGCGCTCTGATGTTTGTCAAAAGCGTACGTATAAACTTCTCTTATATTTGAGGGGTTTTTTTTTAATTATAGATGTAACAAACCTCTTACTCCATCCTAAAATGGATAAAACAAAATTAGTGATTATAAATGATTAAAAATAGATCAAAATAATAAATGATAAAGAATATTATATTAGGAAATAAATAGAAGTTAAACCAAAATTAGTATTTCTCTAATACAATTATAATAATTTTGGGCCTCTTAGAAATTTGGGTCCTAGCTTAAAATGTTATAAAGCTAGAACTACTATGACGGTAATTCAATTATTTCAACAATAATATCGTACTATTATTAACAAAACGATATAGGACGTTTTATGATTTATGAACCGTGCAATCTGTGTGCGTCGTCTATGAAGTTATTTTCATTTATCCGTTTAACTTGATAGAGATAAAATCGTATCAGTTGAGATAGTTGATGTGTATGTCATATATGATCTTTTGAGGTTAATATTGGTTGCAGCACACGGATATGGCGATTACAGCAATGACCGGGGTCGCGATTGTATTGGCAGTTATTCCTCTGAAGTATATAATTATGGCCCTCGTGGTGTTGATGTTTGCGGCAACATCAAAGCTCGCGAAGCGCGTTAACAAGAACGACATGGGGAACCGGAAATTGCAGGGATGGTGGGATTCAATTCCAGTTATTCCTGTTGAGATTGTAGACAAGGTTGAAGATATTCCGAAGGCTGAGAAAACAGACTAGTAACGGTATTTATTTATTTCATTTTCCAAAATTCTAGTACTAGTACACTAGAGAGAGTTTGGCTTTCTTTTGTAAATAATTGTCTGTCGAGTTGAAATGTTACAAAATCAGAAAAATGTTAAATAAATGTATAATAATTTGGACATATAGGTACATTTATTTGTGAACCAACACCCTTTTGAACCATTTTGTAACTGATCAAGTTCATGAGATTTTATCGATTTTTGATATAGAGAAATTAGTATGGAATAAATATTCGATATAGAGCTCTATTTCTGTTTGGCTAGCTGGTTGTGGTCGAATGCAGTCAGGAACATCGGCTTACATAAGTCGAAACTAGGGGCGTGATCATTGATGGAAATTATTGACCGATAGCTTGTGTTGATTGAAACCGTCGATTGATGAGTGAGACTATTTAAGGGCTATAGCGACAACAATGCCGCCGGTATTGTTTTGTTCTTTTATTTTTAATTTTCCGATATATGAACACAGTTGGAAAAAAAAAGTAAAAAATAGTTTTTGTATAACCTAGCACTATGCCGACGACAAGTCGTTAGGATATGTTTACAATTCCTTAAAATCTGAAACAAGGCCTACGACGTCATGTCGCTGTAGTAGGGGAGGGGGGGGGGGGGGGTTCTATGCCAACGATACATGTCGCAGATCAACTTTACTGCAATGGAAGGCATTGGTGGGTCTATGAAGAAGGTAAGGGTAGCCCGGGCTACCCTAAACGTTGTCGACGAAGTGCAAAATTAATGTAATTTTTTTCTTCTCTGTTTCATATGTATCAGGATACCCTAGGTCTAAAAAAGTTTTTTAGTATACCTCTAAATTTTTCTTCTAGATCCGTCACTGGTGGAAGGTCTATCCAAACAATCTCCTTTTCGATCGATATAATAACTAGGTGTAGATCTGATTGAGTTTAAGTGTATGTTTAAAGAGTGTGCAAATTACTCTTTCTTAAAAAAATTAACATATAAATATATATCTATATCTTTGTTGTTTATATAATCACTAAAATAACATAATAGTTAAATTAATTTAAATGCTTCCATAGGAAAATTTACATTAGTATGACATGTAAACGGACAACAAGTTGCGTCGCAGCCCTATTTTGAATAGCAAATCCGATCCTACCGAAAACAAAAGTTTGGTTCCTTGACATGCACGACCGTCTGCTCTATCCAGGAAACCGATAGCTTTGAAAGCAAAGAAACCAAATGTATTAAAGGCAAAAAGAATAAATACTTCAGTATCAAATAATTATTAAATAAACACTTATCGAATCTAATTAAATGAATATATTCAAGATAGTATCTAGTATTTTTAAACAAATCTAATTTTAGATAATTAAATAACATACTTTGTAAATTCAGTACACGGTATCCAAAAGGTACGTATGAAACTAGAAATAAAACAGGCGAAGTTATCGAAAAGGTATTATGAAACCGGGAACAGAACATGTACAGAATAAAACATGTGAAGTACACATACTTTTTTTTTTTGAACGGCGAAAAACTTCTATATATATATATAGAACCCAGCCAGAGGCTGAAACGAAACAACAAGCGAACAAAAGAAAAGGAAGACAACAAACAAAATTACACCAGATTACTAATGTCAAAATCGATCCAGTTGGCCCAAGTTAACGAAGAGGCCTTCCTCCTGTGGCACATCCACAGGTACGAATCTTCCTTAATGCCATCGACGATACTCTTGACCGGCATAAAGATCTTATCGAACGTCTTCTTATTTCGGGCTAACCAAATCCGCCAGGTGGTAGCTAAAGTAACCATGTGAGCGGTCTTTTTCCATTTTCTCGAACCGGGACTGGCTGCTATAGTGTCGAAAATCTCGGCCAGGGATGTCGCTGTTAACGGGAAGGGAATTCTCATCCACCTAAACACATTCCACCACACACTTTTAGCAAACAGGCAAGTAGCGAAGATATGATCAACATCCTCCATCCCGTAACCGCATCTTTCGCATAAAAGATTCTGAATGTTGATACCTCTCTCAGCAAGCCCGATCTTCGAAGCCACTCTATTTAACGTTGCTCGCCAGGCCAAGAAATTAGCTTTCAAGGTTGCCCAGTTGTTCCACGTAAAGGGTCGGTCGTTATCTTGATCAGTTTCCCTGTCCGCTAAGAGCTTTCTCAGATCCTTAACTGAAAAATTAGTGCCTTCGCTATTCTCAAATTTCCATCGATCCCGAGCCTCACTTAGACAAGCCTGTTGCAGCCGAATCATGAGGGAACCGGAATGCAGCCATTCAGCCTCAGACTCTGGATCTCTCACCCACTCCCATGCCCACCGACGATTACTATTCTGACCCGCAAAGCACTCCGCTACCGAAGCCTCTTTATTTTTTGCCAGGCGAAAAATGTCGGGGAACTCATCGCATAAGGCATTCTGACCGAGCCACACATCCTTCCAGAATCTTGTTTTTGCTCCGTTACCCACGGTGACCTTTAGCTTATCGGCGATCCCGATACCCGTCTTCCTCAGAATCTCGTCCACCGAGCCAATGTCCTTCCACACTCCTGGGATGGAATTATTAACGGGGATAAGACACGTGTACTCAATCATGTTCGGTGAGAGTTCACCGATTTTGGATGCCTCTCTCTTGGTCACCGCACATGTTCAAACACCCGGTATAGTCACCGAGCGGTGACTATCATTCCCCGCACAAGTCTCCGAGGGTTATACCCTCCACCCTAACACTATGTTCCAGAGTTTAGTAATGAAAGGAAAGGAAAAGAAACAAAAAGAAAGTAAAAATATAGTGTTCCAGAGTTTCATTTACGGAAGGAAAAGAAAGGAAAATAAAACATGTCGTGTTCCCGAGTTTCATTTAAGGAAGGAAATGAAAGGAAAAGTAGGCTAAATTCTTTAATTTTTATCCTTCCGATTTGGAAGGAAATGGGGCGAGAGACATCTTTTTTTTTTCCTTTCTCATCCTTTCCTTTCTAACTTTTATTTTCTTTTCTTTTCCCACGTTAAGTTAACTCGGGAACAGAGTGGAGATTAAGTGTAAAAGTTCTCATCCACCGGTCAAGAAAAGATTTTTTTCTTTAATCTAATTGTTAATATAATTTTAGTATTTCTTCAACACAAATCACTATAATTACTTAATTAGTGGAAAGAGTTAGAAATTTCTTTTTCTATGATGTCGGTTTTTTTGGTATTCAAAATTGTAACATGGGGTTAAATTTTTGGATCAAGACAGGTATATAATAAAAAGGCAATACCAAAATAAAAGTTTTCAATAATTAAACCCTAAAAACCTAAAACATCAAGTAATAAAAAAAATAACTTTAATCAAGTCTACAATCATAAAGACATCTAATTATAACCAAATGTACAATCACATAAGCAAATCTAATTTCAATTTTAAGCTTCAAGAATAACAAAAGATAAGAAAGAAAGTAAGAAACGAACCTTTATTCGTGTTTCAAGCTTTAATAGGCTAATCACTTGATTCCACGTTAAATTTTAAGCTTCAAGAATAACAAAAGATAAGAAAGAAAGTAAGAAACGAACCTTTACTCGTGTTTCAAGCTTTAATAGGCTAATCACTTGATTCCACGTTGAATTTTAAGCTTCAAGAATAACAAAAGATAAGAAAGAACGTAAGAAACTAACCTTTACTCGTGTTTGAAGCTTTAATAGGCTAATCACTTGATTCCACGTTGAATTTTGACCCTTGTTCAAATGCTCAATCAACCCTCGTATGATCGACTATAGTTCTTGATATTCCATAGTCAATCGCCAATAGAACAACTCAACCATTTGGGCAGCTTATTTTTACGTTAGGTTAATAATTGGAAGAATTGGGTAAATAAAGAAAATGGGCTTATGATTCGTTAATATGGGCTACGTTTTAATTGGAATTAAGAAATTGGACTTAATTACTAAACTATATTTTTATTTGGTAAAACAATTATATATTTTATTAATCGAGTAAAAGAATGGTGTTAGTTGACCATTATATGTTCTATACGTGAAAAAGAATGGTGTTCATTGACAATTTGACATCGACACTGTGTATGTAGCTCAGCCATTTTACATAACACAATCACATGTGAACTGTAAAATGGTATGGATCTAATACAAACTCAAGATGAACAACAGAAATAGCGACAAAACAAGTGACAACTTTTATTAGTTAACCAATCTAGAAAAAGACCCAACCAAACCCTAGATCTCAATATTATGAGATCTGAGATATACAATGATCAGATTCAACAGATGTGACACCTTGTAAAAATCGTGTCCAATTATATAAAGACACGTGCCCTAAACCCTAAATGTGTGAAAGATTAGTCTTGAAGGACTAAAGTTGTCAATCGACGTAAATACGTATGCGGGGGGACTAAAAGTGTCAATATGCTAATTTATGCCTCTGAGTGACCTTTTACCAAACTCGATGCTTTACAATGTTAAAAACATGCTCTCGGGAATGATTAATATTGAATATGAAAGTTGAGGGGTCAAATATGAAAAGTTTCAAATTCTAGTTCTCTGATCAATCGCTTACGGACCGCAAGGGTTCAGGCTTACGATCCGTAAGGACTGTACCTGGGCGATACAATTCAAATGCGGTTACGGACCGTAAAGAGTCAGGCTTACGGTCCGTAAAGCCACCGTAAGCCTGTATCTGGGTAGAAAATTTTGGACAGCTGCAGGCTTTCACCATAACCGACTTAAACTCACAAAACTCGATACCAGGAGCTCTTTGATGGTTTTAGGAACCAGCTAGGATACCTGTGATGATCTCTGGACACCCCTTAACACCTGGCTTGATCTTGAATCATCCTCCTCAACTATAAATAGAAGTTCAAGTTGCCTTATTTATTTGCTCATATCAAAAATCCCTTCTTTCTCAATCTTTTGAGGTTCCTGATAAAAAAGGAAGTTATCTCTAGTTAAAAGTTTGAAGCTAGGACCCTTTGTAAGTGTCCTTAGCCACTTTAGTTAAGTTTTTCTATGTTTAAAGACCAAAAGTCAAAGTTGCCGCAAAACGGCTTTGACCTTCGGTTTAGACCTAAATGGTCCAGCCATTGTTCGAGATGAATGTGGCTACGTGATCATAAATAGATAGGTGTTAATCCCTCAAAAGGGCACCTCCTAATTACCACGTTTACTTAGTTAATTGTCGGGTCAAAGTAATTAACCAAAAAGTCAAACAGGTCAGATTTGTAAATAATAATCAAAACTAATAATAAATCATATTGTTAGAACATGTTTAAACATGTTCAACCCGACAATTCTGAGTTTAAGCTCGGTTCGCAACCGAAAGTCGCAAAAGCTTGACTTTTGCTTTGACTTTCAGTTCTGGCCCGATTAAGCTTAATTCCTTTATGTTTTAAGTTTTCATTGTGACCATATAATGTTGTAGTATAACCCTCTGAGGTTATATTATCTGGTCACTAATTATTTTGAATTATATGCATGTTTCACTTATTATGCTTATTGTTGACCAATATGCCCTTATAGTCTAAAAATAAGATTTTTGAATAAATGAACATACAAATGAGTTGGGTACGGATTTCTAAACATGTCTAAAATATTTTAACACTACATTCTGGTCTCAAATTGATATTATGCAATTTATCGAAAATAATGCTTTTTAAAGGACTAAAGTACCCTTAAGCATGTAAATCAAGTTTAAAACATAAATTTGATTCTAAATTCATTACCTACTGTTGTGATATTATTTTTAAGGATTTTTGGAATGTTAGTTCAGATTATATATCGACTATAGCAATGAGTTCTTGTATAAGTTCTATAATTGACGATAATGCCCTTTTTACAAATAAAATGTGTTTTACATATGCTTAACATGCAAAACCTTTTTCTGCTGATCTAATGTCACAACCCCCGATCCCTGATCCACGGGAATGGGCGGACGTGATCACAGATTTTGGTGGTATCAGTTTATTTAATCTCGCAGCGGAATTTACATCAGGACCGTAGTTAGGAAATGTTTATCAGAGTAAAACCACCATACTTGATATTAATAAATACATGGGCAAAACCCAAGTTTCTTATTACAATACATTTATAGGGACAAACCCTATTTTATTGAATTTAAAACATCGTTTATTAGGTAACTTTTATAGCCACATTTTCCCAAGCCTTCAGTGCTCTCCAGCTGGCTTTTCATTAATTGGCTGTTCACATTGTGTTACCTGTAACGTGTTTTAAAAACATTTGTCAGTCGGAAATACTGGTGAGAGAATCCCAGTTTAATCAAGAAACATTTTATCAATTAAAACAGTATTGAGAGCGATCACATTGTTTATTTCTACACAATTACTCATTCAGTATTTGCCACTCGACCGGATCTATGGCTATGGTCAAATTACCCATTGGCTAACTCGTCGTCCAATGGTAATGCACTGTCATTCAGACTTACTACTACTCGTAGTAAATTTTGTATACAAAACCCCATAATACCGGCAGTAATTGAAGAACTACAAAGACTCAATCACCGCTTAATTTCATAGTAAAACATTTAAGGTTTGGTAAAACATTACCAAAAACATTAACAAAAAGAGGATAAACTCACATTGCTGTCTTAGGCTTTTCGTAAGGGTTTCCTGGCTATAATCTATAATTTAAACAAATGTACATTGATTAGTACCATAACCCTTTGAAATTATTAAAGATACCCTCCCCGAGACGGCATTCCAACAACTACGTCGGGCAGAACCACGACAGTTGTTACGGAACCCTAAATCAATCGGGCAGTGTAACTGTTATGAAACCGGGGTTATAATACTTACAATGGAGCAGAACCTCGCTAATTAGGGGTATAATACCCAAAATATTATGTCTATGCTTTCAGAATTCGAGATTGAGAATAAGAAATGAGCGACGGAAACTGAAAACTGATGCCTGCTATTTATACTTGTGAAATTGGGTTTCCACGCGGCCCGCGTCAAAGATAAGGAACATGTACGCGGCCCGCGTCAACATGAGTCAACGCAGTAGCTTAGTCCGGTCATCACTAGGCTTGACACGATTACGACACGTGTCGGCTTCTGGAGCGATCGCGTGTTATGAGTCTGCGCGGCCCGCGTTACTATACGCTTAAGTTGAAACGGCCCGCATGAACTAAAGAAGTCAGCGGAGTCCACATCTGGTCTTAATACGGCCCGCGTTAGCTTGAGGTGGGATCCTACGCGGCCCGCCTCAGCTCAAATTTCAGATTTTTATTTTATTTTTATAAACTATAACATAATACGAGCTCAGTTTTCGCATACGGGGTGTAATATAAAACATATTAAGACATTTTATAGTATATCAGAGAGTCGGAAATATTATGAGGGTGTTGGTTTTACCGAGGGTTGTTACATTCTCCCCACCTTGTTTCAGAGCTCGTCCTCGAGTTCTACTGAAACAACTGCGGATATCTCCTCTTCATTTCTGACTCGAGTTCCCATGGGTACTTAGGTCCTCTTTTGGATTCCCACTTCACTTTGACTAGAACTAGTCTTTTATGTTTGAGATTCTTAATTTTTCTGTCTTCAATTTGTAGAGGTCTTTCTACAAACTTGAGTTGTTCATTTACCTCTATATCTTTAAGAGGCACTATCAATGATTCATCAGCTAAACACTTTTTAAGATTTGATACATGAAACACATCATGTATTCCTGCCATTTCCTCTAGCAGTTGTAGCTGATAGGCTACAGGTCCTATTCTTTTAATAATCTTAAAAGGTCCAACATACCTGGGAATTAGCTTTCCCCATTTGATGAATCTTACTACTCCTTTCCAAGGAGAGACTTTCAACAACACTTTATCTCCTACTTGAAATTCTAACGGCTTGCATCGGTTATCAGCATAACTCTTTTGTCGATCACGTGCTGTTTTCAGTCGTTCCTTGACTTGAATAATCTTATCAGTTGTTTCCTGCACTATTTCAGCTGACTTGGTTAATCTATCTACAATCACCCAGATTGTATCATTTCCTTTCCTTGTTTTGGGTAATTTAGTAACAAAATCCATTGTTATTAATTCCCATTTCCACACCGGCATTTCTAATTGCTGTAACAAACCTGAAGGTTTCTGATGTTCAGCTTTAACTTGTGAGCAAGTTAAACATTTAGAAACATAAATTGCTATGTCCTTCTTCATTCCTATCCACCAGAAATTTTTCCTTAAATCCTGGTACATTTTATCACTTCCTGGATGCATCGTATATTTAGACTTATGAGCTTCTTCTAATATACGATTACGCAGGTTTCCTAATTTAGCTATCCACATTCTCTTTTTATGGAACCTCCAAATTCTATCAGTTCCTTGTTTCAATTCTTTTAGCATACCTTTTAATTTTTCAGAATCATCCTTAATTACTGATTCTTGTGCTTCTCTTATCTGATCATTTAAATCTACTTGCAGATTTAATTTAAGAGAACGTACCCTTTTTGGCTTTTCATGATATTTTCGACTTAAAGCATCTGCCACTACATTTGCTTTTCCTTCATGATACTGGATATTACAATCATAGTCACTAAGAAATTCCATCCAGCGTCTTTGTCTCATATTCAACTCCTTCTGTCCGAAAACATACCTTAAACTCTTATGATCAGTAAATATGGTAAACTTACTACAGTAAAGGTAATGTCTCCAAATTTTAAGAGCAAAAATTATAGCTCCTAATTCTAAATCATGTGTTGAATAATTCTCTTCATGATTCTTAAGTTGTCTAGATGCATAAGCTATAACCTTTTGACGTTGCATCAACACACATCCATAACCTAATCTAGAAGCATCACAATAGACTACGAAGTCTTCAGTTCCTTCTGGTAATGCTAGTATAGGTGTATGAGTTAATCTTTGCTTAAGAATTCTAAAGGCTTCTTCTTGTTTTATTCCCCATTCAAACTTAATAGCTTTACAAGTTAGCTTAGTTAAGGGAATGGCTATTCTAGAAAAATCTTTAATAAATCTTCTATAATAACCTGCCAATCCTAAGAAACTTCTAACCTCGGTTGGTGACTCAGGGGTTTTCCATTTCATAATCGCCTCGATTTTTGTTGGATCTACATGAATTCCTTCATGATTGACTAAGTGTCCAAGGAATTGTACCTGTTCTAACCAAAATTCGCACTTTGAAAACTTAGCATAAAGTTTTTCCTTTCTTAACAGACTTAAAAGTGCGTGCAAATGTCTTGCATGATCCTCTTTATTCTTAGAATAAATTAGAATATCATCTATAAAAACAATTATGAATTTATCCAAATATGGCTTACATATTCGGTTCATCATGTCCATAAATGCAGCTGGGGCATTGGTTAAACCAAATGGTATGACAGTGAATTCATAATGACCATACCTTGTCCTAAAAGCAGTTTTTAGGAATATCCTCTTCCTGTACTTTTAATTGATGATATCCTGACCTTAAATCGATTTTAGAGAAAAATCGAGCTCCTTGCAGTTGATCAAACAGATCATCGATTCTCGGTAATGGGTACCGATTCTTAATCGTGACTTTGTTTAATTCACGGTAATCAATGCACATACGCATTGAGTCGTCCTTCTTTTTAACGAACAGTATTGGCGCTCCCCATGGCGACGAACTTGGCTGTATGAATCCTTTTTCCAATAATTCATCTAATTGTTTCCTCAATTCTTGCATTTCTGCAAGCTACAAACGGTAAGGTGCTTTGGCAATCGGTGATGTTCCTGGTATTAAGTGAATTCTGAATTCAACTTCTCTGTCCGGAGGTAGTCCTGGTAATTCTTCTGGAAAAATATCTGAAAACTGAGATACTACTGGAATATCTTTTAGTTCTTTTCCTTTAGTGTTAGTGATTATAGAAATCAAATACACTACAGAACCTTTTCTTATACAACTTGCAGTTTTCATCACAGATATGAATTTTGTAGATCTAGAGAACTTATCTCCTTTAATTGTGATCTTTTTACCTTTTGGTGAATTTATTTGGATTAACTTTTGATCACATAAAATACTAGCTTTATTGGCTATTAACCAGTCCATTCCTAAAACAACATCGAATCCTACCAGATTCATGGGATAAAGATTTGCAATAAATTTCTGATTTAAAATTTCTATGCTTGCTCCCTGCAAGATTTCAGAAATCCTAATGGTTTCTCCATTGGCTGTCTCTACTACACATTCATGTGGTAGTTTAGTTAATGACTGATTTAAAATTTTGCAAAACGATGTATTAATAAAACTTTGGTTTGCACCAGAGTCAAATAATACTTTAGCAAAGACATCATTAACTAAAAACGTACCAGCTATGACATCTGGAATCATTTTGGCTTCTTCTACAGTCAGAACAAATGCTCTAGCATTTTTAGTATTCTTGTTGTCTGTGGCTGAAGCTAATTTTGGGCAATTCAGCTTGATATGACCTGTTTCTCCGCAATTGTAGCATATCCTGCTATTAGCTTTCTTCCTGCAGTTTTCTTCCTTGTGTCCCGACATTTTGCAAAAGTTACAGTATATAGAACATCTCCCAGAATGTTTTCTTTTGCAGTACCTATAGTAAGGTGCATAGGTAGAACCTATATTTTTCCCACGATTAGAATTTCCAGAACGAAATTCTTGAGTCAACTTCTGGGTTAGGCTCCTTCTTTGATCCTCTTCTCGGGTACGGACTAATTCATCAGTCAAGGTATTGGCTAATTCTACAGCTTCTTCTATGGTTTGAGGTCTAGCTGCCTTGACTACATGTCTAATTTCCCCAATTAATCCCCAAATATAACGAGAGATTAACACTGGTTCTGGTGATGCAAGAGTTGGCACTATCCTAGCATATTCAAAGAATAACTTAGTGTACCCTTTGCTATCTACACCAGTCATTCTAAGATTTAGGAATTTGTTTGCTATCTGTTCTTTCTCATTGGGTGGGCAGAATTTCCTTTCTACCTTGTCCTTAAACTCTTCCCATTCCATATTATAGGTTCTATCACTTCCTTTTGTTTGGATGATAGTATTCTACCATTCTAGTGCTGCATTTTTAAACAGATTAGAAGCAAACAGTATTCTATCTTCTTCAGCACACTTACTAATCCTTAAGACTGCCTCAGTCTTCTCTATCCAGCGTAAAGTTGCAATGGCCCCTTCATTGCCCGAGAATTCCATTGGTTTACAAGACCAGAATTCTTTATAAGAACAACCATAAGGCATGGTTCTTCTTCTTTTGGGAATAGGCATTTGAAGTACCGGTCCATTGTTCACACTGTTTTCTGGTTCAACAGGTCGTTTACTGCCATGCTTACTTTTATTATCAGCATCCTTAACAGTTTGAAGTATAAATGGCATAGCATTTATAATTCCCTGTGCCACTATATGTTGGATAGCACTATTGTCCACTTGATTTCCATTGTTATTGTTGTTTGGGTTCTCATTATTCAGATTATCGTCATTCTGAATATTATCATTCTGGATTTCCGGGTTATTATCCAAATTGACTTGATTTTCTTGGTCGGCCATCTGAATTTTTAAACAGTTATCCCATATTAATATCACAAATAATATATTAATATAAGTAAATCACATGACACGCAGTTTTGTCAAAAGCGTAGATCATTGCTACTTTACTCTTTTCATATACTTATGCGTCTATTACACACTAGTACAGAAATGAAATTACAATACCAACAGAAATAAAATAATAATATGCATCCGTACACACATATCTTATTTTATTTTATTATATTATTATTACTACTGCTTCCTCCATTCTAACATTCATGGATATGGATTTATCCAGAAATCCATATTGCGCTCATCGTATTTCCATACGAGACGCTCTCCCACCTGACGCATCCTCTCACTGCTTTCTAAGATCTCCTCCCCGAAAGTCCTAAGTTCTTGCACGTTTTCTGCACTCATTGGGGGTGCAGGTTCTCGGACTGGGTTTGGAATCTGGGGTACATTTTCCTGATATGGGGGTGACAGTTCATGAAATTGGTAAGGATCCTCTAATATTTCCCTAATATAATCATCTTGGTAATAGGGATCTAAAGGGTCCATACCTGGGTAAGCTTCTGTGTTCTGTATGGGTGGATAATCCTGGATAGGGTAACGTTGCACAAAGTCCCTATTATCGTCCCACCAGGGGTCGTAATTCGGGTCTAGTGGGTTTGGTGCAGGTACCCGGGGGATTTCTTCTGGGTTAAAGTCGTGCATCTCTACTTGGTTTTCCTGGTTTTCTATTTCCATGGGTTGTTCTGGGTTTTGCGGTTGTGGGGCTACTAGTTGTTCCAGACCTGGGTCAGCAGCAGTTGTAGCTAAGATATGGAAATTTGCTAGGCTTCTATTTAGCATATCTTGAGTATGAGCATCTGTCTCTCTCTTAATAGCTGCTAAAGCCCTTTGCTGTTGCAATTTCCTCATTCTCTTCCTACGAGCAAAAGCTTCTTTACTGAACCATCCTCGTTTCTTAGTAGGGAATGGTTCTTCAGATTGAGCTCTAAAAGCAAATATTCCGTCTTCCTGATCAGCAACATACCCCGAGAGGGCAGGCTGTGATGATGTACTTTCACTCTTAGGTGAATCAGATAACTGACGATTCACATCTGATGGTCCTTGATCACTCATACTGAAAACTAACAAATAGTCAAATAACACATAATACCTAATTACAGTTATGCATTTATTTCCATAATTTATTTCCTAACACAAAATTTTTATAATTTAAGTGTCAGCAGAACACTTCTTTGGCTTGAACCAGTGGCTAGGCTCTGATACCACCTTCTGTCACAACCCCCGATCCCTGACCCCCGGGAACGGGCGGACGTGATCACAGATTTTGGTGGTATCAGTTTATTTAATCTCGCAGCGGAATTTACATCAGGACCGTAGTTAGGAAATGTTTATCAGAGTAAAACCACCATACTTGATATTAATAAATACATGGGCAAAACCCAAGTTTCTTATTACAATACATTTATAGGGACAAACCCTATTTTATTGAATTTAAAACATCGTTTATTAGGTAACTTTTATAGCCACATTTTCCCAAGCCTTCAGTGCTCTCCAGCTGGCTTTTCATTAATTGGCTGTTCACATTGTGTTACCTGTAACGTGTTTTAAAAACATTTGTCAGTCGGAAATACTGGTGAGAGAATCCCAGTTTAATCAAGAAACATTTTATCAATTAAAACAGTATTGAGAGCGATCACATTGTTTATTTCTACACAATTACTCATTCAGTATTTGCCACTCGACCGGATCTATGGCTATGGTCAAATTACCCATTGGCTAACTCGTCGTTCAATGGTAATGCACTGTCATTCAGACTTACTACTACTCGTAGTAAATTTTGTATACAAAACCCCATAATACCGGCAGTAATTGAAGAACTACAAAGACTCAATCACCGCTTAATTTCATAGTAAAACATTTAAGGTTTGGTAAAACATTACCAAAAACAATAACAAAAAGAGGATAAACTCACATTGTTGTCTTAGGCTTTTCGTAAGGGTTTCCTGGCTATAATCTATAATTTACACAAATGTACATTGATTAGTACCATAACCCTTTGAAATTATTAAAGATACCCTCCCCGAGACGGCATTCCAACAACTACGTCGGGCAGAACCACGACAGTTGTTACGGAACCCTAAATCAATCGGGCAGCGTAACTGTTATGAAACCGGGGTTATAATACTTACAATGGAGCAGAACCTCGCTAATTAGGGGTATAATACCCAAAATATTATGTCTATGCTTTCAGAATTCGAGATTGAGAATAAGAAATGAGCGACGGAAACTGAAAACTGATGCCTGCTATTTATACTTGTGAAATTGGGTTTCCACGCGGCCCGCGTCAAAGATAAGGAACATGTACGCGGCCCGCGTCAACATGAGTCAACGCAGTAGCTTAGTCCGGTCATCACTAGGCTTGACACGATTACGACACGTGTCGGCTTCTGGAGCGATCGCGTGTTATGAGTCCGCGCGGCCCGCGTTACTATACGCTTAAGTTGAAACGGCCCGCATGAACTAAAGAAGTCAGCGGAGTCCACATCTGGTCTTAATACGGCCCGCGTTAGCTTGAGGTGGGATCCTACGCGGCCCGCCTCAGCTCAAATTTCATATTTTTATTTTATTTTTATAAACTATAACATAATACGAGCTCAGTTTTCGCATACGGGGTGTAATATAAAACATATTAAGACATTTTATAGTATATCAGAGAGTCGGAAATATTATGAGGGTGTTGGTTTTACCGAGGGTTGTTACATTCTCCCCACCTTGTTTCAGAGCTCGTCCTCGAGTTCTACTGAAACAACTGCGGATATTTCCTCTTCATTTCTGACTCGAGTTCCCATGGGTACTTAGGTCCTCTTTTGGATTCCCACTTCACTTTGACTAGAACTAGTCTTTTATGTTTGAGATTCTTAATTTTTCTGTCTTCAATTTGTAGAGGTCTTTCTACAAACTTGAGTTGTTCATTTACCTCTATATCTTTAAGAGGCACTATCAATGATTCATCAGCTAAACACTTTTTAAGATTTGATACATGAAACACATCATGTATTCCTGCCATTTCCTCTGGCAGTTGTAGCTGATAGGCTACAGGTCCTATTCTTTTAATAATCTTTTACCTATAAATCTCCTTCATAAATCTTAAAATGACCAAAATGCCCTTATGGGGCTTAATTCGGTTTTAGATTCTTTTTGGGAATATGTGTTGACATCCTAATGATGTCTTAACATATTTCAAGCATAATAATATATGGAACTTGTATATGGTTCAACTGGTTACCCGTTATGTTAATACGCATTCGGTTCGATTTATGTAACTAGTTTACATAAATTAGCCGAAATGGGTTTAACCTTATCATCTAAACTTCAAAATCCAGAATGTGTTTAGTTTACCCATATTAAACAAGTATTCAAACTTGTCGGGTCTAAATCACATTCCATTCCGGTCTCCGCTTAATCTAGCGTTTCAAGCCGTAAACCATCTTTATAACTAACCGGTCTAAGTCTTCGACTTAAATAAGACCGTTACTATCCTAATAGGTTTATAAAACCTTCCTTACAGATTAAGTAGCTTCGGTAGAAGATATTTGCATAAGGTCTTAAGAATATACGGCTGAGTAGCATTTTCTTGCATACTAACTCAGGTAAATACTTTTAACTTATTTTCCCTATACGGGCTTGGAATACGGTATATTATTACCGCTTGGTCGGGTATGGGATTATTTAGTCGAATTGTGATTTAATAAATCCGCATAACCTGTTTTAATCTGTTTTGTTTGATAACATAAACATTGGGGGTTAACGACCGTGTCCTGGATATCCTCGGCTCATTTAAGTTATTAATGGCCACGACCTATGCACGGGGTGTAGGCATACACCTGACAGATGCAAAATACTAAATTACCCACAAGTTGGGGATAACTCCTTTGTGGGTTTTATAAGTGGTGAGTCGGTTAATCATGACCGGCTTCCATACCGGCCCCAATTGTATGACAAACATGTAAACATGTATACAAGATTTTTAAATGAAATTGTCCCAAGTTATAAATGTATTTGTGCCTTGTGCGCCTAAACCAATTTTCATAAACTCTTTTCAAAAGAGTCAGTTAATTGTATTTACCGGTGAAAACTGACGTATTTTTCAAAGACTAAGTAACAAGTACCTCTCATAGCTAGGCTGGAGCTACTTGGCATAAATAAGAGGATCTTGCAAATCCCTAGATGCCTGAAGTCTGTTGAACTCAGTTTTATGTATTCGTTTTATGGTCCGCCTGTGGATCTCTATTACAATCCGTCTGTATATTCTTTTGTTTTGAACTTTGAACATTATGGGTTGTAATAGTAATTAACTTCCAGCCTTCCGTTGTGCTAAAATTGTGTTAATTGTCTATGATGATATCAACTACGTCACGATAATCCCCATCGGGCCCACCGGAAATATGTGGAAATATCGGGGTGTGACAACAGATTAGCATAATCTGTTGAATGATCAACCAACAATACAACAAAACAAACACTGATATCACAAGATCTTTTAAACAACTGTGATCTCACCAACAATGAGATCAACAGAGAAGATGAACGAATACAGAGAGAAAGTAAGAAACCCTAGAAAATATCAGTGATTGATGACCAGCTCCACTCTCTCTCTTCTTTATATACCGGCATCTAACAAAGTTACATTCTAGTCCTTGCAATACTTCAGTTTGCACCTCGTAAATACCATAAGTAACCAGAAAGCCCTTCAACTATATATCTTGCACACATTTAACACTTGGACCACAACAACCAATATAACAACTATCACAACCGGCCCAACAGCCCATCAGATATAAACAATATCAACAGGCCTAATATAACCAATTCAAAGTGTTTTGTTCTTTCAAGGAAAACTGGGTTTAAAGAAATAGATATATGCTATCACAAAACAGTTTCGCAAGTAATTTACACTTAACTTTTAACTCTTGTAACACATTCAAAACCCACATAACTTCACAGGTGGCTGAGCACATTACCTTGTACCAGCCTCAGATGTAGACCTTGAAACAACATTCATAAACCTATTAATAAAATCACTTTTAGTTGTTTAACCAGCAATGGAAACTCGTTTTAATTGGTGAAATTACTTTTAGTGTTTAACAACCATTGACGTTCATAAACCTATTAATATTGTCGTAGATTCCTTAATCACACGCACTGAGAATAAAATTTCATCATCAAATTGTAAAATACACTAGTGTATTTCAACATCAAATCCTGGCCATTGATCTACACACGTGTATGGCCAGGATTAGTTCACTCAGTTCGCAAGCTACACTAGTGTTCACTCTTGAACCTAATCCTTTAGGGAAATATATATTTAGATGTCACAATTTGTGTGATTACTTGTATATCATGTGTATTAGTTATATTATTTTAGGACTTGAAAATAATATAACTTACCAAAATACCAAAAAAATTGTAATACAAAATATTACCAAAATTCCAAGAAAACAAATATATAATTTGTGACAACCCAAACTTTTGAGACTAGTGCTATCCGTTTCCATGATCTCAGACTTGTATTGTTACACCTTAGTATGCTTAATCGAGTGAATGCTTTATTAAATGAGAGGAACATTTAGAAAGTAGTTTGGACGCACGATCTAGTCTCGGTGTCTTTTAAAACTCGGCCCACATATTCTGTTCGGCCCAAACTGTTCTCGAAGCCCAAACCGAGCCCCACTTAGTCTTTTGTACGGGCATGCATGAGGAGTTTGCACACAATCAGTTTCTCTCATCATTTGCAAACCCTAATCCCCTCTACCACTGGACGGCGACGTCTCCATCTCCCCCACAGTTCGACGGCAGAAGTTTTCATCCGAAGCTCTCCTCCTCGTTCGTCTGAGCACCCTCGTACACTCAATCCTTTGGTTAGTTATCATCCTTGTAAATGAACCTTTCATTGTTGTGACCGATTGTGTTATTACTTGGTAATTAGTGATGCTTGATGATAACGATTGCCATGAGTTTGATTGTTTGTGATGATTGTTTAATGTTAGGATTCATGTATATAACAAAATTGGATGAAATTGTTGAAACTATGAACTAGTGAACCGAGTTTAGTAGTAGATTTGAACATAGAGGATTGTGTTGTTTGATCCGATTGAATGTTGATCTTGTGCTAAAGTTTTGTTAATAATTCGATGAGGATGATTGTCTAAGGAAACAATTTCGTATATGGTGTATTGGGATTGATTCGATTTGAATGATTGTTACAATAATAAAGTCACATGATTATGATGAATGTCAGATTTGTTTAGATGTTGACGGTGATGCTTTGATCCAAATGAATGATTGCTTGTAACTATGTTAATGAATTAACGTTGATTAGAGGTTTCATGAATACGTGGAAAGTTGTTTGACTTTTGTAACTGATTGGCATGATTACCAAAAATTAAATCTATGTTCTAGAATAAGTTACACACTTGCACATGTGGTGCTAATCGCACAAGGTTAAGTTAGTCGCACAAGCCCACTCTAGTCGCACAACTCTAGACTTGGGTGAACTGTTGGGCCGATTCATATTGGGCCTGCATTGTTGGATCGCACAACCCACAACACACACGAGTCGCACAAGTCTAAAGGGGTTACATGAATCGCACAAGTGATTCTGCAATCATACACCTGGATCGCACAAGTAGGTCCAGTCGCACAAGTTCGTATCAGTCGCATAAGTAAGCCTAGTCGCACAAGCTGAATAATTGGGCTGGACTTCTCGTTGGGCCGCACATTTATATGACTTATGCAGTTATACGTATTAACTGATTTCGTGTATGATTTACTGATGAGTCGCATGAGATCTAATAAATGTATGATGTGTGTTATGTGATAATTTTCTTGTGTGACTACGTGAACAACTTGTAATGCAAACATGTATGAGGCACAAACATCTGTTATGTGAATGTATGAAAGACTAATGAGTAGCATGGTTGACTGGTATGACATGTATGATGATATGTGCTTTACTTGTTCACTACATGTATAATGTGATACGTGATTTATGTATACACAAAACTAACTGTCACATGGTAACCATATTAGGATTTGGTTGACCAACTGTAAACAAGTAATTAGTCTTACCGAGCAAACCTAAGGTGAGTTCACTGCTTTTTTTTCCAAGCATGCATCCCGGGGAGGGATATCGGGTAACGTTCAGGGGAGGAATGTCAGGTTATTGGGATGTTTGTTATTATACTCAGTTCTATCATATAAGACCCCTTACATCTACCGATAGTTGCCGGGGAGGCAACGAGGTTATTAGTTGATAGCGCTATTAGGTTTGGCACCCTCACACCGTACTGGGGAGGACGGGCGTGAACTAATTACCTTACCACTTGACCAATGCTTTGATAGAGGCATTGGGGTTGGGCAAATACATCTTGTAGCCATTGCGGTAATCGAGTTAATAACAACACCAAATCATCGAATCTGTGAAACGCTTTAATCTGGTAACTGGTATCTAAACACGTTAACAAAACTTGAACTCACCAGCGTCGTCTGACACACTTGTCTGCATGCTTGCAGGTTGTAGGACTATATCATTGGGACTTTCTGTCTGGGATGCTGGAGTGGTCATGGGTCGAGATACATGGAATCTCCAAACAAGCTTAATGGTTTATGTACACATGGTTTACGAAACACTTAACAAATGAGTTATGCTTCCGTTGTATACAATAAATGTCATGTAACGTTTGTAACACTTTATGTTAATGAATGAAAGTTTTATTTAAATATATTTATAAGTTCAGTGTGATTGGTGGCTTGGATACTGGTACGTCACACGCCTCGCGGGGGGTTTCCGCATGTGGTATTTTGGGGGTGTGACATAATTTATGCCCGAATAATTGACAAACCGAACAAGGCATATGGATTACATATCCATAATCCGGAATTAAGTTCATATATATATTTTGACAAATAAGTTAAAAGGTATTTTGGAAACCAAAGGAACGGAAATTATAATTCTTACAAGTGTTCAAAAAATATATCATATCTTTGTCAAGTAGAAAATACATTATTTTTGAATAAAGAAAAGGTGTATATATTTTCTTGAATTAATAGAAGATATATTATTTTGAAGAAAATAAATATTTTCTTAAACAAAACAAAAATATATTATTTTTGAAGTTTATATGGAAATATAATTATTTTTGCCAAGGAAGAATTGTAGATAATCTCCTATAAAAGTTCTCTTAAAATACATACTTTTTAAGAATATGAAGTTGTGATTTTATTTGATTAAAAATAATATTCTGGAAAATTTAATACAAAATTAAGTATAGGAATACTTAATGAATACAAGAAAATACGTATTCTCGTACGTACAAATACACACCGGAATACACCACAAATACTTGGCAAAATACACAAGTATAATTATACCCATACTTGGGAAATATCCATGAAAAGAATTACAAAGCGAACTAAGGCAAACATATATTATTTTGACAATATTTCAAATAATGAGATAAATATAATTTAAGTTGAAATATTAATATTTTTACTAATAATTATATACTTTGGAACATTATAATATACATCAATGATGTAACTCAAAATATACCAAGATTTCCAAAACAAGTCTTAATAAACAACTAAGACAAAGAGTCGTTACACGACCTAAACGTCTAATAAAACATGACACGTGTGTAGGTAGTGGTACGACTCATAGAAGGACCTTTGAGCATACGAGATAGCAGGGCACAAACTTGTGAGTTCATGTCCCCCCTTTCTCTTAACTGTTTTCGGATTTATAACTCTCGGGGGTGAAATACATGTTACATATGTTTCAATGGTATGATTTGGCTATGAAATGAACTATTAGATCATGTGAGCATAGGCTAAAAACTGAAATGCCAATAACTCTCATAAGAATCATGGACAAAGGTTAGATCTAACGGGTACGGCCGAGCCCCACTCATGGTACTTATGTGACCACTTAGAGTTCTTTAGTGTCCCAGTCGAGGTGATTCGACAATGGTCAAGGGGATTTGACACAGTCAAGGTGATTTGGTACGGTCAAGGGAATTTGACACAGTCAAGGTGATTTGACATAGTCGAGGTGATTTGACATAGTCGAGGGGATTCGACACCGATAATTGTCTACTCGGATTGAGTACTCCCTATGTCTTCACATACATTAATGTCCTTGCAAAACATTAATTGATCTGTTCATAGACGCTTGTTATATTTGTTTTCAAATGAGTCTCTCAAACGTTTACAAGTTTATCAGTACTCATTCAAAACGCATGAACTCGCTCAACTTTTGTTGATGTTTTCAAAATTACATGTATTTCAAGAAACAAGTTGGATCTTGGGCGCTGGTGTTGTTTCCGGATGTAAATTTCAAGTTTAGAGGTCATCCACTTTTGTTGGTTTGTAACTTAATCAAAGGTTGTGTTGTTAGAAACTTAAATGACTGGTGTTTGTAATGTTTTGAACTTTATTAATGTATGAACATCATTTTGATCATATAGTTGTTTATTATAATCGAATGCAATGAGAACCAATCAAATCACACGCATACGCTTCCACAAAAGTCAGGGTGTTACATAAACTTTATTCTTAATTGCACAAACATTCCTTATACATGCATGCATACTTGTTACTTTATACTTTAAACTTGGGGTTATACGTTTTGTGTTAGACTTATCATTAACTTCGTACGAGCCTATCCTTGACATATATAGCGCTATAGGATTAACGTACCGCCTGTAAACTTTGGGTTATGTTAAGAGCTTATTGCGTTTCATTATTGGTTTGATTAGTTAAACACATGCCAATTTTATTGTTTATCTTGTTTCAATAGCTTGCCATGTGGAATTGTTTACAACTTATTTTTATGCTATGTATGAAAACATGTATACTCGCCAATACATCTTTGTATTGAACTATGCTTGTTTGAGATAATGTTGATGATGCATGGAACATAGTAGGATGCTTAGATACACATTTAAAATTTTGTATTCTTATTGTATTATCATTCTTGTATTTCAAGTTGTTGTATTTGATTCCAACCTTTGTAATTGACTTTTACATATGAAATGAAATCCATTATTTAATTATTGTCACTAATAGTGTTATGAAGTCTTTGCAATCTCGTTTTCGTCTCACTCCGATGTTTCCGCCATCGGTTGGGGTTTAACACACACACCCTCTCTCTCTAGACATCCTACCACCACCGCACCATCCCCACCACCACCATCCCACTGCTGCTAACACCACCATCCAACTGAAACCCCAACACCACCATCCAGAATATGGTTATTATAAAAAACAGATCTAAGAGAGAGTAAAGATATTAACTCAATTGACATAAAAAGAAGAAGTTGCAGGGCTATCTCATGAAGAGGTTCAACGACATACATCCATTCCCTTTGGCATCAACAACAAATAAAACGTAAATTCATGGCCTGAAAACTATTAAACTTCATATCTATAGTTTATTAAGTAATAATTTCGAACTAATTAAGTTTTGGTTCAGATTCTAGCTTCTAGCCCTAATCTGGCAGTTATACATGTTCTTAATCAAGTAATTAGGCCAACTACAACAAACCAATAACCCTAACCTGACGACGAAGATCTGCATCTCGAAGCTTAGATTCAATTTCTTTAACACTAGATGGAGACGCCTTTGATCCCGTGAATCACCGGTGAAGCGTCGACAAACCTTCACCATCACCCGCCCGAAACTCCATCGCAACACAGACATTCTCCGGTGAAGGATCCACTTCAACCTCCATTGATAAACCTAATTAACGGTTTTAACAGATCTAATTGGATTTTAACCCTAACATAATCGATCGGTCACATTTAGTGGTCGAAGAACTTAAATTGGTTAATGATTTGTGTGTGGAATTGTGGATGGACGTGAATTTCTCTCGAAAGCACACATTATGTAGCTAACATTTTCAATTTGTGCAGGGTGGCCATTGATGAAGATCTGATGGTTTGAGAGAGATAGAGACAATGAGAGAGAGAAAAATTTAAATAAATTAGTTTTTTTATTTTTTAATTGTAGGGGTAATTTGGTCATTTAACAAAACTTAACACTAGAATTCTAACTGTGTTAGAAATTTGGACTCGAAAGGTTAAGAAAAGTGGCTATAGGGACTCAGGGCGTTAAACATTTTGATTTTTGACTCAAGTGATTAAACCCCCTAAAACACAGAGACTCAAAAAGTAATTTACCCTTTATTTTGATTTGTTGAATAGGAAACTACACCTGTCTCATTTTATTTTAATTTTTTTCTAGTAGATGTGTCATTTTTATAGGGTCGACTATACTCACACTCTTTGCTTTCTAATCTCACACTCTAACTCTCGCCAAACGGTTGTTTGAGCTTGAATCAAACGGTTGTTTGGAACACTTGATATCAAATCATGGGTGTCACACCCCGATTTTCCACGTGTCACCGGTGGGCCCGGTAGGGGAGTATCGTGACGTAGTTGGCAACATAATAGTCAAACAACACAATATAATAATGCACAGCGGAAGCAAAAGATAAATATATTCCATTCCGAATATAAGTAATGTCAAAGTATTACAACGGAAGGTAAAGGATCCACAGGCGGATCAATAAAAGAAAACTGTTCAACAGACTTTAGGCATCTAGAACTTGCAAGATTCCCTAGTGACGCCCTGAGCTCCCAGCCAATTACGCATAGTACCTGTCACTTAACCTTTTGGAAAATACGTCAGTTTACACTGGTAAATACAATTAACTGACTCATTTTGGAAAAAGAGTTTGAAAAGTGATTCGAGTGCAAACGGCACAAAATATATTGACACATTGATTAAAATGCACAGAGGCAAAATTAATCTTTTATACTTGGGACAATTTTATTAATAAAAATCTTGTATCCGAATTACATGGTTGTCCAACATTTAGGGCCGGTGATTATACAATACAAGCCGGACAAGATTAATCGACACACCACAAATATGATCTCACAAGAAGACACCCTTACGAGTGAGTATACGTTATACATATGCAACAGGAGGTGTTATGTCTACACCTTGTGCTTACGTCGTGGCCATTCACTTTTTAAAATGAGCCAAGGATATCCAGGACACGGTCATTAACCCCCAATGTTATTTGTTATCAATCAATACAGATTAAAACGGGATTATGCAATTTAATCATCTCCGATTAAAAGGTTTCTACACCCGACCAAGCGGTATTTTTATAATACCGTATCCCAAGCCCGTATAAGGGAAAATAAGTTAAAAGTATTTACATGAGCTAGCAATGCAATTTATACTCAGCCGTATATTCTAATCAGCAAGCACAAGTACTTCTACTGGGGCTCTCAATCTGGAACGAAGGTTTTATTAACCTATTAAATTCCTAACGGGTCTTATTTAAGTCGTAACTTAGACCGGTTAGTTTTAAGGAAAGGTTTACGGTTCAAAACGCATGATTAAGCGAAGACCGGAATAGAATGTGATTTAGACCCGACAAGTTTGGAGACTTGTATAATATGGGTAAACTAAACACATTCTGGATTTTGAGATAAAACCGATAAGGTTTGACCCGTTTCGGCTAATTTATGTAAACTTGTTACATAAACCGAACCGAACGCGAAATAAGCGTAACGGGTATCCGTAAGAGCCATATACAGGTTTCCTAAGTTAATTCTGTCTCAAATATTTTGTGACATCAGTAAGGTGTCTTTCGTTATGCCCGAAATGAAATTAAACACAAACTATGCCCCGTAGGGGTATTTTGGTAATTTCACATAAGCCGAAAAGCTCAAAAACGAGGTCTGAGTTAATCAACCTTTTCTTACTGTTAACATATCATAATTTGCCTCATATATCAGTTGGTATCAACCCGGGTATGTTCAATATGATTTTAAAACATACTATGCGTTAAAAACGCTAAATAAGGCGATTAAAGGCCATTTCCGGGTTCGATACTTAAATCTAATATTTTTATATTTCCAGAAGGCTTAAAATAATTTATTTATCATATGTGATCATTAGCAAAAGGTTTGGAGTCGTTTAGATATGTAAAACTCATTTTATGGCCCGTAAGGGCAAAACCGACAATTACCGGATTAAGCCTACGACCATGAGTTATGCTCAGCCTAAAATTAAGTAAAAATCTTTAAAATTCCCAAAATAATATATTACTTCAGTGGGTAAAATATTTGATATCAAAAAGTATGTTTAAGTAGGCTATATGCTAATTGCGCCATTTTATTAACATAAAGTATTTATTTAGCGATATTGAGCATAACTCTTAATCTACAAGTCAAACTGATGTCAAACTTTTCATACAAGTCTATATATCAGTAATTAAGATTTTTACACTTTTACATTTTCATAAATCATGTTTTAAGGTAATAAGGGCATAACGGTCAACATATGAGCAATTAACGGAAACATGCATATTAATTGGATAACTAGTGAACCAAGGTGTTGTAATGACAGAGGGTTGTTCTAACATGTATCCTAATCCAATTTAAGCTCTGAGGCATTTCTAAAACATGCCTAAACGGGTCAGAACTGAAAGTCAAAGTGAAAGTCAAACTATGTGACTTTAGGTTCCGAACCGGGTCTAAACAGGAAATAGTCGGGTTGAACATGTTTGGACATGTTCTTATACTTATTACTAAGTTATAACAATGATCAAACAGGTTGTATATGTTCTAGATAGCTAATTATGCATAAATGACATTTTAAGCATCCTGTTGACTTTTTAATTAAAAGTTTGACCCGACTTTTGACCTGGTTAGAGTGGTGATCAGGGGAAACCCTTTTGAGGTTTTATTACCCACATAAATACCAACTCATAACTACTTTTAATTCGATATATGACTGAGCCATTAATGACTAATCTCGAAGTCAACCCGTAATTACGACGGTTTGACTTTTAGCTAATTAAACAAGCTAAACTCAATTAAAGAAAGGATTAGGCGACTTACCAAGGTCCTATGCACGAGATATGATCACTTGGAAGCAGGTTTGAGCTCCAAATTCGACCAGAAGTGCAGATGAAGGGTGAAGAACAATTGTGAACTTAAAGGGCCTTTTATAGTGATTTCAATCACCACAATTGCTTGACACATAGCCCTATAATCGACCACAACCATTCAACATGTGTCTCTAGTGTCTTAGGGTAGTGTAGGGGTCGTCCAAAGTGCAGAAAAACCGGCCAAGTGGGTCAGATTCGCGTAAAACAGGCTGCTGCCTGTTTTTTCTGCTTCTGATGCTTCCACGCGGGCCGCCTCATGTTTTAAGATTTCTCACGCGGGCCGCCTGGCCCTCTGAAATCAGAATTTCCAATTTTTCATTTTTGCAACTTGTCTCTTGGCTTCACGAAAGGGCAACTAAGCCTAATTCTTGCATTTTGACCCTTTATTATTTACCCACAAGGGCTTTAGGACTTGTACCCACTTTGCCAAGTCCCTGGACACTTCCGGTTAACCCGAAAAGTCTTAACTTTCAATGTTTACGCTTTAACCCCTCGCACACGAATTTGATCACAACTTTCTCATACGATAACAAAACTTTATGAAATTTATATCGCGCATTCTAGTGAGCATAATTAACAGTTACAAAGCTTCGGGTTTGTCAAAAGGTCACTCAGAGGTATATCTTTAAACATGTTGACACATTTAACCCCTGTAGTTTGTAATCTCTCACTTTTAGCTTCGTATGATCCATGATTTATTCGTTTTATGTTATAAACATCATGTAGGGTTATTATGAAGTATATTTATTCACTGTTTGACACTTAGAACCCGTATAAACACATACTTTCCATGTTTGTCAACTTTAGTCCTTTTATAACATTCTTTCACACGTTCAAACTTTATGACACGTGTCAACACATTATAGGACGTGAATTTTCGAGGTGTTACGTCCTCACCCCCTTAAAAGAAATCTCGGCCCGAGATTTACCGAAATAAAGGAAGTATTCTCTGCCTAATAATGGCAACTTACAGATGATTAGGAATTTGTATGATCTTATTTGTTGTTTCCAGGAAACTTTCAGATCCTGAATAATGGACTTACCAATCTATTGTCCTAACAACAGATGTTTAACATTTCATCTATACAAGGTCTCCAAAGGAGTAGCCTTAATACTTACATATCAATTATTAAAGAAAAGCTTATCTTAAGGTGGTTATTCCAACCATTACTTAACTAATATTAAGGAATAGCTAATCCTTGTCGTTAGTCGAACAATTCGACGATCCTGGGTAGCTGATGGCAAATTCTTAATCGTTGCCTATTTAGGGTTGCGGCATGCATGCATAAGCAATATGAACCGTCTTTCTTATTTAATAATATAACACCCTCAGAATATCGAGTCTGGCTATATGAGCCTATGTCTTAAAACCTACTTACTCAAGGTTTCGTTTATTCCATAATTAATATGGAGTTTTCACAATACTCCAGCCCACGGCGGGCGACAAATCTTAATTCTACCTGCCTTCCAGGAGGTAAGCAGGGACATCTTTTGAGAAGATATTTAAGATACAAGGAGGCTACAGAGATTTTCCATATCTCAGGCTCCAGTTCATCCATCATTGTTCGTGTCAAATGAGTGACACATTTATGTTATAAGTCCTCGAATTCCTTAATCGGGAACATTTACTTGGAAAAAAAATTCCATTTTTTTGGATATCTTCTTTGAATACTACTAGTCGACTTTAGTACAATATGATCATTGGGATATCTTAGGGTTCCATGTATTAAACCTCCATGCTGATCAGACATGGAAATAATCTATGGGACACTCTAGGATACGCCAATCCTCATATGACACTTTTATCAAACATAGTTTGGCATTCGCAGGCGATAGAAAACAATGAGAAAAATAATTAAAATAACATATGTTGTCGTACTCTATGCAAAGAAAGAGTGCTCTTAGATTTTCGGAATGATTCCTTGCCGATTTATAAGAATCGGTTACTATGGTTTCCTTGGTAGTTATACCTTGTGGATGATAAAAATTTTTTTGCTAAGTTTATGGTTCATGAAGATTTATTATTGCCCGTATTAAAAACAGGACACTTAGCAGGAATTATCATTGATAAATGATAAGGAAGTTTATTGTACAAGTGCTTATATTTAATTAATAATGGAAGTTTCACAAACTAGGCACCTAGCTCAGTTGGCTAGGCGCGCGAAAGGGTGCGGCCTAGACCCAGGTTCGATTCCGGGGACGGCCAATTCCACCATTTTTTTTTTAACTTGTTAAACTTATAGTTTATGAAGAATTTACTGGTATCCGAACCAAAATAAAACCCTTAGTATTTAAATTATTGATAAAATGCCAAGGAATGTACCTGATGCCATTATTTATGGACTAGCTCAGGCATTTTAGGCGCTTTCAATTTTAGGCTTTACTTCCTCCGCCGCATTTCCTTTGACATATTTAGGGCACGTAGTCTTGATGTGGCCTTTCTCATTGCAGCCGAAACAGACTGCATTCTTCATGTCCTTACAGTCCAACGTTTTATGTCCCTTAGACTTGCAGATCCCACAAGCCCTAGGCTGCGATTTGGATTTTGGTTCGAACCTGCATTTCCCATAATGGCGCTTCTTGCAGGTCTCACATACTGGTTTCTGGTCAGACTTTTGTTTGTTCTTTTTCTTAGAACTCTGGGAGTTATCTACCTTCCTTTTCCTTTTTAGTTCATCCTTTACATCAGAGGAATGAACGAGATCCTCCTTAAGAGTAAGGATGTGTGGTCCTAGATAAAATTTGGACTTAGCAGCATGAGGCTCCTTGAACTTTTTCACAGCTCTCTTCACAGCTTTTCCAACGGCTGCGTCTATCATAGTTTGAAGAACATCTTTGGAAATTCTAAGGTTTACAATTTCAGCATCATTAGCATGCGTCGCGTCATCAATGGCGCGATTGACTGTTGTCTTATCCGAGTTTGCCATACTCGATATTGGTTCCTAATACCAATAAAACAATTTCTTAGTTGAAATCCAACAACTGCTATTTTTCATTCTGATGGCCTTAATATATACTAGCCATGGCGTCAAAAACCTATACAGGCTATTATAGCACTAACATTCTTAATGAACATTATTTAAAATATATTAATATTACTTAGCCTAGGTCGCAAAAGACCATCAATGGCATTAAAGATTTGGACCTAGTCCATCACTTTTCTGACAGAGGATCAAAACGTCACATCTGTCTTTATTATATTTAAGAATTTAGGTAGCTTGAAAGCTTGCCATAGGAATATCAGAAAAGAGTGATTTCTATTAGATATAAAATATCCATCTAAGGTTTGTTGGAGCATTTTCTAAAGTATCATCGACTAATTTCTACTTCGTATAAATAACCGAAGTCCTAATCAGACGAAGACAACAGTTCTCAACAGTCATCGTTCATTATTGAATCACATGTGTCAGCATCAAATAAATTTCTGCATAAACTGCTTGATAAGGAAAAGTACCTGCTATATAGTTATCCTTCTGCACCATCTCCTAGCGTTCATCCGGAAGACTCATGCGTTTGTTTTCCTGGCCTCTCCAGGCTTCTTTATAAGCTTTGGACAGTTGGTTTTGATGTGCCCTTCCTCGTTACAATTGTAACATGTGGCGTTCTTCATCCCCTTGCAATCTAAGGTTTTGTGACCCTTGGTCTTGCAAATTCCACACAATTTAGCACGTGGGTCGATTGTACATTTTCCAAAATGTTGCTTTTTGCAGTTACTGCATTTGGGTCTGTTATCAGACTGACTCGAGTTCTTCCTAACCTCGGAATCATTCCCGCGCTCCGAGCTTCCCTTCTTCTTCTTGTTAGTTTGATGAGAGTTTTCCTCATCTCTTTCTCTTCTTCCCTCGCCAGAAGCCTTAACAGACTTAATTCTGATTGCGTCTAAGGTGAGAGATAAGGATAAGTCCACTGCGGACCTATATGTGGTTGGCCTAGATGCTTTAATATTTCCTTTTATCTCTGGTGCTAGGCCTCCAATGAAACGCGCTATGCGTTTAGGTTCAGGGGTGACTAAATAAGGAACTAGGCGGGACATAGTGTTGAAACTTGCCACATATGCCTGACAATTCAAATTTTCCATGACCAAAGTCAAGAAGTCCGATTCTATCTTTTCTACTTCATGCTGAGGGCAATAGTTTTCCTTGACTAATGCAACAAATTGATCCCAAGATAAGTTGTAGAGTAGAACTTTCCCCGTGGCTTGGAGCAATGATCTCCACCATGCCAACGCTTCTCCTTTAAATGATTGTGAAACAAATTTCACAACATCTTGCTCCGCACAACCGCTGATGTCAACAACAGCGTCCATCTCATCGAGCCATGTCATGCAATCGATGGCTCCTTCTTCTCCTGTAAAGTCTCTGGGCTTGCAGGAGACAAAATATTTATATGAACAGGTCTTAATTGGTGCCTCTTGATGAAACACAACTTGTCTAGATGGAATACTCCTTTGATTTGACAAGTCATGAACATCGTCCTCCCTTGACTCATGTGTTTTAAGAGGGGGCTTACAACTATCCGCAGATAGAGTCTTAGAGTGGGTATCTTTTGACTCATCATACTGCCGATCAAGTGCTCGAGTAACAGCATAATCTATTATTGCCTGTAGTTCTGCTCCAGTTACATTAATTCTGGTAGTATCATTGCTCTCCTTCAAGTGACTGTTAACTTCATCTAATCCAGCCATGTAGCTTGATTGCTACATAAATATTAACAATGATTTATTCAGAGATTATTATGGAATCATCATCTTTGACGATTTATCAACCATGGTAATATAAACCATATTGGTTAACTTGTTAGTTATATTTAATTAGTATTTTCCATTATAATTTATCCTAGTTATGAAACATTACGGATATTAAAGTGGCGCAAAAAGGCCTAGTCACACGGACAGTTCTAAATTTTATAAGCCATGATTTCAGAGAATCGAGGCATTAAGGTTTGAATCACGTTCATTACCTTGACAGGGAGTTGTAGACTTCAACTGTCTTTTGTCTTTTAGGACAATAGATATAGCCCGTGGGCATTTCCCTTCTGAGGGATGGTTATAATATGATCATCTTCTTAGATGCTATTAGTCGAGGTCGTATGGATCCCACCGACTATTATGCTTGGACCTGGTCCAACATTTTTAGACAGGAGGTCAAAGACCACCACTGTCGTTGTCTTATCGGACAACAAGTTTAGCCCGTAGGCACTTCATCACTACTGGATGTTTATAATGTGATCATCTTATAGGATGACACAAGCCATGATTTCTAAATCACTAGGCTAGATAAGAAAATTGGAAGAATCTAATATAAGGATGACTGTTGTGATTTTCTCGAGTCACATTTGTCAAGAGTGCTAACACGTTCTTAGGTGTTAACAAGGATTTGAATCTCTTGAGTAGGTTTCACCATCTTGGCCGCGTAGGCTAGGTTTCACCTTTAAGATTATCTTTAAAATGTATACTGGCAGGAAAGTAAGGATATTTATTTTATTCAGGATTTTTATCATAAATCCTAATTTATAATTTAATAATAGCACAAATGGCCTAGTCCCGTAGACAAGTTTAATTTATAAGCCAAGATTTCAGAGAATCAGGGCAATTTATGAATTAGTAATGGCACAAAAGGCCTAGTCACGTGGACAAGTTTAATTTATAAGCCATGATCGTCTGGGATCGAGGCATTTAGTAAGAGCACAAAAGGCTTAGTCACGTGGACAAGTTTAATTTATAAGCCATGATCGTCTGGGATCGAGGCATTTAGGTGTGAATCAAAGTTCATTACCTTTTCTTGACAGGGAGCTGTAGGCTACCACCGTCTTTAGTCTCAGAGGACGTTAATTATAGCCCGTAGGCACTTCCCTTCTAAGGGATGTTATTTTCCATTCATTTCATATTTCATGTTTAGAATGAAAACTTAATTTAATCAATCCATTATATGAAAATAAAAGTACAAAGTTGCCCTAAGCGGGTCTTTGAAGGGATAATGTGTCCTTGAAGGGACTGAAAGATAAATATGTCCTTATAAGGACTATTAAGGAAACGATCTTCAGCAAGAGGAGTTTCTTCTTCAAGTTATTTCTGAATGCTCTCTCCTTGGTTGCTCGTTTCATTCCAGCCGCGCTACGAAGCTCAGCATTTCAGGGCTCCAGATTGTGGAGAATTTCTAATACAGCTTCTTCGCTTGGCGACATATCCAATATATATAAAATTTGGAAGTAAAAATTTCCAGATTAGGATTGAAAGTATTCCTATGTTAAGTCTAGACTCAGAAGATTTAGGAATGTGCAATTGTGTCATTGAGATTAAACACAAAAAACTAGTGTTTAATTCACTCAATGTTGGCTCTGATACCAACCTGTCACACCCCGATTTTCCACGTGTCACCGGTGGGCCCGGTAGGGGAGTATCGTGACGTAGTTGGCAACATAATAGTCAAACAACACAATATAATAATGCACAGCGGAAGCAAAAGATAAATATATTCCATTCCGAATATAAGTAATGTCAAAGTATTACAACGGAAGGTAAAGGATCCACAGGCGGATCAATAAAAGAAAACTGTTCAACAGACTTTAGGCATCTAGAACTTGCAAGATTCCCTAGTGACGCCCTGAGCTCCCAGCCAATTACGCATAGTACCTGTCACTTAACCTTTTGGAAAATACGTCAGTTTACACTGGTAAATACAATTAACTGACTCATTTTGGAAAAAGAGTTTGAAAAGTGATTCGAGTGCAAACGGCACAAAATATATTGACACATTGATTAAAATGCACAGAGGCAAAATTAATCTTTTATACTTGGGACATTTTTATTAATAAAAATCTTGTATCCGAATTACATGGTTGTCCAACATTTAGGGCCGGTGATTATACAATATAAGCCGGACAAGATTAATCGACACACCACAAATATGATCTCACAAGAAGACACCCTTACGAGTGAGTATACGTTATACATATGCAACAGGAGGTGTTATGTCTACACCTTGTGCTTACGTCGTGGCCATTCACTTTTTAAAATGAGCCAAGGATATCCAGGACACGGTCATTAACCCCCAATGTTATTTGTTATCAATCAATACAGATTAAAACGGGATTATGCAATTTAATCATCTCCGATTAAAAGGTTTCTACACCCGACCAAGCGGTATTTTTATAATACCGTATCCCAAGCCCGTATAAGGGAAAATAAGTTAAAAGTATTTACCTGAGCTAGCAATGCAATTTATACTCAGCCGTATATTCTAATCAGCAAGCACAAGTACTTCTACTGGGGCTCTCAATCTGGAACGAAGGTTTTATTAACCTATTAAATTCCTAACGGGTCTTATTTAAGTCGTAACTTAGACCGGTTAGTTTTAAGGAAAGGTTTACGGTTCAAAACGCATGATTAAGCGAAGACCGGAATAGAATGTGATTTAGACCCGACAAGTTTGGAGACTTGTATAATATGGGTAAACTAAACACATTCTGGATTTTGAGATAAAACCGATAAGGTTTGACCCGTTTCGGCTAATTTATGTAAACTTGTTACATAAACCGAACCGAACGCGAAATAAGCGTAACGAGTATCCGTAAGAGCCATACACAGGTTTCCTAAGTTAATTATGTCTCAAATATTTTGTGACATCAGTAAGGTGTCTTTCGTTATGCCCGAAATGAAATTAAACACAAACTATGCCCCGTAGGGGTATTTTGGTAATTTCACATAAGCCGAAAAGCTCAAAAACGAGGTCTGAGTTAATCAACCTTTTCTTACTGTTAACATATCATAATTTGCCTCATATATCAGTTGGTATCAACCCGGGTATGTTCAATATGATTTTAAAACATATTATGCGTTAAAAACGCTAAATAAGGCGATTAAAGGCCATTTTCGGGTTCGATACTTAAATCTAATATTTTTATATTTCCAGAAGGCTTAAAATAATTTATTTATCATATGTGATCAGTAGCAAAAGGTTTGGAGTCGTTTAGATATGTAAAACTCATTTTATGGCCCGTAAGGGCAAAACCGACAATTACCGGATTAAGCCTACGACTATGAGTTATGCTCAGCCTAAAATTAAGTAAAAATCTTTAAAATTCCCAAAATAATATATTACTTCAGTGGGTAAAATATTTGATATCAAAAAGTATGTTTAAGTAGGCTATATGCTAATTGCGCCATTTTATTAACATAAAGTATTCATTTAGCGATATTGAGCATAACTCTTAATCTACAAGTCAAACTGATGTCAAACTTTTCATACAAGTCTATATATCAGTAATTAAGATTTTTACACTTTTACATTTTCATAAATCATGTTTTAAGGTAATAAGGGCATAACGGTCAACATATGAGTAATTAACGGAAACATGCATATTAATTGGATAACTAGTGAACCAAGGTGTTGTAATGACAGAGGGTTGTTCTAACATGTATCCTAATCCAATTTAAGCTCTGAGGCATTTCTAAAACATGCCTAAACGGGTCAGAACTGAAAGTCAAAGTGAAAGTCAAACTATGTGACTTTGGGTTCCGAACCGGGTCTAAACAGGAAATAGTCGGGTTGAACATGTTTGGACATGTTCTTATACTTATTACTAAGTTATAACAATGATCAAACAGGTTGTATATGTTCTAGATAGCTAATTATGCATAAATGACATTTTAAGCATCCTGTTGACTTTTTAATTAAAAGTTTGACCCGACTTTTGACCTGGTTAGAGTGGTGATCAGGGGAAACCCTTTTGAGGTTTTATTACCCACATAAATACCAACTCATAACTACTTTTAATTCGATATATGACTGAGCCATTAATGACTAATCTCGAAGTCAAACCGTAATTACGACGGTTTGACTTTTAGCTAATTAAACAAGCTAAACTCAATTAAAGAAAGGATTAGGCGACTTACCAAGGTCCTATGCACGAGATATGATCACTTGGAAGCAGGTTTGAGCTCCAAATTCGACCAGAAGTGCAGATGAAGGGTGAAGAACAATTGTGAACTTAAAGGGCCTTTTATAGTGATTTCAATCACCACAATTGCTTGACACATAGCCCTATGATCGACCACAACCATTCAACATGTGTCTCTAGTGTCTTAGGGTAGTGTAGGGGTCGTCCAAAGTGCAGAAAAACCGGCCAAGTGGGTCAGATTCGCGTAAAACAGGCTGCTGCCTGTTTTTTCTGCTTCTGATGCTTCCACGCGGGCCGCCTCATGTTTTAAGATTTCTCACGCGGGCCGCCTGGCCCTCTGAAATCAGAATTTCCAATTTTTCATTTTTGCAACTTGTCTCTTGGCTTCACGAAAGGGCAACTAAGCCTAATTCTTGCATTTTGACCCTTTATTATTTACCCACAAGGGCTTTAGGACTTGTACCCACTTTGCCAAGTCCCTGGACACTTCCGGTTAACCCGAAAAGTCTTAACTTTCAATGTTTACGCTTTAACCCCTCGCACACGAATTTGATCACAACTTTCTCATACGATAACGAAACTTTATGAAATTTATATCGCGCATTCTAGTGAGCATAATTAACAGTTACAAAGCTTCGGGTTTGTCAAAAGGTCACTCAGAGGTATATATTTAAATATGTTGACACATTTAACCCCTGTAGTTTGTAATCTCTCACTTTTAGCTTCGTATGATCCATGATTTATTCGTTTTATGTTATAAACATCATGTAGGGTTATTATGAAGTATATTTATTCACTGTTTGACACTTAGAACCCGTATAAACACATACTTTCCATGTTTGTCAACTTTAGTCCTTTTATAACATTCTTTCACACGTTCAAACTTTATGACACGTGTCAACACATTATAGGACGTGAATTTTCGAGGTGTTACAATGGGCCCACTGAATTACAAATGGTCATTTCCTTGTCGTTGAACGATCGTTTGATGACACAGAACAATGTGAGATTAGAAAGCGAGAGCGCGGGTATAATGTGACCATTTTTTATTGAGCATGCATGTATTTTTTTTCGAGGCTCTAAAAGCTTTAAAATCCAATCAATATTAGGTTTATACATTTTAGGTAAGGTATGAGAAATGTACTACTAGATACCGCTACCAACCAAATATATGGCGTTGGGTTTTGAATTTAGCTCAAATTTGACATCGCTACGATATTGGTTCAAGACTTTAGTAGTACCACATAATATCGGTGCCAACCAAAACATATACAATACGATACTCGGTTTTTATTTTTCTAAACATTGGTATTGACACTAGGGATGAGCACTTCGGTGCCCGGTACTTGTACCGTACCAATTATTTGGTGTTTTTGGGATCAGTACTTTCGGTTCGGTACCGTACCGATATTTTACTGATTTTTACCTTCAAATACCGTATCGTACTGGTAACCTACCATACCATACCATACCGAGTATATTTTATACCGGTACCCACATTTGACAATTTTCAGTATCAGTATTTTCGATATCAATACCAAACTCATCCCTAATCGGTACTATATAATACGGTACCGATTTGCTCCTATACCATTAACGATAACATCATATTTATTTTTAAGTACATGGTACATCTAACGATTTTATAAAATCCTTTTCGTTGTGGTAGATATAAATCTTCTTGGAAATTAATATATGATATCCAAATAATATATTACAAACCGATAAACAACATATCTAAGACAATTACCAATAATATTAGGTTTTGGGTTTAATTCTTAAAGAGGGGTTTTTCAAATTTATTGAATTTTCTTCTGAATTGGTGTATAGACGACATTATTAGCTAGTGAAGACGGATATAATCGGGTGATTCCGCTGGTTACACGATAATATTCCAATGGTCTGTATCTCAGTGATCTAAATTTTTCGTTAAAAAAATATATCTAAGACAATGGCACAATAGTAATTTCACACACAATACGTAGAAATATCACGAAACAATGGTCGCCAGATCAAACAACTTTCTCTCTCTACAAGCTTTCTCTCTCTAAAATCCAAATCAATGGCCGCCCCCGGTTTTCCAATGCCGCTACCACCTCCACCTCCTTATAACCTCATCATCCTCCCACTTTCCACCACCGTTTCTCACTCACTTCAAATTTCCAACAACCTAACAACACACAATCTTCTCACATCTACTCATTTCCGATCAGATCTGAGTTTTCCGATCTCGTACCGAACGTTTTAACGGTTCGTTTGCGTGTTGCGATCGATCATGACGAACGAGTCTAGGTTAAGTGACGTCAGCAACGTGATACGGAAGAAGAAGAAGAAAAGTTTCCGGAGAAGTAGCGGCAAAGGAAAACCGTCTCTGCCGTCTCCGTCACTAACGGCGGCTTCGTTTCCGTTGCAGAGGCTGTATTTGTCGTGTTTAGATGTTTTTAAAGGCGTTGGAACTGTTCCGTCTTCGACTGATGTGCAGAAGGTTTGCCGGATTCTCGGTGAGTGATTTGTGTTTTTGAATTTTATTTAAGGTGTGTTTGTTTTTTATTAGATGTTATAAAGGTTATTGCTATATAATTGTTGAGACTGTTTTGAGTTTTATTTTAATTTTATAATTAGATGTTGAAAGGTGATTGCTAAAATTGCTGCAACTGGTTGGATAATTGTATGATAAGAATATTAGAAAAATCACTGCTAATTAACTTTCATAGACAAAACATTATAAACTGTACTTATTTCGATAGCTAGCAACCCGAATATTGTTTCTATAGAGTATAGATGCCTGTTTTAAGCGATTCGATATGACTTATAGCCGAAAGACAAGGGTGCATGCACTAATCTTTTGCTGAGTGTTATGTGCCTTATGTCCAAGGCTTGATGCAAAACTACTATCGAGCCAAGGGTCTCATTGGAAACAGCCTCTCTATTCCTACGCGGTAGAGGTTAGAGGTTAGGTGTCTACATCTCACCCTCCTTAGCTTTGCTATTGGTGGGATATACTGAGTATGATGATGATATGACTTGTAGCGAAAAGAAAGATTATGTGCACACAAAATGACTTATAATTGCCTTTTGAGGTGTTTGAGGTGTTTTGTGAAATAAGATATTATCCCATTATATATATGGCTGAATTCTAGAATGTATAAGAAGAGTTCTAGACTTTTATTAAGGCCTTGATCCTTCAACATTGGTGTGTAAAATTTCGGAATCCGAGCATTGCGGTTGAACCTTTTAGGCTGGGCGGGATATTATGTGGTACAAAACCGCAATGCGCAAAGTATAGGGGTTTGATTGAAAGTGGTAGTGAGATAGTTTATCAGCTGGATAGGTAGAGATATAAAAAGTTGCTGTTTGTATGTTTAAATTTAAAGTCATATGCATCTCAAGCCAAGTCTCAAACATGTCATACACTCATACTATGATTGAACATTTGATCTGGAACGTTTAGGGCAGTCCATAATGCAATGAAAGCTGTATATTGCATTGCATTTGGCCTTTCTTGCATTGAGAAAGCCTGAATATTTATAAAAAAATTTAAATGATTTTATGGTGCAATAAATAAAGCCACATTGATTTGTGCGTTTATGGTGTAATCTCCAACATTTTTTATTCATAGGGAGGTGATTTGTTATATATATTCAGTCAATTCTTGGGGAAATAGCATGACACACATGGTGTCTTTTGTTTGTTGAAGGCATGTTTTTTAATTATAATGCAGTTTATAAAAACTGTTATGTACTTTGTAGTTTGTTCCTATCGTATAATCTTTTCTTGTATATAGTTCTCTTTTGTTAACTAGATTTGTATCTTGTTATAGATGGAATGAGAGCAGAAGATGTAGGATTAAGTAGGGACTTACCATTCTTCAAGACTCCTAGTACCGCAGGAGTAACTCCCAAAGTCTCATGCACAACAATAAACAAGTCTGAGAAATTTTGGGTAATCATTTTTTCCTTTTTTTGCATTTTCGACAGTTTCGGTAACAACTATCTTATAAAAATGTCATCTAAAATCATTAGTTTCTCAATTTTGCAGTTATGTATTTTCTTTCTTCCTGCAAATGCTGTCATACCGCTTCATAATCATCCAGGAATGACGGTTTTCAACAAGCTTTTACTTGGGAAAGTGCATATTAAAGCATATGATTTAGTTAACGCTAGTAACGAAATTGACTCGATATCCCCCTCGAAACGTGAGTTCTCAATCTCTACATATGCAAGTAAAACCCTAGAGATCGTGTTTTCGGCCTGTTTAGTTATAAATGGGTCGAACGTGTTATGTTCCATCTCTTAATGGGTAAACAATAATGCAGAGTTTAAAAGAAAACGGGTCAAAAGTAGCCTAACGTGTATTTCAAATGCATGGAACTTCTAAAGTTACTTTTGTTAATTAATAATTAGATATTTATACTTTTTGTTAAATAGATATTTTATTCATTGTATTTTTGGTCCATGGTTTGGGCAATACTATGGATTTGGTCCCAAAATTCAACAGATATGGCCCATACCCAGTTGAAATGACCAAATTACCCTCATTTTTCAAACCAATATCTGCTTTTGCAAAATTTATTTGACATCTTACCCAACCTCTATATATAAAACAAACTTAAAGTCTAGATTTTCTACTTGAATTAACTTGAATGTAACTGTATTTGTGCAGCGAAATTAGCATGTAAAAAAGCTGATGGTGTTTTCACAGCTCCATGTGATACTTCTGTACTGTATCCGACTTCAGGGGGTAACATACACGCCTTCAAGGCTATAACGCCTTGTGCAATCCTTGACGTGGTGGGACCTCCGTATTCTAAAGAAGATGGCCGGGATTGCTCATACTATAGAGACATTCCATACGATGCATTGCCATGTAAGCAAATATTTCTACTCGTCTATGTTATTCTGGAGATTACAAATTTACAATTGTGTTGTGACTGATGAGTTTGATTGTTATGATTTTCAGATGAACAAGTGGTTATGAGCGAAGAAGAAAGGGAGCGGTATTGGTGGTTAGAAGAAATCGACGTGCCGAAAGAATCAGAAATGAGGGGAATCCAGTATACGGGGCCACAAATAATCGAGATATAACATCATTGGTGTTAGATTTTTCTTTGAGCATGTTTAGTGTTGTGGTGTATAGAAGTTGGTATAACAATCTCTAAAAACATTTGTTTGTTTGTTACTTAGTTAAGTAATAAACGAGTCCGTTCTATTGCTTTAGTTATCGACTTTTTAAAGTAATATAATATTTAGATAACAATAATCCGAGGTGCACAAACCGGTTAATTTTAATAACCGGTTCGGTTAACCAGTTGTACCGGTTAATTTGACTTTTTGACTTTAACCAGTTAATGCTTTAACCGGTTGTTACTTTAACCGGTTATTTTTTTAACTGGTCCGGTTAATTACTTTAACCGGTTCGGTTAATTAACCGGTTATTTTCGGTTATTAACCGGTTTTTTTGCCTTTTTTTTGAATTTTTCGGTTATTTTTTCGGTTAACCAGTCTATCGGTTAAAAAACCGGTTTAAAAAAACCGGTTATTATACTAAACACTTATAACCGGTTACTAACATACGGTTAAAAATAACCACTAACCGGTTATTCCTAAATCGGTTATTAACCGGTTACGGTTTCGGTTAATAACCGGTTACGGTTAATTAACCGGTTATTTTGTGCACCTCTAACAATAATTAGAGTTAAATGCCATTTTAGAGTCCCTTTGGTTTGGGCCATTTGGTCTGTTTAGTTCAAATGTTTTATTTTTCGCCTATAGGTCCAAAAAGGTTTCACCATTGCCATTTTAATCTACTGGGTTAACTTCATCTATTTTTTCTGTTAACGAGAAGGTAATTCGGTCATTTATATGGTCGAATTGCACTTCTAGTTAACAGAATTACATATAAAATGATCGAATTGCCCTTGTTAACAAAACAGAAAAAATATATGAAGTTAACCCAGTGGACTAAAATGGTAACGGTGAAACCTTTTTGGACTCACAGACGAAAAATGAAACCTTTGGACTAAACTGGCAAAATAGTCCAAATCACATGGACTAAAATGGCAGTTAACTCTAATAATTATTATATACAGTAATATAATATTTAGATAATAATAATGATTATATACAAATTTATGATAACTAAATAAGATCTACTATGTTAGACATAAAGATTACAGCTATAAATACATACAAACATAAGCTTAAAAAGAGGTAACTTTGTAGAATACTTGAAAATTAGGCTTGTGTTTAAAAATATAGCAAGTTAGGCTCGTGTTTAAAAATAGCGCTTGAAATCAGTGCCCGAGCCCATCAAGTTAAATAATAAAGCTCGAAACAAGTTGTGCTTGAGCCCATCAAGTTAAGTGAGGCAAGCTAACAAGCTTGGTACAACAAGGTTTTGTGTGTTAGCATGTAATGTACATTCATCTTTGTTATTTGTGTTTTCGCATATGCATTTGTGTTTACGCATATGCATATTTTTACGATGTGTAGTGAACTTAACTTCAAATTAGTTTTTTTACAAACAACTTATTTGCTATGTTGCAAGCTAGCAATATGAAATAATGCTCGCACAAATAGAGGGCCTTTGGGCTGTGTAGTAAACTCGTAGCCTTTTAAGAAAAAAAAAAACATAATCATAATTTAATTTTAGGTCTTTTTTAGTAAATTCTTATAAAATATTCCAAGAAACAGACAAAGTATTCATGAGTTAAGTGTGAAAATGTTAAAACAAGTATACGTTTTTACCTCTTTTAGATTTGTTGTGCAACATTCATGACTGACTCAGTTTTATGTATGTTTGGTAGCATTCCCACATCCCAGGGGCAGCATAAATCTTGTGTCATCCCATGTTGGATAACCATGAAGCATGTCTAGGAAAAAAAACATATCAATCTCCATTTTAAATATTTTTTAAATTATAATTTTCATAGATCGTATAATTAAGACCTAAAATGAAGGAAATACATAACCAGTTTTAAGTAGAATATTATGACTACTACGTGTACATTTTGCTTTAATAGTTTACATACAGCTATTGTATAACAACAAATCGTACTGATTAGACGTATATACCTTGATGACAGTGGCGAAGCTTGAAAATGTATTGAGATCCACGGCAAGCCCTTGTGAGATAACTGGTGCGTGAATGCACACGACCATTTTCAAGAGGGCTTCGCTTTTTTTCTCCTTGTATGTGTATCGTAGGTTAGGGATGAGATCGGTACTGGTATCAGACCAAATCGGTTACGTACCACATAGTACCAATAGCGAAATTTATCTAAAACCCAATCGAATATCGTACTGTATATGTTTGGTCAGTACCGGTATGGAATAGTATCATTAAATATTCCAAACTGGTACCATTACGCGTAGTACCGATACTAAAGTTGAGCTAAAATCAAAACCAAATGTTGTACCATATATGTTCGGTCGTTATCGGTATACTACTGTACATGGTACGGTATCAATACGGTACTAGTATTTGGTACGAAATTTCTCATCCCAACCGATACTAAAGGTCGATTTGTTTGGCGATCACACTTTGTCCCTTCTAGCCTTCCTTAAGTTGTAATTGAATGTTTAAAATCAAAAATAGAGTAACCCGTTGAAGGCCGCCTCGAAGGCTCGAATCTCTAGAATAAAGCCAAGAGACGCACGGTAATCTGTTTTGTTTATTGTTATAACGTTTATAACTCTTCGACATTTTTTTAATAGAATTGATATAAACAAAACCAAATTGATACTTGGTTTTTGTAAACTTTTGAATTACACATACATTATCATGTAATGATAGTATTAAATGACCAGAATAAATTAATAGAAGTTTAGTATGCAATTAACACAATAAAAAAACACTCTTTGTAGCTTCTCACACCAAAAACTCTACCCAACCTTTTCACAACATTTATGTGTTCCCTCCCTTTGCATCACTCATATAACTACATCCACTAATCTCTCCTTAAGTGTCTCTAAACCTCCTAACACTTCCATCATTTTAGCATGGCTGAGTCATCAGACAGCCGCCGGAAGGGGGCCGGGGCCGGAAAGCGGGCCAGCGAGGTGGCAACATCAGAACCGGGCTCGATTCCTAACTCGCCATGTGGGGCGTGCAAGTTCTTGAGAAGAAAGTGCGTTAGCGGTTGCATCTTTGCGCCTTACTTTGGGTCTGACCAGGGTGCTGCCCGGTTTGCTGCGGTGCACAAAGTGTTTGGAGCTAGTAATGTGTCGAAACTACTAATGCACATACCGGTGAACAGGCGACAACATGCGGTTGTGACTATTTCTTATGAAGCGCAGGCTCGGTTGTCTGACCCAGTTTATGGTTGTGTTTCAACTGTTCTGGCTTTGCAACAACAGGTACACGGGTGCATGATGCTCATGCTCAACGTGGCAAAATGGGCTGGTTGGATAACGGGTTTAAATGTTTTCGGGTCAAAAAGTGTCGGGTCGGGTTGACATGAAACACTATCCAAAAAGTGAGGTTTTAATAAACAAACAGAATGTCATGTATAACTATAATTTATACAAAACTATATTATTTCAACAATAATCTATTTCTCTTAATAAATGATTTATGAGATATCATGATGCAGGATTCTCTTTAAGTTTGGATTTCAAAGTAAAACCTTTTAATTGTTTTAAAGTAAATTATCATTTTCGTCCCAGAGGTTTGTTTTTCTGCATCTGGCTCCTCGTGGTTTCAAAATCTTGCCATTTGCGTCCCTGAGGTTTGGCAGTTTATTACGACTTTCGTCCCTCGGGGTTTTGCCCTCAGGGTCGAAAATTACAAGATTTTGAAACCACGAGGACCCATATGCGATAAAACAAATTTTTGGTTAAAAGTCGCAAAGTGACCAAACACCAAGGACAAACGAAAAAATGACAATTTACTCTTTGTTTTATTTAGGTTATTTTATCTAATGTTTAATCAAAGCAATCCATTCATAAGTAAACGCGCAATACATTAAAAGTTAACTTTCAATAGTAAACGCGACAAAATTGTCACGTATACATGATACCCATGAAATACATCAATATCAACTGTAAAACCTTATTTGAGCGTACGGTACAGGTGGCGTCATTGCAGACAGAGCTAGCCATGGTCCAAAACCAGCTGATAAACAACAGGCTCCTAGTGGCAAACGCGCTTCAGGGTTCACAACAGCAACTAGAACCGGCGCACCATCTTTCACTCTTGCAGCCAGCTTATTCAAATGCTTCATCTGCTTCAAATAACAACATACTTAACATCAACAGCTTTGATTCGAGTTTGAATAATCTTGCAGATGATCATCATAGTGCTACTCTTTCACAACAGAGTTTTAATCCTCTGCAACTATGTCAACCGTGTCATGATGACGAAGATGACGATGAGGAAGAAAGTGGGGATCCTTTGGCTTTTGCTAATCAGATGCTTCAGTCTAGATAATCTGCTTTTGATGAAAAAAGATGTGAAATTAATAGGTTGAGCTTTTGTCATGGAGTGATATGATCATACTAAGAGAGACAAGAGTAGAGATGGTTAAAGTGGTGCAAAATAATATTTCAAAAAAAAAAAAAAAAATACTTGTTTCTTATATTTACATTTTTAAGAGAATAAGTTAGAACCCTCATCTATTATCAACAAGAATTTTTATTTTAATGTGGTATTCAGTTGTATTGTCAACTTGTGACCCGGAATCCTGAATTTCAACATGTTCACTATGAGACTAGAACCCTCAACCACTTTAGAATAAACACCTTTACTACATTCGGTCATTCCTTACTGCTAGGCTACAAGCCCTTTAGTGTGACCTGACCAAGAGTCAAAATATTGAAAATACACACCCATATATCCAAAGAGTCGAGTTGACTCGTTCAGAGTATTGGTTTTATTTCCGAGTCACCTTGTTTTAAGTTTAGGTTGATCAACTAACCCTTTTTATCCATTTGATTTGTGGATAACCCTCAATGAGATGATTATAAGTATAAACATAATATAATAACAATAAAAATAACCTGACTCTTGTATAAAATGATTAAGAAGATTACATGCATCAAGAAGTAAGAAAACACTTTCAGCTAAATTTTTCAATTCGACCCAAATCGACCTATTTGTACATAAATCGACCACTCAAACGAGGTCCAAAATACCAGCAAATCTGCAACTATGTATGTTCAGAAGGCATGATACCAGAGCAACAACTACTGCCGCAAAAACACTTTGATCCATTCGGATTCAGCCCCGCATCACCATAACTAAACGTAAGCTCTTCATCCTTTAATATATCTCGGGACGCAAAAAAGCATACCCGAGGTAACAAAGAACCCGAACTTCTTACCAAAACTGTCGAAAGATTCCCACCATCACACGAATGGTTGATGAACCTTGCAACATTCCCAATTCTTGTGGCATCAATGTTAATCCTCAAACATGCGTTTCCAGATGGAAGATGCTCCCTCACAACTAGAAGAGCGGATGTACGCTTGCTACCGGACACAAGTTTATCGTATGTTAGTTGACGTCTTCTTGCTTCTTTTGTCGTCAAAAGCTCACCTGAAAATGCTAAATGAATCAGATCATGATTATCAAGAAAACAACTTTCTTGTTGCAGTATTGTGCGAACATTATAGCGAATTTCAACGAAGGTATACAAGATAATGTATGGTGGTCCTTTGTGGGCATCTTTTACTTAAAGAAATGCCCACCTAAAGCCAACATAATAATTTATGTATGTCCATATTTACAGCAAGAAGCACAATACTTAAGTGGCCTGCCAAGAATTAGGACAATCAAGACCAACAAGCCCATCGAAAACCGGTTTTGACCAAGTTTGACTTGAACCAAAACCGCCCAACCCAACCGATTTGAACAAACAAATCCACTTTGTGCACCTCTACATATATACACACATATACATAATGTATGTAGGTCCTTTGTGGACATCATTTTCTTCACAAAATGCCCACCTAAAAACAACATATAATCACTATCTGTCCATATTTACAGCAAGAAGCAACTACTTATGTTCACTGCCAAGAATCAGGACAATCACAAAACAAAACCAACCAAACAAACTTAACACCCAAAACATTTAATTTCATGCAGACATTTCATCAAACACCTTACCTGCATACTCACAAACAAACTCTCCACATTTAATAAACTCATCAGCATACAAACCCCAACCTTTATTCACACTCCTAACAATCTTCAACCGTACCGATAACACCCGGATCCGACAACCCGACCCGCATTCCCAAATCAACCCGACCCGGTCCAAATCCCCATCAAATCTCTCACATTCACACCCACAACCATCTTGACCCGTCGAGTCACAAATCGGACTCGATTCGGGTCGAGTATCGGAGCAAGAGCCCCATGGTTGTCGGGTCGGGTCGTGGGTAAACCCTAGGGTTTGAGTTTTGGAGTAATTGAAGTATGCATACGGGTGATTGTCTACATTGTTGTTGATGAATGGAATTGGGTGTTTCTCGAATGTTCTAGAAGCGTCGGATGATCTGACGGCTGTGATTGATTTGGTTAGGAGATTTAGGGTTTTGCAGGTTGAAGAAATGGATGATAGCTCTGTGGGGTGGAGGTATGGGAGGATGTAAACGGCGGCGTTTTGGAATTGGGTGATACATGTGGGTTTCTTGTTGTTGTTGTTCATGGGTTTAAATGAACAATTTGGTTATTTTATAACAGGAAAGATGGAAGATGAAACCCTAATTTAGAGCTAGAAGATGTTGGTGAATCTTAATGGGCCGGGTCGGGTTTTTTTTTAATCCAAGTAAATTATAGGTTTTAGACCTCAAATGCAGATTTTGGTCTTGTAACATTTTGTATGATCTTTTTTCTCTTGTTTAGGATGAAATATTAATACTTTACTTAGTAGCTAAGTATTCATAACTAGTATTAAGCCCCTGCGTTGCAACGTTTGTCATAAAACTGTATTAAGTAGTAGCAATACTATACTATTGTCAGCGACCACCAACACCGGAAAAGCTCGTAAAAACAAAATAAATAAAAACGGAAAAAATAACGCCGAGCGAAAAGCAGACGTAAAATCTTTGAATCACGCACGTCCGTTGCTGAGAAACTAAACCGAAACATAAAACATAGAAAAAATAAATAAGTCCATCCAGGACTCGCGTGTTGGACGAACTTGTCAAACGCAGAAAAATAGATGTGACGTGACAGGCCAGTCAAACGAGGAAAAAATATACGAAAAAATGTTGAACCCCACACGCACGTTGCGGTGCGTAACTCACAAAATTTAGAACGAAACAAAAAACTTGGGAAAGATGAAAAGTATGGTGGATCAAAATTGAAAATAAAAAGAGTTGGGATTAAATTGGAAAAGTAAAAAAATAAAGGGTCTAAATTGCAAAAATTGAAGTTATTTATTAATTTTAGATAATGATAAGGATAAAAATAAGTGATATCTATATATTGGTTATTAATTAATAATTAATATTAAAAGATATTTATTAAATAAATATAAATAAAATTTATGAGGTTGAAGGAGAGAGTGCCATGTGTCATTATTTGTAGTCTTTTATTATAAGTTAGATTTTGTTACAAAACCAAACCAATTTTGTTTGTTTATATTATGTGTAACCTATTTCTTGTATGATATTTTTCTATCTTAGGATGAAAAAAGTTTTGCTTGAGGATACAAATTTTAATCCGTGTCATTTCTTCACCAACATAATTAATTTCTCTTTTTTACATATTTCTTATGATCCGATAAACGCCACAGGTAAACATATCGTTTTCTATTAGATCAATCGGTCACAATTCAGTTGTGTTCCACTAGCGCTCCATCGGTTATAACAAGAAACAACACGAAGCTTACTCATCCCAATCTAGCTTGAATGGAGCACTCTCGCTGGCATCTGCTGTGAACTTTTAGAGTTTCACGATGTCTCGAGTATAGAAAGAAACGAATGATTAATATTATGGGGTAATCAAAATATCCTTTTTTTATAATTTTTGTTTATTAATCTATAATCTATAATATATAATTATACTAAATCAAAATCATCTTAAGCCACATGGCTTTCTTTTAAGCCATTAATTGTCACGTGTCAATATTATAGTCTTTATTGTTAAACACAAGACTTTTGTTGCTTTTCTTTTCTCACAAATTTTAAAGTAATTAGACTTTCTTTTTTTGTGCAGATTGTTTCATTTTGAATGTGATTGCAAATCACAAATCTTAATAAATATACTTAGTAAATACAATAACCTTTTAAAATATAATCTATAATTTTAACTAATATAAATAAACTTGTAAAAATTATAATATATATTTTACGCAATCAATATAGTTTACATTGTCTTTTATGTTTAAATAAATTAATATAATATTTATTACTTTTTGTGTATTGTTATTGTTATTTTTAATGAAATTTTGAATGATAACTAAACATCATTTCCATATTTAAAATGTTTGTATATCATATAAATAAACAACAGTTTGATGTTTAGCAAATGATTATTAAGAAAAGTCAAACACAATCACTGTCAAAGGTTTGATTGTACTTAAAAGAATTGGGTTTTGCTCATAACAGTTGTATGTGACACTATTAAGAATAAAAAAAAGACACAAAGTCAAGTTACTAATATTAGACAAAGATGAAAAATATTACAAATAAGACGACAAATGTGATGTACAAAGAAAGATTAGAGATTTATAGATTGCTTATATATTTGTTACTTACCAATGAGGTTGGTGACCCATTGACAAAAGCAAAAGTCTTTAGATACACTTAGATTTGAAGGTCTTATATTCAAGACTTCAAGTCCACATACAACAAAAATAATAAAGAACCAAAAAAACTTTTATATTTAATTTAACTTTTCCCCGTATTTAATGCATCACTTTGTTTTATTATAAAATAAATTATATTAGATAACATAAAGTAAAATATATTATATAAAACAACATATGATTTTTTTTTGTATTTATTTGTTAATGAGAAACAATTTCGTGTTAAAGAGAAAGGGGTGTTAAAATATATTAATAATCGTAACACAGGAACCAATTGTGAGTATAATAGCAGCTACATTTATGTGTAATTTATCAAATCAATAAATTTATAAGAAGTATTTTTTTATACAGCCCGTGTAACACACAGTATCTTAAACTAGTAGTTAAAATATTTGATGTTTTTGTAGAAGATGATCCACTTGGTACATCTAATAATTTTCTATGATTTTCATTATTTGATATCTTAAAAACTAAAAAGAACTTAACCTAAAAGACTATTTGGTATACAATACAAAAGACTATTCTCACAAATTTTAAAGTAATTAGAATTTTTCTTTTTGTGAAGGTTGTTTCCTTTTAAATGAAATCACAAATCTTAATAAATACACTTAGTAAATACAATAACCTTTTAAAATATAATCTATAATTTTAACTAATATCACTTGTAAAAACTATAATATATATTTTACGCAATCAATATAGTTTAAATTGTCTTTCATGTTTAAATAAATGAATATAATATATATTACTTTTTGTGTATTGTTATTATTATTTTTTAATGAAATCTTGAATGATAACTAAACATCATTTTCATATTTAAAATGTTTGCATATCTTATAAATAAACAACAATTTGATGTTTAGCAAATGATTATTAACAGAAGTTAAACACAATCACTGTCAAATGTTTGATTGTACCTAATAGAATCGGTTTTAGCTCATAACAGTTGTATGTGACACTATTAAGAATAAAAAGAAGACACAAAATCAAGTTACTAATATTAGACAAAGATGAAAAATATTACAAATAAGACTACAAATGTGATGTACAAATAAATATTAGAGATTTATAGATTATTTATATGTTTGTTACTTACCAATGAGGTTGGTGACCTATTCATAAAGGCAAAAGCCTTTAGGTACAATTAGATTTGAAGGTATTAGGTTCAAGACTTCAAGTCCACATACAACAGAAATAATAAAGAACAAAAAAGAACTTTTATATCGTGATTTAACTTTTTCCCGTATTTAATGCATCATTTGGTTTTATTATAAAATGAATTATATTATATATTATATAAAGTAAAATATATTATATAAAACGACCTATGATTTTTTTGTATTTATTTATTAATGAGAAGCAACTTCGTGTTAAAGAGAAAGGGGTGTTAAAATATATTAATAATCTTAACACGGGAACCAATTGTGAGTATAGTAGTATCCACATTTATGTGTAATTTATCAAATAAATAAATTTATAAGAAGTATTTTCTTTATACAGCTCGTGTAACACACGGGATTTTAAACTAGTAGTTAAAATATTTGATGTTTTTTTGTGGAAGATGATCCACTTGGTACATCTAATAATTTTCTATGATTTTCATTATTTGATATTTAAAAATTAAAAAGAACTTAACCTAAAAGACTATTTGGTATACAATACAATTGACGTACGACAAGTTCCATACCTTGCAGTAGTTGCAGTGGATGACCTTTAACTTTAATAACTATAGTGAGAGTCACAACCTGTTACACCTCATACTAGGGGTGTGCAAAAAACCGAATTAACCAACCCATAACCGAAAAAACCGAACCGAAAAAACCGAACCGAAAAAACCGAACCGAATGGAAAACCGATGGGTCTGTTTTTAAATTTTTGATAACCGACAATCATGGGTCGTGTAACAACCCTCGAAAAGATCCATAAACAAAATCCGAAGGGTGCACAACGAAACTTGAAAACTTGACAAAAGTACCTTTATTAGATTCGAAATTAAATACCGAACCAAATGGAATCAAGACCCGAGCATACGAGATAAGTATCAGCATGAGAATCGAGAAAAACGCACGATTGGACGAAAAAGCGGCCAAGGATACGCGTCACGCGAAGGCGACACGTGTCAAAGCTACGTGGGACACGTGGCAGTCGAAGCCAGGCCGACTATCCCCGTGACACGCGCCAGGGACAGCCGAACCTAGCGCGACACGCGGGAGGCAACAAAAAATTGGCTATAAAGCCAGGGGTTTGGCATTTGATCAAATTGCTCAGTTCGACAGTCTAAAACGCCGTCCTACTCCTTGTATCTCCGTTTCTTTCAATCAACGCCCTAAATTCCCGAAACTCTGCTCGTTATCAGGGTAATAACTCAAATCACGGACATGGTACTATATCCGATTGATTGAAACTGATCTAACGGATGTTTAAGTGATGCCTGTATATGACTATACTTTGTCAGTCGTTGTGAGTTTTGATCTCGTGATTATCGTTAAAGTTGAATTGAGTTAATACGCTAATACGAGTTCCATTGTATCTAGAATTAGAACTTATAATCAGGAAGCTGTTAAACTAGAAAAACTTAGCAATTAAGAAAACTTAGAGGTTAAGGAAAACTTAATAGCTAAGAAAACTTAATAGCTAAGGAAACTTAACAGTTAAGCAAGCTAAGTAAGTTAATTAATCAGCTAATTACGTAATCTAATTAATCGGCTAAGTAAATTACTTGATTAAACCGTTAAGAAAAATTAATTAGTTAAGTAAGATTAATTAAGTTAAGCAAGATTAATTAAGCTAAGCAAGATTAATTAAGCTAAGCAAGATTAATTAAGTAAATTAAACACCTAGATAGATATACATGAAAATAAATATATACGAGATAGATAATATCAAAGGAAGGTGCAAGGAAGGTGTAAGAGGATATATATGTGGGTAGGAAGCTTCCTAGAAAATGTATAGGTAACTTCCTAGAAAAGTATATAGGAAACTTCCTAGAAATTTCATATTTCCTACCTATAAATAGGAAGCTTATGATTCATTTTTCTTTGCTCATTCCTTCTATTCTTCTCTCTATACGTTGGTGTTCTAACCAATAATCACCGATGCGATACTCTGTCCGATCGATTCGGGAACCAACTAACGAATGCCAAAGTGCTGTCTAAACAAGACTATACTTTGTGAATTTCGTTCTGAAACGAATGCCAAAGTGCTGTCTAAACAAGACTATACCTTGTGAATTTCGTTAAGATTCTGATCTCGTGACCATCGTTAGGTTTGATGTGGTTTTACACTAATTCCTATTCCACTCTGTTAAACTAAATGTTTAACTACCAGAAACTTTGCACTACACACTTACAATCAAAATAGATTCTTAGTTATCAGAAGACTTAGAATCAGGAGGCCTGTTAAATCAAGACTATATGCTAACAAGGTGAGTCATTCTATTTTTATTAAATGCTTTCAAAACCCTACTTGTTTTTAAAGTTATAATTACAGGGATTAAGTCTTTGTAGTCTTCAATTACAGCCGGTATGTGGGGTTTTGTATACATTACTTGATAATCTTCATCATTGGACAACGGGTTAGCCAATGGGTGATATGACCATAGTCACAGAAACGAGTCGAGTGACAAATACCGTTGGGTAATTGGTTGACATATAAACATTGTAATCGCTCTTAATACTGTGAATTATAACAAATATGTTTTGTACAAAAATGAATGAACTCACCAGTATTTCCTGCTGACCAAATGCTTTTAAAACGCGTTTCAGGTGATTACAGTAGATTGGAATAAGAGTGATGATACGGCACCGAAAGGCTTAAAGAAGTGGCTTATTTTATCAAATAAATTGAATTAAATTAAACGTTGTTTTACGTATTCGGGTATATCCCATATTAAAGCTACATTTCAAAACATGATTTTATCCCATCTATTTAATAAATAAAATCCGGTGTTTTCTAAACTCTGATATTTTTCCTAACTCATGGTCCTGATGAACATTTCGCTGCAATGTTTTTAAATAATCACCGGTACCACTTGACTGCTCGCGGCTCCCGTCCAGGGTGGGGTCGGGGGTCGTGACAGGTCGGTTATGGTTTTGTAAGTTTTAATAACCGCCAAAACCGAACCGACCCGCTACTTAATAAAGTCATGGTTAACCGACCCGTTTAACCGACCCATATGCATAATCGACCCATATGATTACAGGAATACCAAAGGATCATTTTGAATTATTAAACCTAATATAATAAAATCCAATTTCCAAAATCCAACGTTTCCAAAATCCAACGTTTCCAAAATCCAACATGGGCGGTTACTTATACATATTACTATTAGGGTTCAAACCTAATCGTCCTTTCAGTTCTCCATTGTCTCCACTGTCCAGTCTCTCCAGTACAGAATCTATTGTTTGGTGAGCTATGTACAATGCATGCCACAATAGCAAAGATGTCCTTAAGTAGTAATGAGGTTGAGAAAAAGATGGCCGAATCAATGAAAGCAAAATATGAAAAATATTGGGAAAATTTAGCCAATATGAATCTATTATTGTATGTGGCATTAGTTTTAGACCCTAGGAACAAAATGCATTATCTCAATTATTGTTTAGAGCTCATACAGGGTGAGGACTCTAAGGAAGGTAAGGAAATTGAGGATAAAGTTGATAAAGCATTGGTAGAGTTGTTTAATGCTTATAAGATGAAAATTGATAAATCGAATGAGAAAAAAGATACATTTTCATCTTCTAGCTCGGTTGATGGTGAAAAAGTTGTTGATTTAGAGGAGGATTATTTGAAATATTTGGAGAAAAAAATGCGGAAGAGGGGCTAATACTAGTGAACTTGATGTATATTTGCGTGATGGAACTGAGAAAATGGTAAAAGGAGATGATACGTTTGATGTTTTAAGTTGGTGGAAGTTAAATTCAAACAAATTTCCGGTTCTTTCTCAACTTGCTAGACATGTTTTAGGGATGCCAATCTCAACCGTGGCATCCGAGTCCGCTTTTAGTACCGGTGGGCGTGTCATAGATACTTATAGAAGCTCTCTTACGCCAAAAACCGCCGAGTCTTTAATTTGTTCACAAGATTGGATACGACGTTTACCAAAGGATTTACAAAATACTCAAGTTCATGGAGTACAATTACAAGACTTGGTTGACAACTTAGAGAAAATAGAAGAAGGTAATAATGCACTTATTTTTAATTTATTATTTATTTTTACTTAATATTAAAGCATAATTGAATATGTTTTTTTTTTAGATTTGTCACCGGAAAAGAGAACAATTGAAGACTCTTTCATTGGAGATGAAGATTGGGATTAAACTTCCACCACGTAGTATTTGGTGTTTTTGGTTAAAACTTTGTTTGAGTTTATGGATTATGTCATTTTGGTTGAACTTTGTTTGTTGGTTAAAACTTTGTTTGAGTTTATGGATTATGTCATTTTGGTTGAACTTTGTTTGAGTATTTGGTGTTTTTGGTTAAAACTTTGTTTGGGTTTATGGATTATGTCATTTTTGGTTAAAACATTCGGTGATTAAAAGTATTAGTATTTATAGATAATATTGTTTTGAGCTAAATTTAGCTAGACCCAAGTTCATGGTTAACCGACCCATAACCGACCACCATAACCATCAAAACCGCCATAACCGAGCGGTTATGGTTATGACTTTTCCATAACCGACATCTCGGTTATGGTTATGGTTATGACCCAAAACCGACCCAAACCGACCCATGCACACTCCTACTGTTGTTTGGTATAGAGAAAAATCTATGAATTGGGTTTGAATTGTGTTGAGAAAATTGTATTGTTCAAGAAATTAGGGTTACAAGAATGGTGTTTATATAGAACACCACTTTACACACTAGCCCCTACACTATCTATTATTCTTATTTCCGACACTCCCCCTCAAGTTGAGTAGTGGGGTCACCAATACTCAACTTGCTCAAACAGCTACTAAGCGCGTTTCCGTTGACTGCCTTTGTGAGTATATCTGCGAGTTGATCTTTCGACGAAACATGAGGGAGTTCTATGATTCTTGCTTCCAACTTTTCTTTGATGAAATGTCGATCTACCTCCACGTGTTTTGTTCGATCATGTTGAACTAGGTTTTCTGAGATTTGTATTGCAGCTGTATTGTCACACATGACTTTACTAGGAGCCTTTTGGGAAAAACCAATGTCTTCTAGCAGCTTCCTGATCCACAGAACTTCACTTAACCCTCGAGCTATACCTCTAAATTCAGCTTATGCGCTCGATAGAGCGACTACCTTTTGTTTCTTACTCCTCCAGGTAACGAGGTTCCCACCAACCAAGGAAAAATATCCTGATGTTGATCTTCGGTTTCCCTTATCCCCTGCCCAGTCTGCGTCAGTGTAGAGTTCAACATTTAAATGTCCATTTGTTTTGAACAACACTCCATGGCCTGCCGTTCCCTTGAGATATCTTAAAATTCTCTGAGCAGCTTCCATGTGGGCAACTTGAGGGTGATGCATGAACTGACTCACCACTCCAACAGCATAAGCTATATCAGGGTGAGTGTGAGAGAGACAAATTAACTTGCCCACAAGCCGTTGATACCTTTCTTTGTCTGCAAGTTCTCCATTGAGTTCCATGTGAAGATTGTGATTCACCACCATTGGAGTATCTGCTGGTTTACAATCAATCAACCCAGTTTCTGCTAGGAGATCAAGGACATACTTCTTTTGGCAGATGAAAATCCCCTGCTTAGACCTGAGAACCTCTATCCCGAGGAAATACTTAAGATTCCCAAGATCTTTCATTTCAAACTTTGAAAACAGATTCTTTTTCAGCCGTGCTATTTCTTCTGTATCATCTCCGGTAATAATCATGTCGTCTACATATATGATCAAGCAAGTTACAAGGCCGTTTCTTCTCTTGAGGAACAGAGTATGATCAGCGTTACTTTGGTGATACCCATACTCTTTCATGGCCAAAGTGAACTTCCCAAACCATGCCCGAGGAGACTGCTTTAGCCCATAAAGGGATTTTTTCAACCGACAAACTTCCCCTTCTTTAAAACCCCCTGAAAAACCCGGAGGTGCTTCCATGTAGACTTCTTCTGTTAGGTCTCCATGGAGAAAGGCGTTTGTAACATCAAACTGGTGAAGAGGCCACTCCTTATTGGCTGCTACGGAGAAGAGAACTCTAATGGTATCCATTTTTGCAAACGGAGAAAAAGTCTCAGAGTAATCGATCCCATACGTCTGAGTGTAACCCTTGGCTACAAGCCGAGCCTTGTATCGCCCAATGGAACCATCTGGTTTATATTTAATCGAATACACCCACCTGCATCCAACTGTTTTCTTTCCTTTAGGAAGAACGCACTTCTCCCATGTGTTGTTTTTCATGAGAGCACGCATCTCCACTTCCATTGCTTCTTCCCAGTTCTTCTTACCTTGAGCTTCCTTTACGGAATTAGGTATTTGTTCAGTGTATAGAGAAGTAACAAACGCTTTCGCACTGTTAGATAAGTTCCCGTTGACCATATTAGCTACAGGATATCTTGAATTTCTGGTCTCCCTCTCTAGGGAGTACCGTTTTGGAGGAACCCCTCTATTGGGTCTAGGAGGAAGAGAGTATCTTCCGGTTGTCGATTCTGCACCTGGTGATTCAACATGTTCAACCACTACTGGCTGATTTTCAACCTGATTTTCAACCTGTTCAACATTTGGATCAACATGTTCTGTATTTGTTGGTTCTATGTTTTCCCCTGTTGTCTCATAGTTATAAGACGTAGAACATTCAGGATTCTCAGTATTACTTACCTCAGGCATCACGTTGGATGGACTTTCTTCAGTGGTACTGTGCTCCGCGGATTGTGTGTCTGTGTTTGAAGGACTCGCAGTACTGTGATAGTTTTCTGTTGTGACTTCTTCAGATGAGGGAATTTGAATTAACCAGCTCAGAGTGTCTATACTGTCATTCTCCCCCTGACCACTGAGTTGGGTGTTATAAAAGTATTTTGTTTCAAGAAAGTCAACATTCATTGTGGTGAACATTTGACGAGTTGTTGGATTATAACATCGGTAACCTATTTGATCGATCCCATAGCCGACAAATACACATTTTTCAGCACATGGGCCGAGCTTGTTTCGATTGGTTTTGGGTATATGAACAAATGCGGTACACCCGAAGATTCGAGGTTCAAGTGTAAGAGGATGAGGAATACTGGCAGACTTAGACAGACAATCTAAGGGAGTCTTAAATTTAAGAGCTTTTGTGGGAAGCCGATTCAGCAGATACACGGAGGTTGCAACTGCCTCCGGCCAGAAGGATTTTGGAACCTGAGATTCAATCAAAAGGGCACGAGTCATTTCAAGAATAATACGGTTTTTCCGTTCGGAAACACCGTTTTGTTCGGGGGTATGAGCACAAGAGGTTTGATGAATTAATTCTTTGGTTTTAAAGAATTGTTTCATAGATGTATTGACAAATTCCCCCCCCCCCCCCATTGTCGGATCGAAGGATTTGAATTTGAGTTTGAAATTGAGTTTGAATCATAGCATAAAACATGACAAATTTTTCGTACACTTCGGCTTTATTTTTTAAAAAATATACCCATGTCATCCGAGTGCAATCATCCACGAATAGTATAAAGTACCGAAGACCCTGTCCCCCCATCACAGGAGCAGGACCCCACACATCGGAATGGATAAGTGAGAAAGGTGAGGCCACTTTCGTATTGCTAGGTTTGAACGATTGTCGATGGCTTTTAGCGCAAAGACAGGTTTCACACTCTATTTTCCCATTTGAAGGGAAGAGTTTTGGAAACAAAAGGTGCGAATAACCATTGGATGGATGTCCCAAACGTCTATGCCATAGCCAGGCTTCCCGGTTATCAGTTCCATGAGCCAACATCACAGTACCCTGTTGAGCCACTTCATCCACATAGTATAATCCTTGGCGCTCAGTACCACGTCCAATAATCACACCCGTCCTGATATCCTGTAAAAGGCAGAAATTAGGGTGCATTAGTACAGTACAATTTAGCTCCTTGGTAATGTGGCTAATGGAGAGCAGTTTGTGTGATAATGATGGAACATAGAGACAATTTGATAACTTCATAGTTGGTGAAATTTCAATCGTTCCTCCTCCTTTCACTTGCATCATTCCATTGTTTGCAGTATGGATTTGAGTTTTTTTAGGATTGGCCATTGATCGTATATCTGATGATTCAAACGTCATGGTGTCAGTGGCACCAGAATCGAAGATCCAAGCACCGTTCCTACTATGATTGATTTCCATTTTCCCCCCCCCCCTTTTTTTTACAACCAAACGAGCGTATTTAATTGGCACCCAAATAACTTTGCTAAAAAACAAAGTTATCTCACCGGCGAATTTATCTAAATTCACCGGTGACTTGAACTCGCGTTCAAGATTTAAGTCCGCCCGCAAAACCACTGCTTAATGGCAAAGTTATCTCACCGGCGAATTTATCTAAATTCACCGGTGACTTGAACTCGCGTTCAAGATTTAAAGTGGCCCAAACAAGTTCGCTAGCTTCTAGATTAAAATCGCTAGCTTATGGATTAAATCCGCCCGAACAAGTTCGCTAGTTTCTAGGTTAAAAACGCTCGATTAAGGGTTTGCAAACACCAATGAACGTGGTGGAGACTGTGCAGCGGATGTCAGCGACGACTGTGAAGCACAGATAAGCAGCAGCGGCCGAATAAGGTCTGACTGGGCGAAATTAAGAGGCAGCGGATTTAGGAGAGTTTTAGGGTTTGTTGGTTACAAAGAAGAGGCGGCGGATCTGATTTGTTAAAAAAAGGTTTTGCTGAAACTTGAGGGTTTTGCAGAGTTGATTGGACTGATTTGCCGCCGGAACTGTTGAAACTTCGCCGGATCGGTTTGTTTTTTCCGATTGAGTTGATTTTGATTGTTGAAACTTCGCCGGAACTGTTGAAACTTCGCCGGAACTGTTGAAACCGAAGATTGACGGCAGGTTTGATGTTTGTTTTTTTTTTTTTTGGTTTTGGGTTGGTTGATTGTTTTTTGGTTTTGGGTTGGTTGATTGATTGATTGTAGAAGATGAGCAAGATGTTTCACGGATCAGAAACTCTGCTCTGATACCATGTTGTTTGGTATAGAGAAAAATCTATGAATTGGGTTTGAATTGTGTTGAGAAAATTGTATTGTTCAAGAAATTAGGGTTACAAGAATGGTGTTTATATAGAACACCACTTTACACACTAGCCCCTACACTATCTATTATTCTTATTTCCGACACCTACCTCATACGCGTGAACCAAAACTTGTGAGATGAAGTCTTTGGGTCCTTTTGTGGAATAATCTCACAATAAAGTGTCAAAAGTGCGAATCAACCCATTTGCTTTCCTTCACAAAAACCCACCGACTTACACACACCCCGATGCATAAATTTGGGGAAATTTAAAGACCCATTTCGCTCCCTTTATTTCCGAACGGAAATCAGAGGCGATTATGGCGACCACAATCACTTACCCACTTCTCATATTATTATTAATCTTCTACAATTTATTCACCCTCTCACTTTGCTCCGATCAAGAACCTGTTCTACTTAAAGGTATGCAAGTTCCCATCTTTGTTGATAATATTTATGTATTTAATTTGAAAAAAATAACAAAATAAAAGTTGGGTAACTTTATTTTGTTTAATTAGGGTTTATTTCAACAGTTTTTGATTGATATGTGTATTACTTGTAGCGTGTGCCAGGTTGAAGTATGATTTGTTAATAAACTTTCTTGATTTTATTGTTGGGTTGTTGAATTTAGGGTTTTATGGGTGGAATTGGTGTAGGTGTTTCTTTCTTTCTTTCTTTTTAATTTTTTTTGGAAAAATTACAAGTTTTGTCCTTTATCTTTATACCACTTTGGCGGTGTCCTTTTTAACGAATGTTGACAGACGATGTCCTTTACTAGGTATTTTGTTGCAAGTTTAGTCCTTTACACCCAACCCAGTTAAAAACTTTGTTAATTTTTGGGTGTAAATGACTAAACTTGCAACAAAATACCTAGGTAAAGGACTAAACTTGCAACAAAATACCTAGTAAAGGACACCGCCTGTCAACAATTAACATGGTTTTTTAACTGGGTTTGGTGTAAAGGACTAAACTTGCAACAAAATACCTAATAAAGGACACCGCCTGTCAACATTCGTTAAAAAGGACACCGCCTGAAAAGTGGTATAAAGATAAAGGACAAAACTTGTAATTTTTCCATTTTTTTTTAGTTGGTGTTTTGTGTTATGAGTTTTTATTGAAGGTTAATTTGCAATTTGATAAGAAAGAAGTGTTCGATAAATTTGATTTTATGTTTTTTCTTAGACTAGTAAATTTGCAGGCATGTATTGTTGTTAGTAGGGGATTGATTGAAGTTTGATTTGAGTAGTCAATTTGATTATAAAGGTGTTCGGTTGTGTTTTTTACTTGCACACACCCTTTGGAAAAGAAACAAATCGCAAATGAACGAAAAGAAACAAATTGCAAGAATTGGAAAAGTTTGTTATGGGCTTTTCTTTATTTGGTTACTTGACCACACAGCTAAGTAGTTAATGCGGTAAAATATCGGATATCGGTCAAGGACCGATATTTGAGATATCAGTTATCGCGGTAGGATATCGGTAATTTTAATATCATGCTAAATTTATATATATAGCAATTTAACACTAACAATTTAGTATACTTTCCTACCATTAACAAGTTAACCTTTTGCAACTTGCAAAACATTAACAATTGTAGTAAGTAGGAACTTACTAAGATTTAAAACACTAACATTTAACAATAACAACTAATAATTAAGACTTAAAACACTAATAGCAACAATAAGAAAAAAGACAGATAGTAGAACTAAGAAGAATGGTACTGATATCGGGAAAATCGGTGATATATTGGTCAAATCTCGGTCCATTATCGGTCAAATATCGGTCAATATCGCTGATATTATCGGTACCGATATTCTGACCGATATTTTGTACCGATATCTCGGGAGGGGACCGATAACCGATATATCACCGATATATCGGTTGATATATCGGGAAATTAAGTTATTAACTACATAGCCTCACACTAGCAATTTTGCATTAAGGTACGGGTGATGACTGATGCATAGTGGATTGCTGGTCGCCTGGTCCAAGTTTGACCGAAGTTGCTAGTTTCCTTATTAAAATGTTAAATAAAGTGTCTGCACTCCGCAGATGTAAACTATAAGGATTACGTTTTATGTTTAGTATTATGTTTTTGAGTCATTTGTGATTTGCACTATGTTGCTGACTAAAGTTTGATCTAAGTAGTTGATTTCATATAAAGATGCCAACTTTAGCGCTGTATTGGTCTAATCTTATATGGGTTTTGATTTAGGTAATTAAGTCACTTGATTACATCTGTGATTTATATTTCCAATGTGAGAGAAGGCATTACATGTTACATCAAAGAGTTTGGGTGATCTGATTCTGTCACTTAGCATCCTATAACTTGAATTAGAATATGGTAATGTATTGGATATCTTTACAACTTGGCACTAGCTTTGAAGTGAATTTCAATTTTTAAATAATAAATACTAATTGTACTCATTATTTGATACCACAGGCATTGACGTGGGGCATCCAACTATAGATGTCACCCCTACACCAATTCATAGCTCTTCTCAAGGATCTAAAGATGTTCTATCTTGTGAACGTGTTCCTATACATGGTATTTCAAGAATGAAAATACAAAGTTATGCCAAAGCGTTCAAGGTAATCCTGGTCCCGTCAGTGGTGATCCCTGATAAATGGCATAGCAAGATTCAAATTTGTTTCCACCGGTAAGTACATGGTTGAAAGTGCCACCTTTAATAGTTGTCTCGAATATCTTCTTTTTTCTCACATCATTATTTATCAAACTATCATGATTTAATGAAAATTTTATTCATGTTGTTTGCAGAAACGCTTCAATGGGTTTATGCCAGTGTGAAAAGGACGATTGGAGATCTGTTCATAAAGGGTTATGGAGTTCCACTATGTCACCTTATGAACAAAGATTCCTTGATGTGAAGTTTACTGGCGGGATGTCTGGTTCCGTAACTGTCACACTTGATGAAGGTGAACACATCTTTTTGTCCCTTTTCTGTATTTTTTTCCTATTCTATTTGATTTTGACATGTCTTTATGAATTTGTGAATTGCAGTGTCACAGGATTGGCGGTATGTCTTGCTTTTGGTGGGAATTGCTTTACTATTCTTGGCACCCGCTGTTAGCAACTGGGTCCCGTTTTACTATACCAGCTCTATGGCTATTGGAATTCTAGCTGTTATTCTCATACTGCTTTATCAGGTATGCTTTCTCTTTTGTCGTGCATAAGAGTTTTACCAAATATATGGATTGATAAGAATTGTGTTAACACCGATGTTTATAAGTTTAGATTACAAGAATATGGTAGGAGTTTTAGGTCATTTTTTGGTAACACCTATGTTTTCTATTCGTTTGTTTTATGCTTACATTTTTCTGAATAAAGGTAGTAATCTAGTTTATTTTGAACATATTGAAATCAAATGATAGTTGGCAATATTATTGTAAATCGAACATCAATAATCTTTTGTAAGGTTAATGTGTTCATCATTCTTTTTGATTCCTTATTGACTTATTTAAATATTATCTTTCTAATTATATTTGTTATCGAACAGGGGATGAAGTTATTACCTACTGGCAGGAAAAGTGCCTTCTATTTAAGTATGTATACATCACTGGTAAGTGTCATCGCTAATGGAATATATTACATTTTTATTGTACATTTGGTATTACTAGAAGCGGCAAGATATATATATATATTTTTTTTTGGGGGGGGGGGGGGGTGATAAACGGGTCAATAACTTAGTATGAGTTGAAATGTGCAGGGTTCGATTGAAACGGATATTGATTTGTCAATCGATAGGTGATCGGTCACTTATGATTGCTATAACATCATTATCACAGTAATAGTCTGAATTTAAAATATAACGATTTGGGTGGTTGCATACATCAACAATGAAGACTTTGGATGCCTTTCAACCAGTTCGACACATACCTCTTTAGCTTTGTATTTTGATCCATTTGAGATAAACACAGTTTGAATAGACACATTAAAGTAAATGAGTCGAAACTGCCGGCATCTAAGTGTAATAATTTTTTAAAAAGTTTTTTTTTTCCTTTAGTAAAATGAGTGTTGTGGCCACAGTGCGAGTAACGACGGTGCCGCAAAGTTGTACTAGGCCGCCAATACATGTTTTTGTAATGATATTATATACATAATAATATCTTCTGTTATAATTTTGTTTGTATTCATTTCGTCTTTTATATTTTTCAGATTGGGGCAGGATCTTTTCTGGTTCATTATGTTGCGGTGTTCGTCAATTCAATCCTCTCAAATTTCGGATTCAGTCAAGAGATGCAGAACCCAGTAAGTACTTTCTTGACACAATGAAGATATGTTTATTCTTTTAACCACAGCCAGTTTATCGTTGTTTTGTTAATTTTTTTAATTGGCGAAGAGTTATGTTTCATTTTAAATCTTTAACAAAAAGGAGCCTGTTGGCACTTTGAAAAGGAATTTTTTATTGTTTATCTTCCAACTACCCGTGGTTACCTGAATCATGCACAGTGGCGAAGCTTGAAAATTTTCACCGAGAAGTCACCGGACCTAAAAGTATATACCTAATTTTTTTTATAAAACCGGGGGTCGAAAACGTATATACCTAAAAAATTCTATACGAAACGTACATACATAACCCTACTGAGCGAAAAGTGGTCGGGCGCCCCCCCGGCCCTTTCATAGCTTCGCCCCTGATCATGCATGTGCTTATAACTTTAACTGAAAACCCACATTTGTGTACACCATTTATTCATCCTTGCTTTCCCTTATGAGTATAAATGTTTAGTAACCTGTGTGTCATTCGCTCATTCTTTGTGTTCTGTCGTATGATTGTGAACCGTAAACAACGAATCAATCTTTTTTAGCGTAATTCTTGTTAAGAGATATTTGTCCTCTTAGTGGTAACACAACAACTTAGTATGTCAACATTTTATGTGTAATTAGTATAATTGCATTTTATATATGTATTATGTCAATCTTGTTTCGGATACTTGCGTTGTGCATATCACATCGCCGTTTATTTCACCAGATAAGAAATTAAAATATAAGTATGCTGAAAGGTGTAAATTTTAGTGGCCATAACTGTGACATCTAATCTTGCAGGTTTCAGTATTCGTGCTGCTTACAATTATTCTACTAGGAGCAGCTCTTGGATATTGGCTGGTGCGAAAATACGTTATTTCAGAAGATGGAGATGTAGATGTTGGTGTAGCCCAGTTTATCAAATGGTCCATGCGCGTTATAGCAGTCACATGTATTTTTCTGGTCAGTTACGTCATTAATAATTAATAAACTATTTCATTTTGTCACATTTTTTCTGATTCCTTTTCAGTATGCATATATCATTTTAACTTTTCATATTATTTTTTTTCAGAGCTCGAATGACACTCCTTTAGCAATGGCGGCAGTTGGTTCATGTCTAGTTCTATATTACATGATTACATCTCTCAAGTGGCATGATTATGAGTAAGTTCCATGATCATTTAAATGTTTGTTAGTGGTAATTATTCTGAATTGCAAGATCGTAGTTTTGACCAATAATGTGCGATGATTTGATGTAGGGGTCCACATTTATCTATGAGGTCAAACAGGTGGCGGTTCAATGGACAAAGAACACCAAAGGCTGGACGGGCTGAATTCCTTAGCCGGCCCAAAAAGATTAGCCCAATGGGAAGCCCGTGGAATGGTCCACGAAATTCATTCGCCTGGCCCGAGTCACCAGTCAAAGGTACATTTTCATGAAAAAAATTGTAATTTCATCTTTTTGTGGAATGATTTAATGATGATTTGTGTTTAACTGAAGGAACAGTGAACGCATCTGGAGATAGAGGGTCAACCGGAAGTCAACATGACTATTACTCGACTTTTCACAAGACCCCAAACAGAAAGAAGTATTCAAAGGAAGAATGGGAGGAGTTCACTGAGGAATCAACCCGAGAATCAGTTGCTGAGCTGGCATCTACGCCTGAATTCACCGACTGGATGATCAAGAATGCTAATCGAATCAAACTTCTTCCTGATAACGGGTCAGATGATGATGCCAGCGGGTCAGATTCTACTGATGGACATTTGGTAAAGAAAGCAAACAGACGTGGATTTTTCAGCTGGTGAAAGCAGTAGTGATTACTCACTGATTTTGTTGTTTTATCCGGTCGATATATGCGCAATCTTGAAGTTGTTATAGAGTGGTAGTTTGTGTAGTTTTTTCTGTCGCTGTTATTGTTCTAGGATTGTTAATCAAGTCGTAATACTTCGATTGGAATGTATATTTCTCATTTCATGATGTCGAACGGATAGATTCATGTATTAGTAATCACTTATAAGTAGCAGGTAACACTTAATTATATACATATAAACTTCTAAAATATTTATTTCCACATAAACGAGCACGCCTTAAAGTGTCCTACGTCGTCACCAACATCGACGTTAAAGCTTTGAGGGAGCGGGTAACTTGTGTTCCATATCGTTCTTTGCTTGTGCTAACATGTTATTTAGCTCTTCGACAAATCGGTCCATCATTACTCCACTCGGAAAACATACAGGTATCACGGTTCCGGACTCTCCTTTATTGTTTGTATAAGGTACATAGAAGCTAACTCCTACCCGAGTTCTCGCAGCTCCACCATATACCGGCTTCCCCCACCCGAAGTCCACGGTATTAAACCCCACATGGGTCAAATCCGCGACATTGTAACGTCGAATAGCTGTGAAGTGGAGCTGTCCTTTGAATGCCATTAGGTCAGAAACAGATTTAATCCGCTCTTTAGTGGCGTCGGATTTGGCTTTCTTCACGAGCTCCAACGCGTAACCTAATGGTTTGTTACATAGATCTTGAGCGGTGGAAATGGCGGCGGGGAACGCCAAAACATTTCCGTAGTATCCGACAGGGAGGGGAGGGTTGAACATCTTACGCGCATTTACAGGCCATATAATGGGCATCTCCTCTTCCGGATCTGGTTGGAGAGCGATGGTACGACAACGCCAGAGGCAAGCTGTTAGCACCTCAAAGGTGGAACAGCTTTGTAGGTGTGTCGGAACAAGTCTACGAAAAGCTGAAATATCGGCTTTAGTAAAGAACAATGACTTGTGTACCATGTCATCCTTGGTATATCCTACTTGACGAGTAGATATTGTCATCGGCGGCGGTCGGTTACTTGAACAAAGCAACTCTCTTTGCCAAACAGGTAATACTGATGGTGACGTGGCACCCCGAGCTATTTCACCTAAACCTGACATGAATTGTACAAGTCCTGCTGCATCACACATGGTGTGGTTGAGTCGTGTGGCAAAGATGAAACCTCCGCATAGCAGTCGCGTCACCTATCAATCAAAATTTGTCATTCAAAAAAATTTTCGAACAAAATCAATCCCGAGCACTCTCGGGGCACCTATTGGACCAAACGGAGTACTCCGAGAGTAGCCCGAGTCCACCACCAATTCCGGGGAAAACCAAATAACACACCCGCCCGTAGGACGACGGTGAAATTAACGGTAAAACCCGTTTGACTCAAGGATCAAACCCAGGTTTCCCTTGGGTCTCGTATCACTGTCCATCAGTGTCTCACTCTGCACCAAGTGAAAGTTTAACCTGCATATCTCAAGAGAAATGCAAGCCTTCCACCATTTAGAGATCATTTTAACGAATGTACCCCACCCTTGTTAAATTGCTCACTTCATATCCTTTATTTTACTTTATAAATTATAATGGGTCCATTTAGCATGCATGGGTATGTTTAGCCTCACCTCACCAACTTTACCTGAATTAGTAGCACCGGTGAATCAACGATGCCACCGGTGCCCGGAACATCATAAAGGAGCTCTTCCATACACGGGAACGGTGGCCCAAGTGGATCTCCGAATTGATCCACCGTAACATCCGCCTCGGCCTCGATAAACAGCACGCCCTCACCGGAGCAGTCCACCACCAGCTTCCCGGCCGGACCCTCCCTTAGCCGGCCGGCAAGCGGATAGTAGAACACAAGAAGCTTAGCCAGAGCCTCTCTTATCACACTCGCCGGATTCTTATCTATCATTTTCGGGTCACTACGATAAACAAATATATCCGGAATTTGCAACCGGAATCTTTCTTGATCATCGATGTCGGAGAGAGGCTTGAGTTCTCGCGGTGTCGGTTTTGCCGGAATGATGAGCTCCGGTGCACATCTCCGGACGGTGAAGGTCAGGGTGGCGTTGGGGTTGATTACTGCCATAACAATATGGGCTTTTGATGGTTGTTAAAGTTGGTAAGGTGGCAGTTATATTTATACTAGTGTGAAACTTTATTAATGAGACTATGGGAGGACACCTTTACTCTTTACTCTTAAGTTGTTTTTTAGTTGTATACTAGGATTTTGTCCGCCGCGCGTTGCGGCCGCGCGCGACGGGTGGAAATGTATAGTAAGACAAAACACGATTCGTAAAACGCAGTGCGTAAAAAACAATTAAAAAAAGTGTAAATCACAAAGGAAGACACAAAGCGTACAACACAATGCCAAAGACATTTCAAAAAACACAATGCATTGACATTTGCAAAAGTAGGAGTTGTATTCTAGGGGTTACAATTGCAATTTTTTTAAGTTTGGCGGGTGTAAAAATGAAGTAATAGTGCAAGAGGTAAAAAAACAAAGTCTAAAAAAGACAAAGTGTAAAAGTAATAGGGGTGGTGGCGGAAATGTGTAAGAGCTAAGGGGTGTTGGTGGAAATGTAAAAGAAGAGGGTTGGTGGCGTAAATGTGTAAGAGCTAAGAGAGTGATGGTGGAAAACCAAAGTAGACGGTTGGTGCTGGCAAAGTTTGAAAGATGAGGTTGTGGTTTTGGAAATCCAAAGTAGAAGGTTTAGGGACTAAATTTGTCATTTTATGAAACTTTGAAGATACCAAAGTCAAGGGGCTAAAATTGCAACATCGTGAAAGTACGGGGGGCAGGGAGCAAAGCTGGTGGGAAACCCGCGTGCTTTGCAGCGCGAGTACATTGCAAACAACGAATAGATTAGTCGAGGCGTTATGTAATGCGTTAAACATGTGAAAACGCACATTTTGACGTATCCAATTTAACTCAATAGCATTGTAGCTGGATAAAAATGTAAAATATATCGTATTTATATGTGACCCGACTCATACATAGGAAACATACAAAAAAGCATAAAATGTGTATCAAGGGAAAAATAACACGTGTAAGAAAAAGTGATATTCATATCAACGGAAAAAATTATACCCTTAGCGTGTTGCGGTTGTCACACCCCAACCGATGGCGGAAACATCGGGGTGCGAGCACTAAGCGTTTAGATTGCTCATGAGATTTCCATAACACTAAACGTTTCGATAATCATTGAATAGATTTCAAACTAATTGTCTAACAACAAAATCAAGCATCATCAAGATTACATCACAAAATGAAATTGTTCAAAAGTCTAAATTATTAAGGCGACGTTTCTAGGCATCTCCTATCTTGATTTCCAAAGTTCCATAGCATCCTATCAGCCTGCAACATGTATTAAAATATCAATACAAAAGTATTGGCGAGTATACAAGTTTGATAATAGAATAATAGATTAAAATCACTCATATCCATAGTGTAAGCAAATAAAATAGTTTCAGCCATGCTAGTGTCGCAGTCCACGCAGTGATAGCCCAAGTTTTCAATGCGTTAAGTGCCTTTCCCAAAGTCTAACGTGAGGTTATATGTCTCCTCCTAACAATACCCCAAAGACTAACGGGGAGGTGCATTACTCGTATAGCGCTACTATTGTTAAGGCGGAACTACACACTCAGGATTAAACGTCACATAGCACAAAGAACCAAGAATCAAGAGTCACAAGTTTCACAAACACATAGGATAGAGTAAAAGTTTCCAAAGATTCAAGTTTAAGTTTCATAGAATACATGTTACACCCCAAAAGTTTAAAGTAAAAAGGGGATCGAGTATACTCACAGTGATTGCTTTAACAGTCGCAACTGTTATTGGATCAAAGGGAGCTCCTTTGGGATTAGCCTAATTAGATTACAATAGGATAAGCGTCGGGCGAAGTATCGAGATTGAATAAAGTGCTTAATAGGTCACTGGGTCGGATGGTTGTCCGATCGGATAGCTGTCCGATCGGATGGACAGTCGGTCGGATGAACTTATGAGTTTGGTGACAATGGATGCCCGATCGGATGGCCATCCGATCGGGCTGCCACTTGGTGCAAACAGGAGAGGCTGTCCGATCGGATGGATGTCCGATCGGCTGGCCTACTGTGGATAAGGTTGTCCGATCGGATGGCTGTCCGATCGGCTGGCCTTATGTGAAAATGGCTGTCCGATCGGATTGCTGTCCGATCGGTTGGCCTATTGTTCTTGTTTACCAATTTCATGAAGTTTCTAAGTTCTGAAAGTTAATGGTGACATCACGACACGTACTGAGACAGCAGTAACTTATCGTTTAACAGCCATTCTGGTTGGTCGGGAACCACCCCAGTCCAATCAGTGGTCTGTTAGCGACGGGTTTATGCCGGAATCCATCCCGTGAACGTCTTAATCAGTGAACAATCCGTTCCTAAACCAACTCTAGACCACCGATCAAGTCTACAGCCCGTTTAGTTACGTTTATCACCGAAATCGTTCAGAAATTTGAAGAAAAGATGAAGAAACTTAAGTTTTTATTGTGAAAATACTTAGGTTTAGCTTAGACTTAGTGATAGTTACATGGAATCCCTTAGATCTCGGCTAGATCTTACCAAGATTGACCTCATACAGCAGTTTGTACAAACCACTATGATGACATCATCCTTAAGATCTCAGATATGAGAGATTTCACGGTGAAAAGTGTGATTTTAAGTGAGAATCACGTAGAGAATGATGAGTAGATCAAGAAAGTACAAGGATCTAGCTTGAAACGTACCGAAATCGATGAGAAAATGAAGAAATAGCGTGCGCGTGCGTTTGGTTCGGTCAGAGCTGTCACATCACTTGAAATGGTGATGTGACAGCCTATTTATAGGCATGGTTGCAGAAATCGACCTAGGCCGCTGATTAATCGGCGCCTAGGCGCTAGGCGGTAGGCTACTGATTAATTTTAAGCTAGTCGGTGGAATTAATCGGTTTTGGTCAAAGTCGGTCGTAGGCGGTCGTAATCGGTGAAAATCGGTCCTAGGCGGTCAAAAATCGGATTAATCGGACTATATTAATCGGTCAAAATCGGTCCTAGGCGGTCAAAATTGGTCAAAATCGGTCAAAATCGAACCATACTATCTGAAACTTGAAGTATTTATGTGAATTTTGAAGTATTATTTTTATATTATTGGGTATATATATATAATTTTGAAAAAATACATATAAAAATCCCATTCCGATTAATCCCGATTAATCCCGAGGCGGTACCTCACCGCCCGACTAGCGCCTTCTACAACATTGCTTATAGGTGAAGGAGATAAAGGAGAGGAAGGTGGTTCGGCTGGGAGCCGTCCAATCGGCTGGCCATCCGATCGGCTGGTCATCCGATCGGCTGGTCATCCGATCGGTCGGCCACCATGGCCAACCCAACCTTTTGCGTTTCCGTTCTGGTTTGTTTTTCGCATAAAGTTAGGCGTTGCGTTATATATCTAAATTTATGCAAAGTATTTTATTAATTAGATTACATCATAAGTACCGAAGTCTCAAAGTTTCATAGATTCAGCCAGTGACAAGACTCTAGTCTCTCGTTTAACCAAGAATCAAGCTTCACGAGTCTAAGGAGTCAAGCACCAATTTATGTCTCAAGGGTCAAGAATCATTGCTTCTCAATCATCAAGAATCAAGGGTCCAAGTATCAAGTATCAAGTATCAATGATAAGAATCTAGCTTCCATAGTATAAAGAGTCAAGTATCTAGTTTATTCGTAAAGCATCAAGGGTCAAGCATCAAGAGTCTAGTATTTGTGTCAAGTCTCATAGTTTATGTTTCAAGAATCAAGCATCATAATAATAAGATTCACACCAGAATTTCCAAAGTATCAACATTTCATAACCACAAGGTCTAAGATTAACAATTTATAGGAGTTCAAGGACTGATCTTGCCAACTGCCTAAAGTTTAGGGGCGCTGGGCGTTACAGCGGTAGGGTCGAAACGTAGAATTGGAAACGTACATAAAACAATCAAAAACCAAAATATATTTGACCTGACTTGTTCCTTAAAAAAGTTTACATCGAAACGTGTCGCAACCCCCGCCCCCTTATTCCCCGGGAACGGGCGACCGCGGTCAGTTTCAGTGGTATCTGGTGTTTAATCATTTTGGCAGCGGAATTTACTTCAGGACCGTAGTTAGGAAATATTTTATCAGAGTAAATACCACATTTTTATATTAATAAACACATGGGTAAACCCAAGTTTCTTATTACAATACGTTTATAGGGACAAACCCTATTTTATTGAATTTAAAACATCGTCTTTTAGGTAACTTTTATAGCCACATTTTCCAAGCCTTCAGTGCTCTCCAGCTGGCTTCTAATTGGCTCTTACATTTTGTTACCTGAAACGCGTTTTAAAAACATTTGTCAGTGGGAAATACTGGTGAGTGAATCCCAGTTTAATCAAAACAGATTTTATCATTAAACAGTATTGAGAGCGATTACAATGTTTACATCTACACAATTACTCATTCAGTACTGTCAATCCTGACTGGTGGATCATATTACTCATTGGCTAACTCGTTGTCCAATGGTAACGCCTTCCACATTTTGTATACAAAACCCCAATATACCGGCAGTAAGTGAAGAATTACAAAGACTCAATCACTGCTAATCACATTGTAAAACATTTAAGGTTTTGTAAAACAGTTTACAAAAAGGAGATTACTCACATTGCTGTCTTAGGGTTTTCCTTTAGGATTTCCTGGTGATTATCTATTAATTACACAAATGCACACGCGTTAGTACAATAACCCAATATTTACATTAGTAATACCCTCCCCGAGACGGCATTCCAACGACTACGTCGGGCAGAACCACGACAGCCGTTACGAAATCCTGGATCTATCGGGCAGCGTATCTAATACGTAACCGGGGTTATAATACTTACAACGGGGCAGAACTTCGTTAATTAGGGGGGTATTATGCCCGAAAATTACTTTGACTATATAGAAATTCGAGAGAGAGAGAGAAAAGAGAAATGAACGACGAAGACTGAAGCCTCTCAATCAAATTTATAAGGCTGCTCAGGGGGTCTCTCGCGCCCCGCGAAGACCATACCAAGGTCTTACGCGGCCCGCGATATAGGGTTGTAGGGCCTAGCTATGACTAGTCAGCACTCGTAGCCTCGACACATTGCACGACACGTGGCAGCGCTGGGTGATGCCCTGGTGACTTGCTGTCGCGTCCCGCGTAGGAGGTAGCCAAGGGCTACGCGGCCCGCGAGCGTCCTATTTTCAGGTTTTTATTTTATTTTTGTAATATTAAAGGTATTTTGGGCTCGGTTTTCTCATACAGGGTATATTTTAAGACATATTGGGACATTTTAAATATATTAGGGGTGTCGGAAAATATTTAGGAGGGTTGTTATAAAACGTATACCAACTCGAATTTATACCGACACATAAATTGTAATATTCATAATACAACCCGCGGGCAATGCGTCATGGGCACATTGCAAACAGATTAGTCCAAACGCTATGTCATGCGCAAACCATATGAAAGCGCATGTCTTGACGTATTCAGTTCAACTCAATGTATGGTTGAATCCAAACGTTTAGTTTTTTAAAAAAGAAATTTATTGAACGAAATAATTAAAGAAAACGATAAGCTAAAAATGTATAGATATACGGTACAACGATAAAGTTGAAACATTATAAAATTTTGAGATTAAACCTCAATGGTCTAATATTGCAATGTAATTTAAGTTTAACTTGGAAAGGAAATGGACTCAAAACACCATGGGCGAAGTATAGTGGGTGCCCGGGGGTGCACCCGCCCACCCTAATGTTTCGGTTAGAATTGTATAAGTTTCGATTTTTCGTCCGAAAATTTTAAAATTATATAGGATCGCCCCCCCCCCCCCCCCCCGATTATTTTTCCTAAATTGTATATCCTAAATATTTATAAACTTTTTATATAAATGATGGGTAGTCTGGTAAATATAAACTTTGTTTTATTTGGAACTATTATTATTTGACCCGACTTGAATCAAATAGCCAACCCGACCCGACCCGAAACATAACGATAGGAAAAAAAATGTTGGGTCCCATCACTTTACGCCCCCTCGAAACTTTTGGCCAAGCTCCGCCACTGCAAAACACACTTTAACAAAACCAAAAGTAAATGGGCAAAATGTATTTTACTCAAAGTATGGGTGAAAAATTGAAGTTTAACTTGGAAAGGAAAGAGACTCAAAAGCAATTTAACAAAACTAAAAGCAAGGGGACAAAATGTATTTCTCAAAGTATGGGTGAAAAGAGGAAATGTCGAAATGGACTCAAAACGCAATTTAAAAAAAACTAAAAGCAAGGGGTCAAAATGTATTTTACTCAAAGTATTATGTGGAAAAGGGTTATTGCGATTTGCGAATTATTTTACTTCTAATTGCACCGATTTGTGTAGAAAATATACTACTTTATATTGATTTTATGTTTTTGTTTTGTAGGTGACACCTGGATAACGACAAATTATTGAGCAAATGGGAAACCTTACAATTGGCTGGAATCAAAGAAGACAATTGCATGTGGGCTTGAATGTAGGCAAAGTCGGTGGATTCCACCGACTTTGTCCTTTAAAATTGTATATAATATACTAAATATATAATTAAATAAGAAATATTATTACTTATACATAGAAGTTATGACTAAATAATTGAATAATATGTATTTTGTTATATACAAGTAACGTGTATACATAAGTAAAATAGATGAATTGAACATGTAATATATGATAACTCGAGCCTGAAAAAAATATTAACCAGTCGAGCTCTAACTTTAGACACAGAGTTTGAAACGAGCTGAGCTCGAAGTCGATGCCTTTTAAATTAAGGGTCATCTTATAGATACACTCTAAGATCTTAGTGGTACACCCTTTTCACTCTCTCTCTCTCTATATATATGTATGTGTGTGTGTATATCAGTGTTGTAAGAATCGCTAGGCGGTAGTCGGTCGGCGGGGCACTGTTTAGTGATTAATCGGGATTAATAGGTGTTAATCAGAATTAATCGGATTGTGATTTTTATATGTAAATTTTAGTTATACACACACATTTTTATATGTAGTTTTTTTAAGTAGATATGTTTTAACCCCTCATCGACCCATTTTGTTAGGTAATTGTCGGCAATTTATAAGGTTTGGTCGAAATTTGACTAGGAACTGGTCAAAAATTTGGCTAGAATAGGACCGTCATTTACCGCTAAACGATTAATCAGTCATTAATCGGTGAACCTCCGATTAACGATTAATCAGGGACTAATCGAAGGTTCACCGATTAATCGTTTAGCGTTCAACCATAGAATATATAGAGATATAAAGTGGAACTCAATATCTTAGACGCTAAGTTAAACAAGTTAAGTATGAGATTAGCAAATTGGGGTCCGAGCTCGGTTGGTTTACACCTGTTACTTTTTAACTAATGAAACACCACATGAGTGATGAGAACCGTGTTTTCTTTTCTTTGTTCATTAATGTACTTTTGATGTGGTATCAAAACAAAAGCCACTAGTATTTGGTTAATTACGTCACTTCCGAGAAGTTACTGTTCAAAAATATGACGTCAGTTCCTTTTCTTTTTTTAGTATTGTGAATGAGAGACGAACGTATATGGTTATTTCATATGAATTATTACTAGGCTATTTGCCCGCGTAAAACACGGTTTTAACAAATGAAGATAAATTTATCTGTTAAAAATTAAAATCGTGTAAAAAACAAATACTTTGGAAGAAACAAATAACAAAAAAACAATCCAAAATAAACACAAAACAGCATACTTCCAAATGTTTACAACGTCAGTCTTCAAAGTCTTCTCAGCATCAGCTTTCCATCTTGACCAAAACCATAATCTGCCCAGCAGGACCAAACTCTTCAATAACAGCAGCTTTAAACTTGCAACAGCCCTGCACTCCTCAAAACCTTAATCTCAAATGACTTCTCATACCAGTACCTTTGGCACCTCTGCGTAACACCGGATTCGGAATCATCTAAATATTTATTTGACAAAATATTTTGTTGGAGTTGCTATTAAAGAGATGAGATACTATAGTAATATCATCCACAAACCAAAAAGTATTATCTAATTATATTTAATTTTCTAATCGAATGGACACCTATGTTTGATGAGCTAATATACTTCATAAATGAAAATCTATTTACGACGACTTTTGATTGGTGTATTGGTTGTCTTTTTTGTTCCATTTTAGTGTTATCTCCTGTATGGCATGTCTTTCAGGAGAACTGAGGAGTGTGTTTTGCGTCTGACTTGGGTTTTTTTGATTTGATATAAAATTCACCGGGGTAACCCTTTACTCAAAAAAAACTTCACATACGACTCATGTTAATAAAAATTAACACTGCATACAATATATAGTGATTAACAACTTACATCTTTAATATTGAGCCCTAGACAACAAATAACATTTCTAACATTATGAACATTTCCGTCGCCATAATCAAAGAAGAATTCAAGCTGCAAAAAACAGTAAACAACAATTAAAATCCGTTAACTTTAGGTGACTTTCAAGTTTTGACCTGCTACCTTTTAAGCTATTTTACTTTATGTTTTGCTCATTTGATCCATCAAATTGAGCATGAGCCTCTTGCTAGTTTTATACAATCATACAAACAATTTCACATTAGAGTTTTAATACGACCTCATGCCAAACATCAGAATTAGAAGAATTCACAAGATCTTTTTTTCGCCCAGCCTCCTGATTTATAGTAAGAACCCCCAACTACTGTCAGCCTACCAGCTAAAAGCGCCCCACTACTGCCTACTTCTTTAATCGTATTTGATGTTTTAATCATTTATATATTTCATAGAAAACTGGCAACAAAGTATTAGTGGCTGTACTTAGCCACTTGACCCAATCCAATCTGACCCGTATTTTTACTCATAGATTTTTTATAAGTTGATTTACTTTTAACTCATATGGAATAATCGACAGCTAAATACAGTTATGTGGTTATATAACTGCCTTATATATCACGGTAAGAAATAAATACATGTAGTTATACGGTTCTTACTCTGTAAAACGCTTTAACAAGTAACAAAAAATGGAACCAAAAAGGGATAATCGAAGTCAAACCTGGATTTATTCAATCTGTATTAAAAGAATCTACCGGTGCATGAATGGTTAGATCTTGAATAATAACATCGCTGATCACTGTACATAAATAAAAGTTTTTTAAGCTTGTTATGTTCTTAATGATTGTTTTAAATTTTGGGCGGCACGTTATGTTTTAAATCATGATTTCAATTTCGATCGGGTATTTTCTTAGCTCGTTATGTTTAAAATGATGAATTCAATATCGGGCGCGGTTTTTTAAGCTTGTAATGTTCTTCATAATGGTTTAAATTTCGGGCGAGTATTTTCTTAGCTCCTTTTGTTTTAAAAGATAATTTCAATTTTGGCGGGTATTTTCTATGTTCGTTATGTTTTAAATGATGATTTTAATTTAAGGAGGGTATTTCTTAACTACTATATATTTGTCAAACTTAAATATAAATGTTTTCAAACCTAAACATACAAATTATCAAACTTAAACATTTTTTAAACCTACACATAAACATTCAAATTATCAACTTAAATATATTTTTTCTCAAACCTAAACATAGACATAGAAATTATCAACTTAAACATATTTTTTCCCAAACATAACCATAAACATAGAAATCATAAAACTTAAACATACTTTATGCACATTAACACATACTTTATACATACTTATATACACACATTTACATACTTTATACACACATATTAACATACTACCAACACACATACATACTTACAAAGACACATTTACATACTTACACATACATACTTACAAACACACATTTTGACCAAAACCACAAAATTTATACATACTTACATACACATTTGCATACTTTATACAAACATACATACTAACATACACATTTTTCACCAATTGCAAACATTTACATGTACAATTGTTCATCATTTACATACACCTACATTCTAACAAACACCTACATACATACATTCATAGACTTACATACACACATACATGCTTACATACACCTACATACACAAATATATAGATTTCCATATACTCATTTTCACCAAATACATTTACATTATACATTTTCACAAACATTTACTAACATATACACATTTACATACAAACATACATCCTTACATACCTAAACCAAAAATTATACAATTTCTAAACTTTGAAAAAAAATACATATAAAACTAAACGTAATTTCAAGTTTCAAGTAGATGTAGACCACGGAGATGAGGTGGTGACCGGAGAAGTGATGGTGGTGACCGGAGAAGTGATGGTGGTGATCCGATTTCTCCACCATAAACACAAAATATGCAAAAATTAAAGACTATAACATGTATATAACAAAATAAAGAAGAAATTTAACAAAAAACAAACTTAAACAAACCGATTTAGGGCAAACTTGAGCTTTTCCGTCGGTAGAGGGAAGGAGTTTGGGGGGAAAATGAGTAAGGAGGGAGAAAATCCCGCTGTATAGGTTCTTTATGCGAATTAGGCTTTACCGGCGACACGGTGTCGCCGCTATTGGTGTTCACCGTCGCCGCTATTGAGTTGATCTTCCCCCGGCTGTTAGATCGTGATAAGATTTGAGTGGCTGGGGTTTAATGAGGGACACGAAGTTTTAGGGGAGACAAGGTGTCGCCGCTAATGCCATATCTTTGTCGCCGCTATTGGTTGTTAAATCCCCAACCGTTGGAGCAGGATAAGGATCAATGGCAATGGCTGGGGTTTGGTTTCAGACACCAGGACGCGGATCGACCAATATCGGCGACATTTGGCCTGTCGCCGCTAATAGTATATAATTCTTGTAGTGACCTTTTGTCAGAAGCGCGTATTGGATTCAAAGCCTTTCAGTTAGATTCTGCAAAATGGCTAGGTAGTTAAAATTTACTTAATCTTTATGTTCCATGTGAGAATGGCTATTGCTAACACCAATCTATATGCATCGAACTTACTAAATGTTTAATTATCATTTATTATGCAGTGAATGTGCAACCTCTTTCATGTCACCATCTAATTTCCAGGTCTACAATGCATTATAAGATGCGCATGACATAATCATAGCACTTGATCTTCCTCATGGTCGGCATCTGTTACTTGGTTATCACGTACCATAATATCATCTCTTTCTCATCTAACACAATGCCAATCCTACTATAATCTGATTTTTATACTTTTATCATTTTAGACTGATACAGAAAAAATATCTAAGGTATCCATATCTGTTGAGACCATGCCTTGCAAATTGAATGGGAGGACCGGTGAATAGCCAATATTGATTATGACCAGGTACTTTTAACCTTTTACCATTTAGATTTTATATGTGTGTGTATATATATATATATATTTGCTATGTATTGAAATTTTAAGAGCATTTGCTTGGTAATTCCTAAATTGTAGTTGGAGCGAGCTTTTGAGAGTGAAGTCGATTAATATGCTTCAAAAGAAGTTAGCCCTCTAGGAGGAAAGAATGATTTCTCTAGGTATAGTTGTAGTTTCTTATACTTCTCCCTTTCTTGGAAAATATTTGAGTTATATCACATGAGAAATTCAACCTGTTTTGTATTAAAAATGGTCAATTCTGGATGTATTTTATTAATATGTCAAATTTAAGATTCATAAAATCATCAAAATTACAATGTCGTATTAATTTTTTAGTGATGATCGTGTAATCATATTATAAAGCCCGATAAAGCCCCTCTCTTACGCGTTTCACCACTTGTTGCATAACGCCCCACAAAAGGCTTTATGACTACACATGGCCTAAGGGTCTTTTGTTTCATTGTGATATGTGTATACTGTAATACATATATATGAAATCGACACTTTATTATAAATAGAGGTAACAGCGTTCGATGATACACAATGTGGGTATAGTATTTGGTATGTAAATGTGTTATACACTTATTAATTATACATATAAGCTTTTAAGGATATTTATTTCCTAATAAATTACGAGCACACCTTAATTAAAGCATCTTGGAATGGAAATTATAGTTTTGAAAGAGCGGGTAACTCATGTTCCAGGAGAACATGTTCCAGGAGAACTTCATTGTCCTTTGCTTGTACTAACATGTTATTTATCTCTTTTACAAATCTGTCCATCACCCCATTCGGCAAACATATGAGTATCACGATTCCAGACTCTCCTTTATTGTTCGTATAAGGAATATAGAAACTCGAAAGACCTGGGGTAGCCGCTCCGCCTTTGCAAACCCCTCCAAATGCCGCCTTTCCCCACCCCAAGTCAATCTCATCAATCCCTAGACGGGTCAAATCGGAGACAACGTAAGGTCGAATACCTGCATAGTGGTAACGCCCATTGATTGCCTTTAGGTCAGAAACAGATCTAATGTACTCTTTAGTGGCATCGGATTTGGTTTTCATCACAAGCTCCAATGCGTGAGCGAATGGCTTGTTACATAAATCTCGAGCTGTGGAAATGGCAAAAGGGCAGGCCACCACATTGCCATAGTATCCAACAGGGAGGGGAGGGTTGAACATCTTACGCGTATTTAAGGCCATTGCGACGACCATCTCATCTTCAGGATTTGGTTGGAGGGCGATTGTACGACAACGCCAGAGGCAAGCTGTTAGCACCTCAAAGGTGGTACAACTTTGTAGGTGTACCGGAACAAGCTTGCGAAAAGCGGAAATCTCGGTGGTAGTAAAAAACAATGACTTGTGTACTATGTCATCCGGTGTCCCCTTGGTTAGTGTGAAGGGCAGTGGATCACTAGAACATAGCAACTCTCTTTGCCACACAGGCAATGTTGATGGTGATGTGGCACCCCTAGCTATTTCATCTAACCCTGACATGAATTGTACGAATCCTGCTCCATCAGTCATGGTGTGGTTGAAGCGTATGGCGAAGATGAAACCCCCACATAGCAGTCGTGTCACCTATCAATCAAAATTGATGAATATACGCCAATTATGTAGTTTTAGCAACCACAGTATTAGCCTGCATTACAAGAAAGTTGAGCAATAGCGGCGACATGTCATATGTCGCCGCTATTGGTTTATCCGTAACCCGGTGTCCCACAATAAACCCCAGCCACTCATTCCTTATCATGATTAGTATACACAAAAATGGCTCTTTATTCTTATGTGTTTTCTTCCTCAATGTAAAATCTTTTTTATAAAATGTATCTTCTCAAATAACTAGAAAGTATATTCTGATAAAATCTTTCATCAAATTTAATACTGATCTTCTCTAGTTGTCATTCAATCTAAGAGTTTGTGCATTAAAAATTACCAAGAACCAAATTCGTGAGCATGTGTCATTCGCAAAAAAATATAATAAAAATAAAATAAACTTCATTTTTGTGTCTTACATTTTATTTTAAATAAAGAGTTAAATGCTATTTTAGTCTCTGTGGTTTGTGCTATTTTACCAGTTTAGTCCAAAGGTTTTATTTTTCACATGTGGCTCCAAAAAGGTTTCATCGTTGGCACTTTAATCCACTGAGTTAACTTCAACCATTTTTTCTGTTAACGATAAAGACAATTCGGTCATTTTATATGTAATTCTGTTAACTAGAAGGGCAATTCGTCCATATAAAATGATCGAATTGCCCTTCTCGTTAATAGAAAAATTGGATGAAGTTAATCCAGTGGACTAAAATGGCAACAGTGAAATCTTTTTGGATCAACAGGTGAAAAATGAAACTTTTGGACTAAACTGGCAAAATGATTCAAACCACAGAGACTAAAATGACATTTAACTCTTAAATAAAAGTTATAGGATCTTTTTAATTCAAACGGACAACAAGTTGTGCCACAACCCAACCCAACATACCAAACACAAAACTTAGGTTCCTCGACTTGCATTACCATTTAATTACCTGAATTAGTAGCAATGGTGAATCCAGGATGCCACTGGAGCCCGGAACGTCATAAAGGAGCTCTTCCATACAAGGCGATGGTGGCGGAAGTTCATCTCCGATTTGACTCAGCGTAACATCCGCCTCCGCCTCGATAAACAACACGCCCTCGGCCGAGCAATCTACCATCAGCTTCCCTGCCGGACCTTCCTTTAGTCGTCCGGCAAACGGATAGTAGAACACCAGAAGCTTAGCCAAGGCATCCCTTATCACACTTGCTGGATTTTTGTTTCTCATTATTGGATTGCTACCACGCCCCGCTTGCGGTATGCGCATATAATGTATATATGTGTGGGCCATCGGGGGGCAAAAGTAAAAGTGCACTAATTTTAACGTTATTTTACTAATTTCGTGAAAATAACATTAAAAGTGGAGGACGGTTAATCATGCATCATGTGGTGGCGTTGATAGCTGAAAGACAAAAGGGTACATGCACTAATCGGTCTTTGTCCCGATTGCCGAGTGTTATGTGCCTTATGTCCAAGGCTTGATGCAAAACTACTATCGAGCCGGGGGTCTCACTGGAAGCAGCCTCTCTATTCCTACGGGGTAGAGGTAAGGCTGTCTACATCTTACCCTCCTCAGACCCTACCTTTGCTTTGCTATTGGTGGGATTTACTGAGTATGATGATGATGATTATTGGATTGCTACGATAAACTAATATTACAGGCGTCTGAATACGAAGTGATTCGTGATCATCAATGTCGGAGAGAAGTTTGAGTTCTCGAGGTGTGGGCTTTGCTGGAACTATTAGCTCCGGTGCACGTCTCCGGACGGTGAAGGTCAGGGGGGTGTCGATTGCTGCCATACTTTATTTTGAATTTTAGATGGTTTTTAAATCTGGTATGGTGGTAAATTTATACTAGTGTGAAAGAAAAGAATAAACGAGGGGACCCCTCAGTTAGAATATTACATTAGTTAGTTAAAACTTAGTTAGTGTTTGGACACCACCCGCCACCACCATCGACCGCCAACCGCTGATGCCCACTGTCACCGCCGCCACCACCCACCACCGCCATCGCCACCACCACCAGCCACCGACCACCGCCGCCGCCACCGCCACGCACCATCGCCTCCACCTCCTCTGCCACTCACCATCGATTTTATTCATTCGTCTTTTTTTGCCTACCAACAATACACGGTAATAATTCATTCCATTCCTGATGGTAACCAAACAAGACATAGAATGGTAATGATCCATTTCATTCCCTCGTCCATTCCGTTACCCCGTCCATTTCCTTCTCTCATCCATTTCATTACCCCGTCCATTCCATTCTCTAATCAATTCCATTACCCCCGTCCATTCCCTTCTCTCATCCATTTCATTACCCCGTCCATTCCATTCTCTAATCAATTCCATTACCCTATACCAAATAGACCCTTATAACATTAGTTAGTTAATTAATTATCTAGAAGTATTTCTAGAAGTGTAAAATGACTTAAACGAGTCTAGAGGACACCGCCATCGCCATAGCCATAGCTGTTTATGTAAGTAAACAAATCGAGCAGTTGATGAGCTATTAGCTGCTTATGTAAGTAAACAAATCGAGCAGTTGATGAGCTATTTAAGGCCGAATTTGTTAAAACTAATCTAGCAGTTCGTGAGCTATTTAAGACAGAATTTGTTAAAGCTCATGTTGATCCGAACTTAAACATCCTTAAGCCGAGCCTACTACTTTGATGCTCTTTTAATAAAAAACTCAAGCTAAGCTTCACATACTATAAATGAACCTATTATTTGTGTGTCCATCTTTTTCTGAACGGCCAACGAATCCTTCAAACGAGCTATTTGCGAAATTCACTACATCGAGATACACTTGTTTCCGAACTAGGGAAACCTTCATCTAGGGACAAAGCATGTGAACACTAATCCGAAGGCACGACAGTGAAGTGAGGTAAAACCTGCTTAGTTCATTGATCGAACTAGCGATCGCCGTCTAGTCGCCTAGTCTCCTATCATCATCGTTGTCGCCTCCGGTCACCATCAGAAACTTCGGGATTGACCGGTTTTAACGCGTTTGACCAGGTTTGACTTTTTGACCGTAAAGGAGTCCTCGGGTCACGTGTTCGGGTTTTGGGTTTTCAAAATACGTGTTGATTCGAGATCTCGGGTTTCATGAACAAGTGTTAACTAGTGTGAAGGTACGTCGATTCACCATGTAAAGCTTTGTTTTTTGTAAAAAGGTATGTTTTTTCATCAACATCCTATGGTTGTTTAATTGGTTTAACGTATTGCAAATGGATCACTGAACCCCGGTTTGAAATATGTACACGTTTCCGTTTGCTAATTAATATGTGGTATTAATTGATTAAATAATATATGATTTTATTTCAAATTAAAAATTTGTACACCGATGATTCACAACATTGTTATTTGTCTACACATGGGTGTTATAAGTCTGCCCATTATCTTTTTTAGTCTACACGTGTTTTAAATCTGTCCATAGTATTTTTAGTCTGCTGCCCATTGTTTTTAGTTTGTACATTTTTTGTTTTTAGTCAATTGTGCTTAGTGTTTTTAGTCTGATGTCTATTGTGTTTTTGTCTGTTTTTCATTGTGTTTTTAATTTATATGAGTGTGTTTTTTATTTTGATTTCCATGGTGTTTTTAATCTGCTGTCCATCATGTTTTTAGTTTGCAAATGATATTTCATCCATTGAGTTATACGCACCTAGGTTTTCGAATTGTATTTTTTAAAAGTATACCAATACTTTATTCATATTAAAGATAAAAAAAAAGCATTAGAATTTATGGTATAATTTTTTTTTTCTAAAAAAAGGGTGCATAAAAAAACTTATGGACAATTAGGGCTGTAAACGAACCGAACGAACACGAACAAGGCCTTGTTCGTGTTCGTTCATTAAGGAAATAAATATGTTCACGAACGGTTCATGAACACTTATCGAACGAGATTTTATGTTCGTGTTCGTTCATTAAGGAAATGAGCGTGTTCGCGAACGGTTCACGAACACAAATAAATTTGGCAAACGCGACGAAGGATAAAGGTAATGGCTCAGAGAGTAGCACTGGAACTTGAATCCCTTATTGTGGAACGGAGGTCGACCGTATTCGCCGATGTAAATAATGAGAAATGAAAGGGAAATGATGCATAAACAAGGTGAAAGAGGGTTTCCTAGTTTAATTGTTAGGGTAATAAAATAAATAAAAGTTTAATAATATAAAAATTATAGATAAAATATATGAAAGTACAAAAATATTCAATTAAAACACAAACATATGAATATGAACATAAACAAACGCAAATGAACGAATGTTCATAAACACGTTCATGAACACCTTACCGAACGTTCACGAACACAATCGAACGAACGAGACCTCTGTTCATGTTCGTTCATTTAACTAATCGAACAAAATTTCTTGTTCATGTTCGTTCATTTATTAAACGAACGGACATAAACGAACTTCCCGCTGAACGGTTCACGAACTGTTCGCTGAACGTTCGGTTCGTTTACAGCCCTATGGACAATTAAACATTAATGGGGACCCGTATGACTTGCATGTGTATGTTCATTGGCATCCAAGAAACATGTGCAACTTTTTTTTTCCTTGAATAGATTTACCCTTATCCACTTGATCCCTCTTTAGATATAAATGACACTCAATGATAGATAAATGACACTCAATGATGGTTTCCTACACTTCTTACACTTTTATTCCTCGCTACCATATTCTTACCCCATATATATATAGGATAAGGATCAGTTAGAAACCACCATTTAGTGCGAGAACCGCGAGAACCAATGTGAACACAACAAAAAATACCTAAAAAACATACAAATTTTTTTATTTTTTAAAAAAATCGCAATATTTCGTTTATAAAAAAATAAATAAAAATTCGAGTAACAATTTATCTATACACATGTGCATATGTATCATTTTTGTGACAAAAATACCGTAATACATTACCAGTATTAGACAATTGCATTTTCATTTACACTACCATCCGTAATACAATACTTTTTACATTATCAATATTAGAAATGCACATGTGCATCTATATGTATGAACATGATATAACGTGTTTTTTGTACTCTACTTTGAATACAATTTCCTTTTCATCTATCATACCATCCATAATACACTACCATTACCTTCTACTATCCATAATACACTACCATTACCAATATGTATAATATTTTTCACTTTAGCACATGTACATCAACACCCTTCATATCATACCAAACAACATATTACATCATAAAGCGACAAATATAACCAAATCATCAACCACTAGATATAACTAAACAAAAACATGTATGTGGGCCTACTTCATCATTCAAAATCACAAACTTTTTATACCAAAACACGTTATATCATATTCACACATATAGATGCACATATGCATTTTTAATATTGCTAATGCAAGAAGTGGTGTATTACAGATGGTAATGTAAATGAAGGTGCAATTGTATAATACTGGTAATGTATTACGAAATTTTTCAAAGAAATGATACATATGCACATGTGCATCCATAATTTTTATTCGATTTTTTTATGGACGAAATATAGTGATTTAAAAAATATATATATTAAAAAAATTGTGTGGTTTTTAGGTATTTTTTTTGTGTTCACATTGGTTCTCGTGATTCTCGCAATAAGAGTGGTTCTCAAATGAACCCTACCCTATATATATATACATAGGGGATAGACCATGAGAAAACTACTTTATATGAGAAAACTAAAAAACTAACTAAAAAAACCTAAAAAACATACCAATTTTTTTTTTTGCAATTTTTATAAATTTTCGCTAGTTTTTTTTTGTATAATTTAAAAAAAAACTTGTACTGCACATGTGCAATAATACGGAAAAATATAAACCACCTAGCCCACCCCCCAGCGACACCCCCCAAAAACCTAAACCCCCCACCTAGCCCACCTCCCAAAAACCTAAATGCACCCTCCCACCAAAAGCCTAAACACCCCCCACCCCACCACACACACACACACAAAAAAAAAACACCCTAAAACTAAACCCTAAATATAGATTGAAAAAACACGCCACGCGCGCATTTACACATCAAAACGTACAAGAAAACACGTTGTAAGGGTATATTAAGAAAATTGAAATGTACAAGAAAACACATTATACGAGTATATTAAAAAAATACAAAAAATTACGTCGTCATTTAGAAAAAAAAAACAATTGCCTTTTTTTTCTCACTGTTCCCTTTCTCTTCTCTCTACATGCAATTAAACTTGAACTAGTGATAAATACATGAACATTGAGTAGAGGGCAAGATATGAGCTGATCAAAAAATGGTTTGGTCAAAATAGGGTGACTACATATCATATGTACTCAAAGCGTAATTGTTTTTAAGTAATTACACGTTTAGCTTAACAAAATAATAAAAATTAACATTAACAAACAATTGAACAATTTAATGACAAAAAAATAAGTTAAATGATATCTATCTAAATTTTAATAAAAGACTACAATTAATGCCACATGGCAACATCTCCTACAATCCAATTTTTTTTTGTTAAATTTATTTATTTTTATTTCTTTTGGTTTTTATATATATTTAAAAATTTAATATCACGTTTATCTATTTTTATTTCTTTTAGTTTTTATATATATTTAAAAATTTGATATCACGTTTATCTAGACAATCTTAATTTAAATTTCGTTTATCTTATCTTTTCGTGATTTAGAATTTTGTTTTGGTATTAAATTTAAAATTTAGTTTATTTTATATTTTCACTTTAATCTATAAAAAATAGCGGTGAATTTTTTTTTTCAAGATTTCTTATCGGATTGATGGTATCATTAAATGAAATTTTTATTATTATCGTAACTTCTTGTCATTAAAACTTTAATAATTTTTATTTATTTTATTTTATTAGATGTTTTAACTTTTTTTGTATTTCATAATTATTAAATTAAAAGCTCTTGAAGTAGCAATTGTATACATATGGTGGCTTTAGGTTTTTATTTTTCTTTTAGTTATTTTGTTATTATAATTAAGCTTTAACCTATTTTGTTTTTCTTTTGTAATTTTAAAATATTGTCTTTCATGATATTATGAATATAGTGTTGCAACATGTTTATTTTAATCTACATCAGATATAAGTTTTACTCAAATTTTGTTATGAATTACATGCGTTTGAAGATTAGGTTATAAACATATGTATTACACGGGTTTGAGGATAGATTAGGTTATAAACATATGTATTACATGGGTTTGAGGATAAAAATTATATAATTTAATAATGTATGCATATATTTACATAACTAAATTATTTTCATGCATACAATTTGAAGAGTAGTGGAGGCATCAAACTATGAAACTTTGTTTTTGGTAGTGACTTCATCTAGATGTTTGTACTCTGATATTATGGTTTTTATATTTGAGAATCTCAAAATATACTTATAAAAAAAATTAAAATGATACATAAAAGTTATATATAACATAAATATATAATCAAAATCAAATCATAACAAAACAAAGCAATGTAAAAAAAAGTAGTAACATAAAGCGAACGTGGATCCATAGCGTCTTAGCAACTCCACAATATATCAGAAAGTAAGATGAGAGTATAATTGTTTTATAATGGATGACTTATTAAAAATGATTAGACATATTTATAAGAAGTGTTTCGTGAGCTAAAAATTTAGAGATATGCAAAACAATTTGGAAAGAAAAATAAAATCCCATAATTAAGGAAATGTGTTTGAAAATTATTATTTGAAATGGTTTTAGTTAGGCCAGGCACATAGGGCTGTAAACGAACCAAACGTTCGGCGAACAGTTCGTGAACCGTTCGGCGGGAAGTTCGTTTGTGTTCGTTCGTTTATTAAACAAACAAACACAAACAAGAAATTCCGTTCGTTTAGTTAAATAAACAAACATGAACAGAGGTCGTGTTCGTTTGTTTATGTTCGTGAACGTTCGGTAACGTGTTTGTTTGTGTTCGATTGTTCATTAGTAGTTTTAGTTTTTATATCTATTTAAATACTTCAAAATTCCAACAAAATAAATATCTAATAAGTGTCCGTGTATTATATATTCTGTTTATGAACGATTGTTTATGTCCGTTTGTTTCCATTTGTGTTCATGAACATTAGTTTGTGCTCATTTGTGTTCGTCAACGTTCATTTTTGTTCGTTGCCTAAAATTAACAAAGAAACACAAACGAACACGAACAATTTCATTTCCTTAACAAACGAACACGAACATAAAATCTCGTTTGATAAGTGTTCGTGAACTGTTCGCAAACACATATATTTCTTAACAAACGAACATGAACAAGGTCTTGTTCGTGTTCGTTCGGTTCGTTTACAGCCCTACAGGCACATCACCAACTTTAGCGCCCCGGGGCGCCATCAACAACCCCATGCTTGTTAAAAGGGGGCGCTATGGGTTCTCCACCATGGTGCTAACGAGCATTAAAGGTGTGTGCGGGTGGGGCCCACCTCTTTTCAACCAATAAAATCTTTTTTTTTAATTTGTTTAATAGGGGGCTTTAAACCATTGCATGCAATTTAAAGAAAGGGGCTTTAACCCCCCCATATGACGTGACGCCTAGGTGGATCTGACGTGGCTTGATAAAGCCCCTAGGGGCTTTATACCAAACGCTCCAGCCTTATAGTTAAATATGGTATGACTATCAGATATTTGCGATATTTGATTGAAAAAACTGAATATGACATCTATCTCGGTCGTATATATGAGCAAATTGCTAAAAAGATTTATACATAATTACTAAGTTATATAACTTATATATCCTTAAACCCATGTAAACATGGGTCTATAACCTAGTACATATAATAAAGTAAACCATTTGGTGCCACATGTCGCTCTATGGGGTGATCTCAATTATGTTTTCCCGCCTAAACAAATAGATATTGTTAATAAAATTAAAAAAAATTACACAAATTTTAGAGATAACCAATTTTAAAACTTTAAATTAGAATAGGTACATGGATTAGATAAGAAAAAACTAATAAAAGATAACTGATTCACTAACAAAATGAATCATGATTTTTAATTGGTTAATCAAAATAATTAATTCATATATTGTTTTAACTAACGAAAACAATCGTGATTATTAATTGGTTAACAAAATAATTCATTCATATATTATTTTAACTATATTTATTCAATTCGTATAATACACGAAGTTTTGAATCTATCTATATATATTAGGTTACAACCCCGTGTATTACACGGGTTGAAAAAATAAATATAGTTAACATATGATGCAAAATGATAATAATACTAACAACAACAACAATAATAAAAGTATTTTATGCGGTTTGGTAGATAATTTCTAAGAATACATTTATCACACTTCATGATAGCGTTAGGTTATAAGCCAGTTATCTTTTATGTAGTTTCATTTGTGTAACATCCTGATTTTAGAACTACATATTACTAATAATACATTTACCACGAAGGTAATAATAATAATAATAATAAAATGTATTTAGTTAGAAAATATATAAACAATATCTATAATTATGGCTTATCACTTATCAGTTAGAAAATATATAAATAATAATTAGACCTAAAGAATAGGTAAAATAAAAATAAAACTTATCTATAATTATTGTTTATCACTTATCAGTTAGGAAATATATAAATTATATTTAAACCTAAAGGATATCAACTAAATTAGAGAAAAAAAGGCAGGAAAACAATTATTGGTAGATAATTTCTAAGAATACATTTATCACACTTCATGACCAGTTATCTTTTATGTAGTTTCATTTGTGTAACATCCTGATTTTAAAACTACATATTACTAATAATACATTTACCACGAAGGTAATAATAATAATAATAATAATAATAAAATGTATTTAGTTAGAAAATATATAAACAATATCTATAATTATGGCTTATCACTTATCAGTTAGAAAATATATAAATAATAATTAGACCTAAAGAATAGGTAAAATAAAAATAAAACTTATTTATAATTATTGTTTATCACTTATCAGTTAGGAAATATATAAATTATATTTAAACCTAAAGGATATCAACTAAATTAGAGAAAAAAAGGCAGGAAAACAATTATGAGAATGCATAGTAATTCAACACGTGTCCCTTCATAGGTTTCTTTTATTATATAGTATAGATTATTGTATTATTATTATTATTATTATTATTATTATTATTATTATTATTATTATTATCTATAATAAAATAAACTTCTTGGGTACACATGACACTTCCTGAGCGCTCTCTAATTGTGTTTTCTTGTGTAAATCAATCTTCTAATTTGGAGAGTTTATTAGTGGCGATAAGCATAAAAAATAGAGAGCAAAATGGTGATGATGATTTATTATTTTATTTTAAGTATATTTAATTTTCTTTCCTTTTAAGTTGGTTATTATTTTAAGTATATTTAATTTTCTTTCCTTTTAAGTTGGTTATGAAAGATGGCATATTCATATGATTCGAAATTTATAATTTCAATAAGTTATAGATAACCACTCTTATTTTTTTTCCAATAAGTTGTAGATAACCACTCTTATTTATTTTTTTATTAGTTAAAGTTAGTTTTCCATGTTTAACCACTTTTGTTTTATTAGTTATCTATTAAATATTGCGACTCATAATAATTAACATGTACGAGTTGATGGGTTACATTTATACTAACTCATTTATGTCAATATGGTATATAAATGTCACTGTCTTTGTTTTGCATTTACAGGAAATATCTATACTATATAGTTTAAATTGTTTAACCCGTGTAACACACGGGGAACTAACCTAGTTTTTTTATAATCTAAACAATTAAAGTTAAGTGAAACAAAAAATTCGAATACCATCTTTTGGATGAAACTAATTAAAAAAAATCTACGAGGCCCAATATCCACTTTAAAGGGTCGACTGACACCCTTGCAAAGTTGAAAATTTGGTTTGGATAGAACTTAAAAAATGTTATATGCATGTTTCGAAACTGAACCTTAACAATAAAAAAACTAGGAACCAACCATCTACACCATATAAAAGTTGTTTTTGAGGTAGATAATTAATTTATACATATATAAATCGAATAAAAATTAATTTTGGGCCCAAAGCGATGGCCTACCTTGCACACCCTTTGGGCCGGCCTATTAAGTTATATCCTTGATAGTTTTTAATATCTATATATCTAATAAAGCAAACCATTAGGGGACACATGTCACCCTATGGTTGATGCCAAATAAGCAGCCACATCATTATACACTTGGCATAGCTCATATGAGAGGATTGAATCTGGCTTCTCACCTACGCTATACTCTCTCTCTCATTCTCTCATAACCCTAATTCAATCTCTCTCTCTTCTCTTCTCTGGCAAACCCTAAACGACGATTTGTATAGTCATCAACCCTAATCGGCGATTCCTCTAAGCATGTAGTGGCTGTGTCTAGTAGCGGTGGTTGTGTCTAGCGGCGGCAGTGGTGGTCTAATGTTGATGGTGGAGGAGTCGCGGCGGCGGTGGTTTTGTGGTACTTGAATCTTCCTCTCAATCTTTCCCTACGCCTTCTAAGGTTTTACAGTTTCGATTCGATTTTTGAATTGGATTTGAATTCGAACTGGATTATAAGTTTTATTGATTTTGATTTTTGGGTAGCGGCGATTCCGGAGAGTGTAGCGGCGATTCTAGCGGCGGTCGTTGTTACTGCTCCAAAAGAAGGTAAGAAAATAAAACAAACCCTGTTATCTTTTTAATGTTTCACTAGATCTGATTGTTATCATTGGTTGAGAAGACGAGCAAATGGAAAGAAGATGACGCACTCAATATACATTTTGATTTATATTAAAGCTATGACTGTATATTTTGAAGTCATATTGAATTTCACTTGAAACTGACTTTGTATGTGTTTTCAATAGTACTATCATTTTTATTCCAGGGAATTTTGTCTATGAAGCTGAACTCGAGATATCTAGAAGCCATTCTAGGTCATTTATAGTTTAACTAGTAGTTTCACGGCCCGGCGCGTTGCGCGGGAAAGTCCTCACGCGATGCATTTTGGTTAATTGCCCTCTAGTACGATAATGGTTTACTGCTCAAGAACTGAACATAATTAACCTTTATAAGAAATAGAGTTTTATACTTTAGGAAACGCTGCCGGGCACCATAAGTACAACACAATGATGGAGAACTACTAACTAATGGTATAATATTTTAGTCCACTTTCTACTTACTCCACAGCACATAAAACTACCAGTCACTGAATTTTGTTTGCAGGTCCATTAATCACATACAATTGGCAACACTATAGCAGCTATAACAATTAATTTTGCAAGTTTTCAGTAAAAGAAAATTCATAGCTACAAAATGCACATATTACTTATTAGTATTGCATTTGCACCCTTTTTATATCTTTCCTACTTTAAAGCAGTTCACAAACGTACCAAAATCATCTGTTACCAGTTATTTCCTTTCCTCTTTTTCTTGATTGATTCTCAACATTTGTTATCAGTTATTTCAAGGATGTTAAAGGTGATGCTTTGTCCTGTTGCAAGAAAGGCATTTTATAACGATAATGGTTTACCACTCAAGAACTGAACATAAATGATTCCATACATATAAGGGGGGACAATCGAATTACTACGATCAAAGCACGCCTGCATTAGTGAGCTGAATGATCTTGTCGGAAGCTCTATTCGCCACGTACAATCCTAGATCCAAAATTTCAAATGCAATTCAATTAGTTTCCATCAGTTTGTAGATTAAAAGAAGAATTCAGACAAGTATACCTGTGCTGGTAAGAGAATCGGCTCTAAGAATGGCGCCGACGAGCTGGAAGTAATACTAAATCAAACCCTCGAAATTGATGATAGATAACCTGTTTTGCGAGACATCATAGTCTCATAGATCTGGCCTTTGATGGCCATAAGAAGAGGCCTTTGAGGATCGTTGCTGCTGTAAGCATTCAAGTCATCCTCGGAAATCTGGCCGAGCTGAACCTGTGGCGGTAAGTGAACCCCTGCTCGAAACCGTCGCCACTTCTCGGCGGACCTGAAGGACCCCGAAACGACCACCGCCTTCATGAGTCACCAGACCTGAAGCACACTGAAACGACCACTGCCATCTTGCCTCTCTCTCACCTTTACTATGTGTGCAGTATTTTGGAAATAAAGATGAGAGAGAAGTGTCACTGCTTCTTTTTTCTTCTCTCTTTTATGAATGTCTCAAGAAGTGAAACAGAAACCAACAAATTAATATGCACCCTACACAAAGCAACAAACGCAGCATTCAATCATTAACAAAGGGAACAGTAAGACAACATAAAAAATCCAAATAACAGTTTTCATAGTAATCGCTTGTGTCGTTTATGCATTGACACACCTACACGAAACACAAACACACTACTCCATGCTGATAGAAATCACTAATAGCAAATCAAACATCTTTTATAATCAATATAAGTAAGAATCCATACATACAGAGTTGACAACTGTGTCTATGGCAACATCACATTTTCTGCATAGTAAAGCCATGTCTTCAAGACAAAAGAAGTACCCAGTGGCTTCCATCAAAATTAGACAATGTCATGCATTTGACAACTAATATTAACAGATGACACTTGAAGCAACCAACACTATGCAAACTTCACAGGTACAACAATGATTCATATTAAAATTGTTACACACTTTCCTGCACCAGCGAGAATACTGAAATGGTCGGTTCTGCCGTTTTGCTATCTTGAGCAGGGTTTTCATTCACGAAACATTCATTACACTCATCTAAAACAACATCAAAGATATAGCCTGCTTGGTCAACGACGCACCTGACACACCTTGACAGTTGTGCTCTGTAGTGTAACCAGCCATTTTAGCATTCCTATGGTGCAGAAAGTGTAACAATTTAAATAGGCTCATTCTATACGCACCCCCTTCCTCCTGATTACACCCCCCCTTGTGAGAGGAAAACTGTCGGTCCCACGCAGGCCCCACCTGTAAGTATGTGAGAGGAGGGGGGTGAAAAAAGTAAATAGGGGGTGTAGAAAGTAGCACCCTTTAAATAATATCGGTACTATCTAATCATATTCTGCTTATTTAGTTGAAATGAACACCTACAGTGGTCGGAAATTGAAACCTAGGAATTGAGTTCAAGACTTGCATGATTCAACCCCACAGTTCAACACGTCACCGATGGGCAAGTCTCACACCCAATCGGAACTGGAGGCTTACCTTGGTCGGAATTGAACCCTAGCCGCCTTCAGAAACTTCGCAACTGGACAGCCACCGTCTGGCAGAGGCGGCGGCGCCACCATCCACCACCTACCGACCGGCAACATGGATGATGTGTGTAAAATGCAATATATAAATTACATCAAATGAGGCATAAAACTAACCCTTTTTTAGTGCTAATATTGGAAAAAGAGTGTTTTTGTCTTCCTTTTGTATTTTCAGGATTAAATGAGCTCAAAAACGCAAAAGAAGCAAAAAGACAGCTAAATCCAACATAAATACAAGAAAAGGAACATTAGTGGACTGCCCGAACCCTCAACGGCACCTTCCAAAGCAAAATAGAGAAAACAGAAAACTGAACACGCCCCATGCTCAGCCAGCACGGGGCCGTGCCCAAGAAGCAGCAGAAAAGACAAACCTATAGAAGCTTCTATTGCCCATCACGGGGCCGTGCTCAGCGGACACGGGGGCGTGTCGAAAGTACAGCAGGCGCATTTATTGTAATTGCGAATTACAATTAATGAGGAGAGAGAGTGTCAGACGGCCGTGCCCAGCGGACACGGGGCCGTGTCCAGCTCTCTGTTCAGCCTATAAATAGGAGTGCTTGGATTCATTTCATCTCACCCCTTGGCACACCACCTCTCTCACACTTCATCCACCACCCACCACCATCACAACACCATCATCCACCACCATCATCCATTGTCCATCGTAGAGTGTGTGAGTCGTCTCGGGATCCAAGATTGATCGTAAGAGTTCTTGACAATCAAGGCCATGTTTGCCTAAGTCTCTTACATCACTTGGTGAAGACAAAGTGTCTAGTATAATACTTTTTATTTCTAATCTTTTGCACTTTTTATTTGGTTTTGTATTAATAACTTTAATAACTAGTTACTTATGTTGAAGGTGATCTTTCCTTATCGTTTGTCCGTGGTGTCTTGGCATTATTTTACTGTCTATATAAAATAAAGGATTTTCACCATTCATATCTCCACGGTCTATATGGAGATATGTTGGCTACCTGGTAGGGGGTTAAGGGAACGGTTTGGTAAAGGTCTTGCCATTGTTCAGCGTTTAGAGGTCCTGCAATGGACCTGGGTCAAATTTAGTAGGACCTCCTTCAATACTTCACGGTATTGGATGGCGGGGGTCCAAACTCTTTGATCCCCTCATAAGTTAACTACTATTAATACTATAACCCGGCTATTTAGGACTGTATCCCTGCTGACTCAGACTACTTAGCCGAGGGTAACGTCACCGCCAAAAGCGGGGCCTACCACAATACTGCATTAATAACTTAATTCATTATCTTCCAATAATCCACCCTTTTAGGATTGTATCCCTGCTGACTCAAACTACTGGGGTGAGGGTAACGTCGCCTTCAAAAGAGGGGCCTACTACAATAACTAAGATAATCTCTTAATTATGTGCAAAAGTGCGGAAATAATCAAAGGTTATACTAGATACGAGTCGGAACCAAGTGATTCATCTTGTCTATCTGTTTTTATTTTTATTTTTATTTTCAGCATTTTAGTTAGTTTTATTTTTCTTAGTTTAAAACATTTTTCTAAACTTTTATTTTGGTTAGACGTTGAGGATAAACCGGTACTAAAAGCTCTTGTGTCCTTGGACGACCTCGGTATCTTACCAACGCTATACTACACTCAACGATGGGTGCACTTGCCCATATGTGTGTTTAGTGTTAGTGAAATATCGTGTTTTATAAATTTAAAACTTGGCTAAAATAAGTGTTAAAAAGGGCTTAAAATATACACCTAATATATATAACACTTTAACGCACATCAAGTTTTTGGCGCCGTTGCCGGGGACACAAGGATTTTAAGAAAGTTAGGAATCAACGGCCTAATCATCTTTTATTTTTCTTTTTATTTTTTTAGGATTTTCTTAGTTTTTCAGCTTCTGCAGAGCTCAGCACGGGCCGTGCTCGGTCAGACACGGGCCGTGCCCAGCTTCATCACTGGCAGTTTTTATTTTCTGAGTTACAGAGAGCTGAACACGGGGCCGTGTCGGTGCAACACGGGGTCGTGTCCAACTCCCAGTAACTGGGATACAGAAAACAATTACTGTACTTCTGACCACGGGCCGTGTTCACTGAGCACGGGGCCGTGGTGAACATTCTGACCAACGTTCTTTTTTGTTTTTATTGCAGGATTTGGAACCCAGGCGCCACATTTGAACCTCCTACGTAGTGCATGAGCTCCAGTTCTAGTAGAGACATAAAAGAACCCCTAGAAGAACCCGAGCGCTTTCTCAGAAAAAGACTTAAAGCTAAAAATCAAGAGAAAGCTTCGGGGGACCCACTTCCAATGGCGGACCAACGTACCCTCATGGATTACCTACGGCCTACCGTAGGCAATCTTGGCGCCGCTATCAATGCACCGAATGTCGAGGCCAACAACTTCGAACTTCGGCCTCATTTGATACAAATGCTCCAAAACTCCGCAACCTTCCACGGGCTTGCGGACGAGGATCCCCATCTACATATTACTAACTTCTTAGAAATATGTGATACCTTTCGGATCAATGGAGCATCAAATGACGCCATCCGCCTTCGAATGTTTCCTTTTTCACTAAAAGACCGAGCTAAGGCTTGGCTTAACACCCTCCCAGTTGGATCGGTAAACACCTGGGATGAACTCGCCCAAAAGTTTTTATATAAGTATTTCCCTCCTGCTAAAACGGCCAAATTAATGACTGAAATTAATACATACTCACAAGAGGATGGGGAATCCTTATATGAAACTTGGGAAAGGTTCAAGGAGCTTTTAAGAAAGTGTCCTCACCATGGTCTAGCGGTATGGAAACAAGTATCCACTTTCTACAATGGATTGTTGCCACACACAAGACAAACACTTGATTCAAGCTCCGGGGGACTCTTAGGTAATCGTCGCCCAAATGAAATATATAACCAAATTGAGGAAATTGCTCAAACCAATTTTCAATGGAACACTCCCCGGGGTAATAAATCTATTGCCCCGGGCGCCCATAAGGTTGATGAAAGCACCTCTTTACAAGCCCAAATCGTGGCCCTCTCTTCAAAAATCAAAAGGCTAGAAATGAAAAAAACGGCCTCGGTTATGGCTTGTGAAGGGTGTGGTGGGTCACATGAAAATTGGAGTTGTATGAAAGAATTAGATGAACAAACTGAAACGGTAAACTACTTGGATAATAGACCTAGGCCGTCGGGTCCTCCAACGGGTACCTACAACCAAGGATGGCGTAACCACCCAAATCTTGGTTGGAGAGATCCCGGCAATAGTAGTAACCAACAAAACCAACGAACTAATTTTCAACAACCGCAAAATTTTTCTCAACAACAAGGTGGAAGAGAAAGGCTTGAAGATACGGTATCTCGCCTCATCTCTGACACTGAAAAGAAAAACTCGGATCGATTTCAACAATTGGAATCAAATTTTAGAAATCAACAAGCTAGCATTCAGAACGTTGAAAAACAATTAAATCAACTAGCTCAAAATTTCTCCGAGAGACCACAAGGCGCGTTACCTAGTAATACCGAAACGAACCCAAAGGCACAAGTACATCTCATCACATTAAGAAATCGAACCGTGGGTCCCGAGGATGCTCCATTGCCACCAAATGAAAGAAGCCATTCTAGCCAGCCTATAACTCCTCCTGCGCCAGAAAAGGCTTCTATACCAAATCAAGAGCCCACCAAGACTCCTCCAATTCCGTACCCCGGTAGGTTAAATCGTCAAAAGACCGATGAGCAATTCGCAAAGTTCGAAAGTTTACTAAAACAATTGCATGTTAATATTCCTTTTATTGAGGTCCTAACCCAAATGCCTAAATATGCAAAATTCATGAGGGATTTCCTCACTCACAAAAGGAAAATTGAATCATTGCAATTAGTTAACTTAGGCGAAGAATGTTCAGCTTTAGTACTCAACAAACTTCCACAAAAGAAAATCGACCCCGGGAGCTTCACAATCCCTTGTTCAATTGGGAAGTCCCCCGTCCGAAATGCTTTAGCCGATCTTGGGGCTAGCATCAACCTCATGCCCACATCAATGTTCAAGCGACTTGGCCTAGGAACAACAAGCCCTACAAAGATGAGCATACAACTCGCCGACAGGTCCGTCAAATTCCCACAAGGTGTCGCCGAAAATCTGCTAGTCAAGGTTGACAAATTCGTCTTTCCAACCGACTTCGTCATCCTAGACATGGAAGAAGACACCGATGTCCCTCTCATCCTCGGGAGGCCATTTCTAGCCACCGCCCAAGCGTTGGTGGATATGAATGACGGAACTCTAACATTGAAGTTTGGGGATGAAGAGGTAAAATTTGAATGTGGAAAGCGAGTAGAGGAAGAAGATCCGGTCAACTACATGAAGGTCATAGACTCAAGCTTGGATGACGCTCTCTGACGGTGTAACATGGGATGCAACTCATCCCAATTGGGTAACATATGACCAGGCTTTGGGTCTAGCCAAGGACCCTTATAAACGTGGCGCACCATGGAGGCATTCCACGGAACTATCCCTAGTTTAATTTAGGTTAATTTTTATGTTTTCTAGTTAGTTTTAATTTTCAGGAATAAAACACACTCATGCTGGTAAAGGATGAAAAGGGGAACGAGAAAAATGATCCCATGCACAAGAACGAGGCAACCCGACAATTTTCTCCATTTCAGAAGGTTCAACACGGGCCGTGCCCAACCAACACGGCCCCGTGCCGAACCACCTGCAGAAAAACGCCCAGTACAGGTACCTGGACACGGGCCGTGTTCACCCAACACGCCCCCATGTCCAGACTTCTGTTTGACTTATTTCAATTTTGTTACTGGCACTTGAACACGGGGCCGTGCCCGGATAACACGGGGCCGTGTTCAGCGCCCAGTAACACAATTTTTTTGCTTTTTTAAACACTATTTTACACATCTAATCAACCTGAAAATTTATTTTTGGGACACATTGAGAACAATGTGTAATTTAAGTGTGGGGGGGATGCTAAAACCTTGAATTTTGCAAGTCCTAAATACAAGCCTTACACAAAACTCTATTGGAACCGCTAATCACCCCAATTTTTTTCAAAAATTTCATTTTTTTTTACTTGTCTAGGTTTAACTCGGGAAATTCAAGTTCTCAAAAAGGTTATATTTTTACAAATTTACAACCGATAGCGTAGTGATAAAAAGAACCAACATAAGAAAATTATGAAAAGGCATAGCAAACTTATTTAAAATTTGATTATATACTTGATCACATAAAAACCCATTCCCACAAAAGTGAGTTTTGAGCCTTTATTGAGCACACAATTACATATCATTTGACTAAATGCTCATTTTTCGTTTCTTGTGTGAATAGCTGCTTGGTTCTTACGACTCTAGAACTTGCCATGGCAATACATTCCCGGTCCTTATCAACTTAAACCCAAGTAAGTAAATGATGGAGGCATTAGGACTAACCCTTTTCATTTCTACACCATTATTTTTCTTTTTCCTTTACCACCTACCCAAAAATCCCCCTAGTTAGCCCCTTTGAGCCTAAACCTTTTCGTTTCATCACCCAAACAAAAACCCTTTCATCCACCAAAACCTTTTTCATTTTTAACCCTTTATTTTAGTAACAAGTTCGGTTCTTCGTGAAAAAAAAAAAATTGTGATAATGATGAAGCAAAAAGAAAATAAACAAACAAGTTAATAAAAAATAACTTAGTTTGAATAAAAGCTTCATCAAAATAAAAAGTTGCAAAAATACGAAAACCGACACTTGTTACGCTTTTAGCCCTTTTTTCTACTAACCACTAACCCAACCACCTACCTTTAACCCTAGCCAACCCTTAACCCGCAAAGTCCTCTTGATATATACAAAGGTATAAAAGTTAAAAAGGAGGAGGATTGATTTCTTGGCAAGCCTATGGTAGGAATAAGTTCCGTGCCGCTCTCGAGTGATTCACTAAAATACACCTTCGGCCGAGTGTGAGTGATTTCCCCGCGAGGTATGTGAACTTGTATATAAATAGAATTTTAAAAAGGCATGTTATGCCCAAATAAGTAATTTCTTTTATGAACAGTTCTAAATAAATCATTACGAATAGGAGTGTAAATAAATAAAAATAAAACCCAAAAAGATCTTGGAAATCCCGACACTCTACGACAAGCCCAAAACCTTCTCTTCTACCTATTCCATTTGGGAGTGTAAGCCACATATTAAAGAGTTTTGCTTGAGGACAAGCAAAAGTTCAAGCGTGGGGGTATTTGATGTGTGTAAAATGCAACATATAAATTACATCAAATGAGGCATAAAACTAACCCTTTTTTAGTGCTAATATTGGAAAAAGAGTGTTTTTGTCTTCCTTTTGTATTTTCAGGATTAAATGAGCTCAAAAACGCAAAAGAAGCAAAAAGACAGCTAAATCCAACATAAATACAAGAAAAGGAACATTAGTGGACTGCCCGAACCCTCAACGGCACCTTCCAAAGCAAAATAGAGAAAACAGAAGACTGAACGCGCCCCGTGCTCAGCCAGCACGGGGCCGTGCCCAGCCAGCACGGGGCCGTGCCCAAGAAGCAGCAGAAAAGACAAACCTATAGAAGCTTCTATTGCCCATCACGGGGCCGTGCTCAGCGGACACGGGGGCGTGTCGAAAGTACAGCAGGCGCATTTATTGTAATTGCGAATTACAATTAATGAGGAGAGAGAGTGTCAGACGGCCGTGCCCAGCGGACACGGGGCCGTGTCCAGCTCTCTGTTCAGCCTATAAATATGAGTGCTTGGATTCATTTCATCTCATCCCTTGGCACACCACCTCTCTCACACTTCATCCACCACCCACCACCATCACAACACCATCATCCACCACCATCATCCATTGTCCATCGTAGAGTGTGTGAGTCGTCTCGGGATCCAAGATTGATCGTAAGAGTTCTTGACAATCAAGGCCATGTTTGCCTAAGTCTCTTACATCACTTGGTGAAGACAAAGTGTCTAGTATAATACTTTTTATTTCTAATCTTTTGCACTTTTTATTTGGTTTTGTATTAATGACTTTAATAACTAGTTACTTATGTTGAAGGTGATCTTTCCTTATCGTTTGTCCGTGGTGTCTTGGCATTATTTTACTGTCTATATAAAATAAAGGATTTTCACCATTCATATCTCCACGGTCTATATGGAGATATGTTGGCTACCTGGTAGGGGGTTAAGGGAACGGTTTGGTAAAGGTCTTGCCATTGTTCAGCGTTTAGAGGTCCTGCAATGGACCTGGGTCAAATTTAGTAGGACCTCCTTCAATACTTCACGGTATTGGATGGCGGGGGTCCAAACTCTTTGATCCCCTCATAAGTTAACTACTATTAATACTATAACCCGGCTATTTAGGACTGTATCCCTGCTGACTCAGACTACTTAGCCGAGGGTAACGTCACCGCCAAAAGCGGGGCCTACCACAATACTGCATTAATAACTTAATTCATTATCTTCCAATAATCCACCCTTTTAGGATTGTATCCCTGCTGACTCAAACTACTGGGGTGAGGGTAACGTCGCCTTCAAAAGAGGGGCCTACTACAATAACTAAGATAATCTCTTAATTATGTGCAAAAGTGCGGAAATAATCAAAGGTTATACTAGATACGAGTCGGAACCAAGTGATTCATCTTGTCTATCTGTTTTTATTTTTATTTTTATTTTCAGCATTTTAGTTAGTTTTATTTTTCTTAGTTTAAAACATTTTTCTAAACTTTTATTTTGGTTAGACGTTGAGGATAAACCGGTACTAAAAGCTCTTGTGTCCTTGGACGACCTCGGTATCTTACCAACGCTATACTACACTCAACGATGGGTGCACTTGCCCATATGTGTGTTTAGTGTTAGTGAAATATCGTGTTTTATAAATTTAAAACTTGGCTAAAATAAGTGTTAAAAAGGGCTTAAAATATACACCTAATATATATAACACTTTAACGCACATCAATGGACCACCGCCTTATACCATCGTTTCATTCGTCTAAACCACCACAACCCACCACCGGTCTGACCGAAGACGAAGAGGGTGGCCGGCAGGAGACGACGACCGATTCCTCCATCACTGCCGCTCCTCCCTCTATCACTCCCCTTCTATCGCTGCGCTCTCTCTTTCTCTCTATCTGTCTGTCTAAGCTGGGCTTTGAACCACCACAGAAGAAGCGGTGGAGATAGAAATACGCATACACGTGTTGATGTTAAAAGTGAAAATCCCTATTATACCCTACATCACTGTTCATTCTGTTTGCTTTTTATCATATATAGATTAGATTTTACACACATATATTTAAATATATGCTTTTATGCAAAATTATATGGCTTTTCAACAATACATGGGAGAATGCAGAAACTTAAGTTTTAGCACTAAAATAAGAACTACATATAACAATACAACAAATGTTAGCCAGTGATAGGGACTGAATATTTTTTAGAGGTGATGAAAGTAAATCTGAACTATATTGATAATTGAAAAAGACAATACAAAATATCTAACCACCTAAGTGGTCCAGGGCTATGCCCTTCTCATGCCTAAGCAATGAGCCTAACAATATACCAATTCTCTTCCTAACCTTCACTAATGACTAATGCCTTATTTATAGAAGTATTAATTACACTAACCCCCCTTACACTATTACCATATACTAATACGTATGTAATTTCTATCAATACTCCCTCCATAAGTCAAGACTTGTCCTCAAGGCTTGTGAATAGAGCCCACAACGTGTTGAACACCCTCATCCGAATGCAAAGTCAGCTTGTTTCGTTCATCCCATTCATCATCCCCAAGTAATAAGACACGAAGACTACCCGCCGGGCACTTGTGACTAGGACTATAAACCTGTCCACATTTAAAACACAAGCCCTTCTTCTTCCGATCCTCCCACTCGACACGAGATAAGGAGCGAATGCCTCGATCATTGACACCTGCTTGCACCTTGGCATCCCCATCATTGCCAACACTTGGAAATCCCGTCGTACCCCATACACGATGGTTGATCCCCGAATCCATAGAAGGCAGCCCGGTATGTGACAAATACCGAAAACGAGATATTAACGAACCGGATTTGGAAGGCCGAAGCATCAACTCCACATCTTTGGCCAAATACATAGCATCCATACAAGTAATAGGGCGATGTAAACGGACTTGTTGCTTGACATCCTCTTTCAAACCCGCAATGAAATAGCCAATAGTTTGCGACTCCGGCAAACGAGGGACCAAGGATAACACATACTCAAAATCATCAATATAATCAAAGATAGAATCCGATTGCTTAATAGTAGCTAACTGTTCATACGGATTCTGAATTGAAAGACCAGTGAAACGTTGCAACAATTCGGACTGAAATTGAAGCCAAGTCAAAGACAGATGAACCTGACTGATGATTGTGAACCAATGTTGAGCAGCACCAATCATACTCAGCCTAGCAAGCTGTAAACGAGAATCCTCAGGAGTCTGATTGAGATCGAAGAACAGGTTTGCCTTCCGGATCCAGCCTTGTGGATCAAAACCAGAGAATTCAGGCAAGTGCACCTTCTTCACAGCCCATGGTAAGCCCGATGGTGGATCCGAAGAGTCAGGTTTAGGATCGAGCGTCGAGAACACAATACCTGAAGATTCAGGACCTGATGAATCATCCACAAGCTTCTTCTCCTGCGATTTCATCCAATTTAACACAGCCTTATGAAACTCAGAGGATTCCAGACGATCTTCTTCCAAAACCTGCAAGGACGCCTTAATTCCAGCAACGTCGGCTTGTAACTGCTGAATCTGTTGATCATGAGCATCCAACCGAACATTATGATTCACCATAATTGAAACGGAAATTGACGTGAAATTGGAATCGGAAATTAACAGCGAATTGAGACGAGCAATGGACAATAAATCGGAAATGAAATACGAGAAGGAATCTGTGAATAGATTTAGAAATCGAACGAGTGGAAGCGGAAATCGAAACAGAGGGTGAAAATGAAGCAGATCTGAAACGAAATGGAGGTAGAACTGGCGGATATGGGAATGGATCTGAGACGATTTTGAAGCGGAAATTGGATCTGAGATCCGACTGAAACACAGATCCGAAAATGAAAATAGATCTGATTAAAACAGAAGGAGATGGAAGTAGAGCAATGGCAGGTCGGACCAATGATAGGGACTGAATATTTTTTAGAGGTGATGAAAGTAAATCTGAACTATATTGATAATTGAAAAAGACAATACAAAATATCTAACCACCTAAGTGGTCCAAGGCTATGCCCTTCTCATGCCTAAGCAATGAGCCTAACAATATACCAATTCTCTTCCTAACCTTCACTAATGACTAATGCCTTATTTATAGAAGTATTAATTACACTAACCCCCTTACACTATTACCATATACTAATACGTATGTAATTTCTATCAGCCAGTAAGGAGGGGATTATATGGTGTGGAAGCCACATTGAAGGAGTGTATGCAGCTGCTGCATTTTGTTCGTGAAGAATGGGAAAAAGGATTCACGATTACGTGATGAAAACATCACGAGAATACGAAAAAAGAAGAATAGTTATAAAAGAAAGAGTAAAATGCAATTTGCGTCCCTGTGGTATGTCCCAAAATCAACCTGAGCCCCTAAATTCTTTTTTTTGCTTTTTGAGCCCCTGACTCTATTAATTCATAACACTCTGAGTCCTTCTGTCAAGATTCCGTTTGTTTGACTGTTTGACTATTGTTAAATGTCCAATATACCCTTAATGATCTTATACATATAATCCCTTATCCCCTAAATTGATCAAACTCATTCACAAGACCACTGATCTGATACGAACCCTAACCCCAATTCCCAAATCGATCGATCCAGTCTTAAGCTCTCCTTAAACGATTGTGAAGATGTCTCAAAAATCAGCTTCAAGCTCCAACAAGAAATCTGCTGGCGGGGAACCTTCTCAATTCCTGTGTTCTTGTGGTGCACCTACTTGGTACAAGGTATCAAAGACGGAAGCTAACCCAAATCGACGCTTCTTATGCTGTGTAATGTAACACCCAAAATATATAAAACATTATATTTAAAATTATAAAGTATAAAGTAAACAAAAACAAACTAACTAGGAATAAATAATCTAGTTAGTCATAAGTCTAGTTGTTACAAAGGAACTTGGTTAAAAACTCTTAGGGTAACTCAAGTAAAGATGAGGGACCAAAGTGGAATATGTGCTAATTAGTTTTAATAAAAAAAAACACACCAAAACACACACTTGGTGTGTTCTGGTCGTGCACAAACACAGAGCCAGGAGAGGCTCCCCAAGCTCAAACCCTAGTTATCAAGAATTGACCAAATTGAAGGCCAAATTCCGTTCCAAATCGCAATCCAAGCATAGAATAGTGATCTCCTCAGTAAAGGGATCGCAAGGTATGTAAAATTCATTGAATAATTCCATCTAAAATTCTGGATGAATTCTTAAAGATTCAAAATTTGTGTTTCATGATTGTTGTTTGAATGGATTTGGAATGAAATTGTGACTAGGAATAAACCCTAGTCAATTACTTGTTGAAATTTTGCTTATTACTTGTGAAACTCATAATCACCAATGAAGGTGTTAAGTGGGTTATGTAGAAGTATGTTAAACACTAGGATTGTGATTGTTATTCTGGTGTAATTCGAGTTCTGTGAAGTGATTTCTGAATGTAAAGTGAAAATTTACATGAACTTGCTTAATGGGTGATTAATTTTGGTTTCATAATTAGTCATGAGCTTGATTTTAAACTTCCAGAAATCATGCCCTTTAGGTGTTTGTAGAAATGCCTAAAAGAAAGCCTAACGTTGAAAATTTGATGTAAAAACGCATACTTATATATTTTGGCAAATTATGCGTGGAATGTTAAGAAAAGAGTTCTAAAAAATTAGTGGTTGAACTCTATAGGCAAGGAAACCGGGACGTCGAGCGGACAAGCCGGTGGTGACACGCGTTTGAAGGGAGCGCTTTGAAGGTACGTAACTTCGGTTTCGTTACATTATGCATAAACAATAGTCTTAGAAATGTTAATGAAAATGTAGTGTCAATTGCGAGTTTGGTATGTCATAGAAGTGACGAAGTTCACTCGACAAATCAAACGGGTCAAAATAGTTAACTAGAAATGTTGGTTGATAATATTGTTTAATTAGTCATGTATGGAATGTAAATAAAGTGATGTAACTCACTAGACAAAGAAACAAGTTAAAATAATGGTTGAAATGGTAGCGTTCGAAGTGACTTAAATGTCACTCATTAAAGTTGAGTTATAAAAGCGTAAACCATGGAATGGACGTGATACGCTAAGATTAACAAGCCCGGGAATGGGTAACTATGGTTAGAAACCAATGTTGATGAATTATGTAAGTATGTAACTTGTTCGTTACATTATGATAATTTGATATTGTAGTTATCCAAAGTTGGGTTTTAGAATAAGGATTTGTATTAGTTAAAGTGGTGATGATGACTACTTAATTGAACGGTCAAAACTAGATTAGAAAACGTTTGGTTATTATTGAAATGGTGAACTCCATAAATCGGCCAAACGGGTCAATTAAATGTGTGTTTAATCGATACTATGAAATTATTGAAAGATCCCTTGGCGATTGTAGATCATAAGAGCATAAACCATGGAATTGGTAATGAAACGCCAATGATCGTAAGCCCCAGAAGATGGGTAAAATAAGCCTCGTGGTCATAAAAATATTGATGATAGTTTTAGTTCAAAACTAGACGGGTCGAATAAATATATTAGGGAATTATAGACTTTCAGCCCATAAACCAAATTTTCGGTATGATAATTGTAATAGACACGTCGGTAATTAAATTACAGACGTATAGGAAAAAGAATCACCTAAAACGGACCTACGGATCAAAAGTTATGGGCATTTGAAGTTAAAATTGGTGAATTTCGGAGCTGGCAGGAAATGCAGGTCAAAAACCTGCACTTGCTGGAAAATGGTTTCCCCCGCGCCACGCGACAGGATCCTTTGGAGCTGGCGCGACACGCGGGAGTTCTCGCGACACGCGACAAGTCGAGGGAGTTCTGGCGCGACACACGACAAGACCAAAACTGAAATTTTATTTTATTTTTGTTGATTTGATACTAGAACTTGTTTGTATGCATGATATCAATGTCAAAACTAACTTTTTAAGTGGTTTTGACCATTAGGTGACTTTGGGATTTTCCGGATGGCGATCAAGCATGTCTGAAGAACCGAACACGCACTTTTGAAGCTTCCGCTTAGATTAACTTTGTTTTAGACAATGTTTAAATGTTGGAACTAGTTATTAGTCAACTAGTATGTCATCATTATAAAACTTTTTTTTATCTTCACTTTTATAAAAGTGAAGTGCTTTTAATTTTAAAACTATGCATATTTTAGTTAAATTCGATTAGAAATATGACGGGTGTTACAAGTTGGTATCAGAGCTTAAGGTTGTCAACAAAGTGTTCGGTTCAAGCTTGATCGATCGTCCGGTAAGGATTAATTATTTATTTTAGTAGATTTTATTATATGTGAGAAAAAGAGAGGTAAATTGGCGTGCATGGGAAGAGCGTGTTAACACACTCAAACCCGGAAGGCGCACTAAATGAGAACGGTTAAAGCAAGTTATGAACTTGGCTAAACCAAAGCAAATAAGGTATATGTTATAGATGAAATGTTTAACAATTAGTATAAACATTTCAGTTTCAAGATGACGGAAATATGGGAGGAGTGTATAAATACGCTCGAACCCAGGAAAATACACTAAGCAAGAAAGGTAAGGCAAGATATATACTTGACCAAACCGAAAAAGAATAACACATTACTTATGATTAAGTGAGAATGATATAAATTTCCGTATAATAAGATGGAAATGAATTAAATAATTATTGATAAACCATTATGGATGTTTCAGCTAAAGAAATGTCTGGAGTAACTGGAGATGATTCTACATCTCAATTGACTGAACAAATGAAAGCTAAGATTTCCGAGGCAGTCGGAAAAGCTCTAGAAAATAGTCTATCACAGTATATTGATAGATTACAAACCACAATCGTGCCGGTGGTGGACGATATGATGGCTGAATTGAAAGACAACATATTACAAGAAATAGAAGAAAGGAGGGTGTTGGATATGAATCCAAGTTCCGTAAAGAAATCCAAGTCAAATAAAGCTCCCAAGAAAGGAGTTACAAAAAGTGTATTACATCAGTGCAAATTTTGTAAAAAAATTCACAAGGGCACATGTGGTAAGCCAAGACATAAGAAGTCTAAACGTCCAGAGAGACTTGGAACCAAAGACACAACCGACACAATGTCTAATGCCCAGAAGTCAAGGACAAGGTCATTTTATATAACAGCCACAGAGGCTAAAGCTAAACCTGATGTCATTTCAGGTATGTTTCTTATAAATTTAATTTAACACAAATTTTATTCGATACGAATGCGAATGATAGTTGCATAAGGGCATATATGAGTAATGAAATGGGTGAATTATGTAAAACAAAATACCTATATAAATGTGTGTGTGTATATATATATATATATATATGTAGATAAGAAAATAAATAATGGTAAGCAGGTGAAACAAAGGCAAAAGTAATCATGGTCAATATTGTCGTGGGAAGGAGTGCGCGAACACTCGAACCCGGGAACTTAAAAAAGTGAATAACTGACGTATTGGGAAGGAGTGTAATAACACCCGAATCCGGAAATTTGCAATAAAAATAGATGACAAGGATAAGGTTATAGACTTGGCCAAACCAAATAAAATATGCAGAAACTTCGTTATATAAATAAACGATGTGGATAAATTTCATACAATGATATGGAATAATAAAACGAAACGAATTGATCCTATTATGGTTACAATAGGATAAAGTTGACTATTATAAGTAATAAAGTTCATCAGAACAAGTCAAACAAAATAAATGGAAGAATTAAGGAATTGGTGAAATAAAGGCGACGGGTTACGCTAATACCACCGAATAAATCAAAACGAAATCTTAATGCATGTCGGAATGATGACTCTGATAATGACTTCGGTAAAATAACCGATAGGGGGTAGGACTACGGATATATGCGTAAACCAAGAGACGGTGACGCATATTAAAAGTCAAAAGACCCGGATTAAGAGCTATGACTAAAAGACGATGAAATTTCGCAAAACAGAAATTTCGATAGTTATGTTCAACTATTGCACTGCCGGACAGGCTGAATGAAGTATAATACCTAATATTTCAAGTAAGCGCAAAACGAATAATGGAAGTGCGAAATATTACTGAATCTGTGTGATAGGTCGTAAAAGAGTATGGAAAGGAAAATGCAAACCAATAAAACCGGAGTGTTAAAAACATTAAGATAAAGAACCCGGGTAACGGGTTGAAAGGAATAAGGGCGTAAATGAAATAACGGTATGAGTGAAATAAATCGACACGAAAGTGACATAAGAAGCCATAGAGTCGGAAGGATGATCCGAAAGAAAGCGGGTATAGCCTTGGACTACGGTCGAATTAATAAAATTCGAAGATAAATGAATTTTAGGCTCGAAAGGGGTGCCATGACACCAGGAATGCATTTCTAAGTATATGAAAATTTCACAAGCAAAGATGATCTATGGGATCGTCGTAACCTTTTGAATTATAAACAAAGTAAGGGTTTAAAGGACTAAATAAATCTAGCATCAGCAATAGAAAGAAATGAACCAAAAGGGATGAAAGCCTAAGGAAATAACCTACGAGGCTAAGCAAAAGAACCTTCGGGTCACTCGGGGTATAGTAAGAGGACTGGATACGACTTCCCGCGTAATATAATAGCGGATAAGAATAAATTCTTGTCGTCAATTCCCGGATATGGGTAATTGACATAAGTTAAAGAGATAAACGTTAAACAAAAATTCAGTGTTAGCGAGGAACAAAGTTTAACAAAAATGAATGCTATGAGACAAATTAGAAAACAGTTAATAATAAAGGACCTAGGTCTTAACACCGATGGGTGTTAGACGATATATTAGGAAGAAGATATTGATAAAGAAAAGATTATCAAAACTTAAACACGACGTGATACGATCACGATTAAGAAAAGTGATATAGAATATAGTCATATCGTAACATGAGTTATGGGATTGAAGATCATAAACTTACCTAAGTTCGACTATGGCAAAGAGGGATAGACCCGAAATTAACGGGGCATGAAGTGATGGTGACTAATCAGTCTAGCCGATGGGTCCGTTCGAAGTCAAATTAGTGTTGGGATTTATGCAAAACCCTTGTCAATATAGAGTTAGTATAAAGTAAACATGTGGGCAACTCATACTATTAAGTGGTCAAATGACGATTGGGACAAATAGGCGATAAGATAAGAAACACAAGACACAAGTTAAAGTCCATGAGGACTTACATGTGGAAAATGCATGCGTTGAGGCAAATGATAACTTTTGACTAAAAGAAATAAGGTCTGAAAAACAAAACTAAATTAGTTTGGTCCGAACCAAAGAACTACTTAACAAAGGTTTCGGGGACGAAACCTCTTTAAGGGGGGTAGACTTGTAACACCCCGAAAATATAAAACTTTATATTTAAAATTATAAAGTATAAAATAAACAAAAACAAACTAACTAGGAATAAATAACCTAGTTAGTCATAAGTCTAGTTGTTACAAAGGAACTTGGTTAAAAACTCTTAGGGTAACTCAAGTAAAGATGAGGGACCAAAGTGGAATATGTGCTAATTAGTTTTAATAAAAAAAAACACACCAAAACACACACTTGGTGTGTTCTGGTCGCGCACAAACACAGAGCCAGGAGAGGCTCCCCAAGCTCAAACCCTAGTTATCAAGAATTGACCAAATTGAAGGCCAAATTCCGTTCCAAATCGCAATCCAAGCATAGAATAGTGATCTCCTCAGTAAAGGGATCTCAAGGTATGTAAAATTCATTGAATAATTCCATCTAAAATTCTGGATGAATTCTTAAAGATTCGAAATTTGTGCTGCATGATTGTTGTTTGAATGGATTTTGAATGAAATTGTGACTAGGAATAAACCCTAGTCAATTACTTGTTGAAATTTTGCTTATTACTTGTGAAACTCATAATCACCAATGAAGGTGTTAAGTGGGTTATGTAGAAGTATGTTAAACACTAGGATTATGATTGTTATTCTGGTGTAATTCGAGTTCTATGAAGTGATTTCCGAATGTAAAGTGAAAATTTACATGAACTTACTTAATGGGTGATTAATTTTGGTTTCATAATTAGTCATGAGCTTGATTTTAAACTTCCAGAAATCATGCCCTTTAGGTGTTTGTAGAAATGCCTAAAAGAAAGCCTAACGTTGAAAATTTGATGTAAAAACGCATACTTATATATTTTGGCAAATTATGCGTGGAATGTTAAGAAAAGAGTTCTAAACAATTAGTGGTTGAACTCTATAGGCAAGGAAACCGGGACGTCGAGCGGACAAGCCGGTGGTGACACGCGTTTGAAGGGAGCGCTTTGAAGGTACGTAACTTCGGTTTCGTTACATTATGCATAAACAATAGTCTTAGAAATGTTAATGAAATTGTAGTGTCAATTGCGAGTTTGGTATGTCATAGAAGTGACGAAGTTCACTCGACAAATCAAACGGGTCAAAATAGTTAACTAGAAATGTTGGTTGATAATATTGTTTAATTAGTCATGTATGGAATGTAAATAAAGTGATGTAACTCACTAGATAAAGAAACAAGTTAAAATAATGGTTGAAATGGTAGCGTTCGAAGTGACTTAAATGTCACTCATTAAAGTTGAGTTATAAAAACGTAAACCATGGAATGGACGTGATACGCTAAGATTGACAAGCCCGGGAATGGGTAACTATGGTTAGAAACCAATGTTGATGAATTATGTAAGTATGTAACTTGTTCGTTACATTATGATAATTTGATATTGTAGTTATCCAAAGTTGGGTTTTAGAGTAAGGATTTGTATTAGTTAAAGTGGTGATGATGACTACTTAATTGAACGGTCAAAACTAGATTAGAAAACGTTTGGTTATTATTGAAATGGTGAACTCCATAAATCGGCCAAACGGGTCATAAATGTGTGTTTAATCGATACTATGAAATTATTGAAAGATCCCTTGGCGATTGTAGATCATAAGAGCATAAACCATGGAATTGGTAATGAAATGCCAATGATCGTAAGCCCCAGAAGATGGGTAAAATAAGCCTCGTGGTCATAAAAATATTGATGATAGTTTTAGTGCAAAACTAGACGGGTCGAATAAATATATTAGGGAATTATAGACTTTAAGCCCGTAAACCAAATTTTCGGTATGATAATTGTAATAGACACGTTGGTAATTAAATTACAGACGTATAGGAAAAAGAATCACCTAAAACGGACCTACGGATCAAAAGTTATGGGCATTTGAAGTTAAAATTGGTGAATTTCGGAGCTGGCAGGAAATGCAGGTCAAAAACCTGCACTTGCTGGAAAATGGTTTCCCCCGCGCCACGCGACAGGATCCTTTGGATCTGGCGCGACACGCGGGAGTTCTCGCGACACGCGACAAGTCGAGGGAGTTCTGGCGCGACACGCGATAAGACCAAAACTGAAATTTTATTTTATTTTTGTTGATTTGATACTAGAACTTGTTTGTATGCATGATATCAATGTCAAAACTAACTTTTTAAGTGGTTTTGACCATTAGGTGACTTTGGGATTTTCCGGATGGCGATCAAGCATGTCTGAAGAACCGAACACGCACTTTTGAAGCTTCCGCTTAGATTAACTTTGTTTTAGACAAGGTTTAAATGTTGGAACTAGTTATTAGTCAACTAGTATGTCATCATTATAAAACTTTTTTTTTATCTTCACTTTTATAAAAGTGAAGTGCTTTTAATTTTAAAACTATGCATATTTTAGTTAAATTCGATTAGAAATATGACTAAGTTAAAATTATAGAAGAAAGATTGAAGTTAATTATATGGCTATTTCCTGATTGATGTGTTTTTACAGAAGAAAGATTGTGGATTTATAAGGTGGGCTGATACACCTTCATCTCCACCTTCAAATTCATGCTCTTCTTGTGAGAAGGTAATACCCGCATTGTTAAGGAGCATGGAAAAGAAAGATGATTTGGCATTTAAGAAAGCTAACGAAGTGATGTTTTTGAAGATGTGTTTATTGTTTAGTTGGTTAATGATTGTGGTTGTTTATGTGTATTTTTAGTTTAATGTAAGAGTCTCTTAATGTAATGAATTTTGGTTAATGTATGAATTAACATTGAACAAGTTTTTGTTAGTATCAGTTTAATGCTATGAATGTTGCCGTTGATGTGTAGAATAACGAATTGGTTGAGGAAGTGGCTGACAATGACTTGGACTTGGTGCCGTCTGTGCTGAAGGAGGAGTGGTTTGATGACTATGATGCTGTGATAGAAGTCTTGACAGCAGAGTATGAAGCATCTCTTCCAGATCCAGCAGCGGACTACGACTCACAAGAGTTGGAAAGGGATAGGTGGGAATGTGCAGTTCAACCACTGGAGGATGATTGGTACCATGATCCGTACCCGGGGGAGCATTCTTCTGACTCCGAATGGTCAAATGATGATGCTCATTGGAAGTAGATTGTTAGGGTTTTAAATGTTTGTATTGACCGATTAGATGAGACTCAATGTGTTTAATACGTTTAATGAAATTTAGTTGTGGTTGAGACTCAATGTGTAATTGTGTATGATACAGTAACATAAACTGCAGATGCATTACAAACATAAACTGCAGCTGCAGTTACAAACATAAACTGCATAACATAAACTGCAGCTGCATTACAAACATAAACTGCAGTTACAATACAGGTCTTAAACAAACATAAACAAGTCTTAAACCATAAACTGCACTACATAAACAAGTCTTAAACCATAAACTGCACTACATAAACAGGTTAAACAAACATAAACTGCATAGGTGAAGTGCATAAACTAAGCTTCACTCTGACTTGGTGCACCTTGTGATACAGTTTGAGATTCTTGAACATTCTCCCCTCCTTGGCCCTTGCATGTCCTACTGTTGTGACCCAAGGTTCCACACTTGCTACACTTGATTGTCCTGGTTTTGTTTTCTCCACCTGCAACTTGATCCTCACATGGTGCATGTACAACATTCTCCCCACCCTGCCCCTTGCATGTCCTACTGTTGTGTCCCAAATTTCCACACTTGTTGCACTTGGTTGTATTGCCCTTCCTGGTCATTTTTCCCTCACTATCAAAATGAGCTTCAACTTCAGCCTCACCAACTGATTTCTTTCTCTTCTTTTGTGGCATCCCAACCTGCTTATGGTGTTTGGGAGGCAGAAGTGTGGTGGGACATTGTGAGGGTATCCAATTCTCAGGCCCGGGAATTGGATTAATCACATTCTCATAAACCTTCTTCCAAGTGGATAACCAATACACTTCATCAACCAATTCTTCGGGCACCCCTCTCCTAATATCATTCCTGGCCATATCATTGATAGCAGCCACTGCATGTTTACATGGCATGCTAGTTAAATCCCACTTTCTGCAGGTGCATGTTCAATCCTTGATATTAACAACACACTGGGATCTTGAGCTATTCACCTACACAACATTGAAACATTGAGTTACTCACCTAGTAAAGGGTCTTATTTGGTCAAACTGCAATACACATACCTGGTACTATACTGCATCCACCATTAAAACATTGAGCTGTGAGGCTTCTTCTTTGATCTTATTAAACACTTCTTGAGCATGAGGAGTTAATGGGCCATGAGCTTTAGCTTGAATCTTCTTTACATTCACAATTCTTTTGGTCATGTACACTCTTATGAACTCTAAACATGTGATTACAGGTTTGTCTCTGGCTCCTATCAACTGCCTATTGAACACTTCACATATATTATTCAACAATATGTCACATTTGGCCCTACCTGAAAAGTGTGCTTTTGACCAACTGCTTGCTGGGATATTTGATAGCTTTTCATGGAAACCAGGCTCTGTAATCTTCATTTCTTCCATTGACTTTTCAAAATATGGCACTGATGTCTTGCTTACTACTCCATACAACAAGTTTTTGTACACATCACCAGGCCAATCCTTCTTCAGATTCTGGTGGATATGTCTTAAACATAACCTGTGTTCAGAGTCTGGGAACACTTTGGATAATGCAGGCAGTAGTCCTTGCCTCAGACAATGTAAGTTAGATATGATAAAATGCCATAAACATTTAAATGATAAAATGCCATACCTTTTGCCTGTCTGAGATGAAAGTGAAGTTGGTACTGTCTGCTAAGCCAAGATCATCTTTGAGTAATTCCAAAAACCATTCCCAAGATTTAAAAGTTTCAGCCTCCACCAAAGCATATGCTACAGGATATATACCGTTGTTGCCGTCTACACCAACTGCAGTAAGAATCTATCCAGGAAATGGACCTTTCATAAAACATCCATCTAGTCCCAATATTTCTCTACCACACATCTTGAACCCTCTCATAATCGAAGCAAAACAAACATAACATCTCTTGAATTGCCTAGTAGGAAGACAAGGGTTAGCATAAGGTTCACAATCTATTCTAATTGTGCTACCTGGATTTGCCCTCAACAGTGCTTCACAATAAGACCTTAGGATACCATACTGCTCTCTATAATCTCCAATGATCCTTGTTGTAGCAATTCTTTTAGCCCTAAAAACTTTATGGATTGAAACATTCACCTGATGGTTCTTCACAAGCAAATCCTGTATGGCTGGCAAAGGCATGTCAGGGTTTGACTCGATCATGGGTTGGATCTCATTAGCTATCTGAGACATGGTGTACAGACCCACTTCTCTTGTTTGGAGGCAATGATGTTGTGAGGTAATGGTTTTCACACACCAAGATTCGTTTTCAGTTCTCCTGGAGATCTGAACAGCCCAAGGACAAGTGGGCTTCAAATGCCTTTTATCTTGTTTTAACCCTAGCCCTCTAAATTTACTATTTTGCCCCTCACCAGAACCCAAAGTAGGGTTAGTCCCAAGACAAATAACTCTGAACCTCAACTTCTCATTTTTTAATATATAAATCTGCCTTCTACTCTTAACAACATATGTCTTAACCATGTCATTCAATTGTTTTTTATCTGGTATTAATTGACCAATTGAAAATGGGAGGTATAAGTCACTAACATTACCTGTATTTTTTCTCTTCTTCCTTACCTTCTTGGCAACCTTGTCCAGCAGTGTACAGTTATCATCATTATCACTAAAATCCTCATGATCACAAGTTATATCTTCCTGCCTAAGTTCTTCTTCAGTATTCTCATTTCTAGCATCCTTAATTGTCTCATTGACTTCATCAGGATCAAAGTCAACACATGCCTTGAACTGACTCATATCTACTTCATAATCAAACACTGGATTATCTGGTTCCTGATCAAATGTGTAATCTGGATCGTCTTCATCACTGTTCTCCTTATCACTACTTTCTGACTCACCCTCAGAAACTGCCTCGCTACTTTCTGACTCACCCTCAACCACATTATCTTCACCCACATTATCTAGTAAAGCCAGGCTCATTGAAGTTGAATCCTTGATTCTAGAGTCTCCTATTTCAACATACAAATCTACTAACTTGCATCCTTTTCTAAGTTGGTCATACACATAATCTAACTCATCATCATCAGTTAAGTGTCTAAGACAAAAATGCAAACACACATTAGGATCTTTAACAAAATAATTGAACACATCATCTTTAGAGTAACCTATATCTTTCAGCATTTCACGAAGAACAGCAACACTTAACTTTTCAAAATCAACCCAGTCAATGTAACTAACCTTACCGTTGACATACTCCCTTCCTGGATAATCAGTAAACTCACCTCCATGGTTAATCTTTAGAGAAAATAGTGTGGGTTCATTCCTTGTTAACACAAATGAGGCAAACATCAGATGATATTCAACTTACCGAAAACAAACTATAACCCTGATGAAGAAGACACAATCCCACAATCAACTTACCATATATATCTTCAGGATCGTAGTATTCACCTTGAGGACGAAGTCGCCATGTGCACACCATCGATTTGGGTTTCTCTCTTGCACAATCAATTGTCTTTGTGTTTTGGCGGGAGTAAATTAGGGCTTAATAGTGATGGAAGGGAAATAAATGGAAGAAGGCTCAATGTAAAAGACGGTCTTACCCCTGGCTCAAACAGTCAAACAAACGGCATCTTGACAGAAGGACTCATACTGTTATGAATTAATAAAGTCAGGGGCTCAAAAAGCAAAAAAAAAAGAATTTAGGGGCTCAGGTTGATGTTTGGGACATACCACAGGGACGCAAATTGCATTTTACTCTAAAAGAAAAGTGAATCCACTTGCTTCTTGATTTAGTTTCGTTTTATTTATGGCCACATTTCTTTCATTCGTGATAAAAGCATGGACGGTAAGAACGATTTGGATCAATAGACTTCTTGCTTTGCTTTGTTATACATGTTTTTGAGTTATGATACTAACTTTTTTTTTAGGTTTTTTAGGGTTATACATTGATTGGGAAACAAAGATTTAGAATTTTAAAGAGCCAACATCATTAGCTAATGTAACATCATCTCTCTCTCTCTATGTGGAGTTTAATTTCTAAAAGTTTGGAAGTAGGAATGTGTTTGTATTTTTTGATTTTTGTGTAATTGTTTATAGGAGCATCTTCATCACATTCGTTCTTGCAAGAGGCAGTCTCCAGGGAGTTGCACCACCTCTAATTTGTTCAGATCAAAGGACAGTGACTACTTCAATCTAGGTTTTACATTTTAGGTAAGTTTATTGTTCTACAAAAAGAGAAGTATCAACTTGATTTTCATTATTACTATACAGAAATACTAAACAACTTGCCAAAGTTATAGTTCCTGGTACACCTTCTACCTCAATTATTTGATATTATATCTCCGAAGAAAGATTTAAGTTAATACTATGTGCTATTAGTTATTTTAATATTACATCTCCAAGAATGTCTAGAAACACCACCACCACCACCACATCCGCTGCCTCCATCCATCCATTTCAACCCATGTCCATTTGGTTAGAACCCGTTTATACCAGAACCAATGTGACACCTTTCCAAAATGGCCCTCCGAACCTGTTTTACCATACTTAGCTATAATAATTTAGATCTTCTCTCTTCCCTAGGAAAAGTGGGAATGCCAGATGCAATGGAAGCAATATTTCAGGCTGCACTTAGTTTTGGCTGACACGTGTATACGTCTCTTATAAGACGATTATTAATACAACATATCATAAAATTTATTGCATTTAACAGGTTGATGAGTTGAGTCGTACTGGATATGCAACAGAGTTTTATTCAAAGGCAGCAATTATCAATACGATTATAAATATTGGTTCATATCAACAATCATTTTAACTACTTTTAACGACATGAGAGCTTCGAGAGAGATTCTGGTGCAATCAATGGGTCATGCTCCTCATTTGTTCAAAAATGGAGAAAACTCAGGTATGGTTTTTTTGCTACTCAACATATATATAAGTTGGAAAATTATATAAAATTTGATACATGGTTGGTTCTAATTTGATACCAATTTTAACTACATTTGTTGTTGAATGTCTCTGTTCGGGTTAGCCTACTCTCATTTGCAGCACCGCCTTCACCCTCATTTTACGAAAGCATTGCCTTTAACACAATTTCTTCCATGGAGACACAACTTCTGGTAACCTTCTTTCCCTCTGCCTGACTTCGTGAACTATAAGGTATGGTCCCTGTCATTTTCTATTTCACTTACAATTGTTCTTGAAACTTCATATGAATGTTTTTATCAACCAGATGTTAAGAAACTACTTTAGGCCTTTTTGGGGTTTTTTATTTAGGGTTTTTAGCAGTGGAATCATAGTTGGTTTTGTAATTTTCCTTGGGCATTTGATATTTTCAGATGATATTTTTTTTTTGTGTTTAGTAGGAATTTGACATGCGTATTTGGCTGGGTCAAAGATTTGTTGAGGCTAAAAATCCAAGAAACAAAGAATTTACAGTCTTACAGACATCTGGTGTGAACATTTACATATTTGTGAGTGAAATATGACTTCATATCAATATTAGAATTCTTTAATAGTGTTAAAATTAAATCAAAATCAGATAAAAATTGTGGTTGTTAGGTTGCAATCAAAAGGAAGGACTGAAGGAGATCACTACCCGACTATGCAACCAGTTTTCTGCAGGTCTTTACAATGTTCAACTTTCAGCAATACCATATATTGCATAAACAATAAAACTGTGCAAGCCCATTTTATCATAATTGGGGACCCATCTTTCATCTCACCTGGAAACTATAAAAAGGTCTGTATTTTTTTCATCCCATTAGTTTAATAGATCTTTATTGAGTTATATGTAAAGGATCAAATGCTCGGATAGACACTCAAATGCTTTAGCTAAAAACTGATAGGTCAAATTGTAAAAGCGGAAAAATTAGCTAAAAGTAAATGAGTCAAACGGGTTGAACAAGTAAAACTTGTGTTAGCCTCTTATATAAGTAACTTCAACTTTCATTAACAAAATCAAAATAACTACATGTGGCAATCCTTACTTATCTGTTATAATAGCAATGATGGTCACATAATACATGCCAACATTGATTTAGATGTTATAATAGGGGTGCCCCTTATAGATTGATTGCACATTATTGCATCGTGACAGGTAATTTGTTTTTTTTATTTATAATATTCTATTTAGGTGTTTTTAGTCTTTTTATAATATAAAATAACCATTTTTTTTATTTTCAATAGGTAGAAGATGTTAGATTATAAACTTAATTATGTATGTTTATTATGTATTTTAGGATAATTAAAACTTAGGATATATCATTCGTTAAATGTACGTATGTATGTGACGATATATATGAAACGGTGTGTCGGTAGGTTGGTGCCGTTTCAAATGGCGGTTACTCCCGCCAATCACAACCGTTTCTGTTCCTTATGTATATAAGTCTGTTGCCGAGAACATATCTCGGCACCAAGATATTTTCAATAATATCCATTCCATTCTGTTTTCTGTTCTCTGTACAAACACAAGTACAAGAACGATTATGATGAAGACGAAGATGACGGCTTCCGCTAATGTTCATAAGATGATGATGTTTCGGATGTCTAACATAGTGGTATCAGAGCCATGGAGGGAAATCGATGAAGATCGATCGATATTATGCGATTCCGGGCACATCCGGATGAAGAAGGAAAACAGGGGATATGAAGACGGACAAGAATCCAATCTCGATCGCACGATTCTGCGATCACGAATGTTTGCAAGAATGAAGCGGGAAACGATGTCATGCAAACGTTGTTCCGATGAAGTAAATAAAAGACGAAGATCGGAAAGGGAAAGGGTTGAAGACGGCTATGGTATGGGCCGTAGTATTCACGCAGACGGGGTATCATTCAAGAGTACCATACGGGGAAAAGATGATATACCAAGTATGAAATCCGCAACACGTGCGGATGACGAAGAAGAAGTTCGTTCGAAGGAAGATGAATCAAGATCCAAGGCACTATTGCGGATCAAACGGAGAGGAATACAAGGCTGGGAAGGGATGAAGAAGATGCAGGAAAAACAACCCGGAGCGTCCTCATACATGCTTCTAAACATAATTAAGTTTAGGGGAGTATGTTAGATTATAAACTTAATTATGTATGTTTATTATGTATTTTAGGATAATTAAAACTTAGGATATATCATTCGTTAAATGTACGTATGTATGTGACGATATATATGAAACGGTGTGTCGGTAGGTTGGTGCCGTTTCAAATGGCGGTTACTCCCGCCAATCACAACCGTTTCTGTTCCTTATGTATATAAGTCTGTTGCCGAGAACATATCTCGGCACCAAGATATTTTCAATAATATCCATTCCATTCTGTTTTCTGTTCTCTGTACAAACACAAGTACAAGAACGATTATGATGAAGACGAAGATGACGGCTTCCGCTAATGTTCATAAGATGATGATGTTTCGGATGTCTAACAGAAGAGTTGAAGAAGCTAATCAGTGCAAAAATGCACCCTCTGGTTACTATCTTTATTATTTAAAATCACAGTTTTAAAAGAGCAATGTGACATAATTTTGATTAAATAATGTTTGTTTATACTCGTGATTTGTGAAGATGGCGGTTCAAAGAGGAAAAGAATGAAGTTTGTTTGTGTTTGTTTATCTCCAGAAGTCTTGCATCCAATATATATATCAAACACACACTAATTTTGCGGTTCAAATCATCTGTATCGAACCAAAATCTGGGGTACGCATTGAATTAAACCCCAACTCCTTTTATTTCTTAGTAGATCTGTTTTATTTTTTTTAATTTTGGTGACAACTATAGCTGAGATTAGGGTTTAACCGTAACTTCAAATTAGATCCTTTTATTTTTTTTTTATGGTTAGTGCTGGAATAACTTAATATAATTTGTTGAAAAATTTGCTATTTTGGGGAAAAATTAGATTGATGTAGATATTGACGACAAGTCGCGTGGTCCATTTCTATAGGCATTCTACTGTTGGTAAGCTTTTTTTTTGGAAAGCCACAAAAGGCCATGGATGAATGCCAGGCACATCGCATCTTTGGTGAAAGAAACTGAGTATTCGAAGATTAGTTGTTGACTCTACACATATTCTGTATACTATATATAAGCTTTGTATTAAACACCATTTTGATTGACCGATGGAGATGCGTTTTTTGTTATAAATGTATATGAGTCTACTTCATTTAAGTTTTAAACATAAGTAATGATTATAAATTAGGTTAGTTAGTCAAACGTATGTTATACATTATGCTATATTTGTTGGATGAAATTTGGCAAGGATGATGGTATGGTATTGATGTCCAACCTGAAACAATTTTCATTTTGGGATAACATTGTTAATCATAGCAGTTTCTTGAAAATACATGAGCTAAATGTTATGATTTTATATTAGGGTTCTGTAGATTGATACTTCTTTTTATTTATAAAAGGGATGAATAGGATTCAATTGACGAGAAGAAGTATATAGAGAGTTATGAATTAGTATTACATTTGTTAAGTTTGTAAGTGTCAGCTACAATTACAATTTTGCATTTTTTAATCAATATGTCATGTACTTTTATTCAAAAACCTGGCTCAAGTTGAAAAAAGACTACATTTGGTAAGCGAAGTTTGAACGAGAGAGAATACACTCTTTTGGATAGAAAATTGTTTAGATGGCGGAGCAACAATGGGATTTTATGTGGTTGCAATCTACAGTTGTTCAGGTTGAGAAATTCTTTATATAAAACGTATAATTATTGGTACAAAAAACTTAATTTTCTTTGACTCTATTACTCCCCTTCTGCTCTACTAAGAGTATATTTTTTTGTTATTTTCCCAAAAGGCTCAAATCGGTTCCTGACTTAGCCTGCTCATGATTCGAGATTGACCCGATACATGAAGCCTTAAGAGTTGTACTGAAGGCTTATGTTCCGGACACACTTTGTGCGATATTTTATGGGTTTTCAAAGACAGGTCAAAGGGCAGTCTATCTTTCCTTGCTTTAATATTTTTCTTTTTGAGTAAATGGCCATTTTAGTCCCTGAGTTTTGTCCAAATTTGCCAGTTTAGTCCAAATAGTTTTTTTTTGTGCATCTGGGTCCCTGACTTTTACATTTTGTTGCCATTTTGATCATTTTGTCTAACTCCATCCAAAAATCCAGTTTGTAACAGTTTGTACTTAATCACTAATGTTTTCAGTTGCCATTTTGATCCAATTCAAAAAAATCAAAAAAATTCCAAAAAAATCTAAAAAATTCTAAAAAATTCAAAAATCATTAAATGTTTCGGCACGAACCGTTTCGACCCGTACCGTTTCGAACCGAACCGTTTCGACCCGTACCGTATCGAACCGAACCGTTTCGACGCGAACCGTTTCGAACCCGTACCGTATCGAAACGTACCGTTTCGACCCGTACCGTTTCGAACCCGAACCGTTTCGAGCCGAAGCGTTTCGACGCGAAGCGTTTCGAACCGTACCGTTTCGACCCGTACCGTATCGAACCCAACCGTTTCGACGCGAACCGTTTCGAGCCGAACCGTTTCGACACGAACCGTTTCGACCCGAAACGGTTCGACCCGTACCGTTTCGAACCCGAACCGTTTCGAGCCGAACCGTTTCGACGCGAAGCGTTTCGACCCGTACCGTTTCGACCCGTACCATTTCAACCCGTACCGTTTCGACCCGTACCATTTCGACGCGAATCGTTTCGGGTTCGAAACGGGTTCGGGTTCGAAACGGTTCGCGTCGAAACGGTTCGGTTCGATACGGTACGGGTCGAAACGGTTCGGTTCGAAAAGGTTCGCGTCGAAACGGTTCGGGTTCGATACGGTACGGGCTCGAAACGGTTTGCGTCGAAACGGTTCGGTTCGATACGGTTCGTGTCGAAACGGTACGGGTCGAAACGGTTCGTGTCGAAACGGTGAACGGTACGGTTCGAAACGGTTCGCGTCGAAAGGGTTCGGTTCGAAACGGTTCGGGTTCGAAACGGTTCGGGTTCGGTTTCGAAACGGTTCGGGTTCGAAACGGTACGGGTCGAAACGGTTCGGGTCGAAACGGTTCGGCTCGAAACGGTTCGCGTCGAAACGGTTCGGTTCGATACGGTACGGGTCGAAACGGTACGGTTCGAAACGGTTCGCGTCGAAACGGTACGGGTCGAAATGATTTTTGGATTTTTTAGAATTTTTTTGATTTTTTAGAATTTATATGATTTTTTAGAATTTTTTTGATTTTTAGATTTTTTTGGATTTTTTAGAATTTTTATGATTTTTTAGAATTTTTTTGATTTTTAGATTTTTTTGGAATCTTTTTTGATTTTTTGGAATTTTTTTGATTTTTTGGAATTGGATCAAAATGGCAACTGAAAACATTTTTAAGGAAATCCCCAAAATACCCCTGTTACAAACTGGGTTTTTGGATGGAGTTAGGCATTGTGATCAAAATGGCAACAAAATGTAAAAGTCAGGGACCCAGATGCACAAAAAAAACTATTTGGACTAAACTGGCAAATTTGGACAAAACTCAGGGACTAAAATGGCAATTTACTCTTTCTTTTTCATTGTTTCATCGTAATATTTGATGAAGATGCTTATGAAAATTGAGTTTATTTTTCATTCAGGAAATGTATCAGTAAACATATCATATTTTTGCAATGTAATTTACGTGTAATTTATGTGGCTAATGTGTTAGGATTATGCAAGGATTAAGGATGGGGTGATATTTCCTATTCTAGAATACCTGGAAAGGTGTGCTTATATAATACAAGGGATCTTATGAAGTGTCATTTTCTTTGATGTTGCATGGTCTCTACATTTGATCTATTTCAGTATCTAAGTCATTAATGTATATTATACATTGACTCCTTACTCGAGACAGACCAACCTCAGTTTGTTGCTTGCCAAAAATGCTTACAGATTTAACTTTGGTTGACCAGCAACAATTTACCCTTCCATGATGCTTTCAAGAGACTTTGTCCCGTTCATGCTAGCAGCATAAATGTAAAAATGTACATACAAAGGTTACCTGATGATGATGATGCTGAAGCAATTGAAGATTAGTTAAGAAAAAAAATGACTGTGTATGATGATTTCAAGAGAGTTTTTCTTCCAATGTATGCGTTTATACAAAATATTATATTTCAAAGTAAATAATATGGTTTTGGATGAAGCCGAGCATCGCGCGGGCATTAACCTAGTTAAACAATAAATTGAGTTATATCCTTAAAAGTTTTTAATAATCGTATTTACTATTTAAGTTACTTATTTATTTTGAAGTAAATATTACGGCTATACGGTATGGCAGAAGCTTATCCTTGGAGGATGACCCTTCACGTAAGCGCCACGTAGATCGGGTGTGAGGATGGAGCTAAGGAAATAGGGGATGAGCCTAAAATATATGTATATGTGTGTGTGAGAAGGGAATGCAACAAATTTTGTCCTTATGTGCCAGTCTCCATCGTCCTTATCTCGATGAATTCGACGACGCCGAGCCTTCGGAATTGGTTTGCTGGGCGGCGCCGGGCCACGACGAAGCTGGGACGGTCCCCGTACCGTTGAGCCTAACTTTTAAAATTTATATTTACTACCAGATTATTAATTGATATTTATGAATCAATAATGGATTTATAGTAACTACATTTTAAGTTACAAGTTTACTTTCATTTATAACTATTTAATGATTAGTTATGCTATTTTGAAAAACTAATTTGATCATGATAAATTCCGTACAAACAGTTGCCTATCATTTTAATGATTAGTTATACTATTTTGAAAAAAAAGGGCCAAGCTATCTACATATCTACACACCAAGTGTGTAGATAGTCACCCTTAAAAGGTGTTTTTTGTCTTTATATGCACACCTTGCAGTGTTGAATTGTGGCCAAAACGCGGCGTTTTGGTCCGGTTAACCAGACAAAGACTGACGGGTCTGTTGACCGGACCAAAACGCCGAGCTTTGGCCGCGTTTTGGTCCTGTCAACCAGACCGGGTGTCAGTCTTTTGTCTGGTTGATAGGACCAAAACGCAGCCAAAGTTCGGCGTTTTGGTCCGGTCAACAGATCCGTTAGACACCCGTCAGTCTTTGTCTGGTTAAACGGACCAAAACGCCGCGTTTTGGCCACAGTTCGACACTGCAGCGTGTGCATATAAGGACAAAAAACACCTTTTTGATGTGTAAATAGGCAAAATGATGTGTAAATAGGTACACCCTTTGAAAAACTAATTTGATCATGATAAATTCCGTACAAACAGTTGCCTATCATTTTAATGATTAGTTAAAACAATTTTGAAAAAACTAGTTTGATCATGATTAAATTTCTAGAAACAGTTGCCCATGTCAACGGCCAATTGTTTAAGATTTTAAGAATACATTTAGACTAGAGGGTATGGTGAGGTCCATCCCTATGAGGATGGGCCGCCACGTAGGTGCCACATCACCGGCTCATGGGGGATGGGTCTCCTTTACTTTTGAGGGGGGTGGAGGATGGGGCTACCCCATCTTAATATTTTATATTTTCCTAAGTTTTTTTTATTAACTTAATAAAAATTTTATAAAAATTAAAAAATACAACATAAAACAACATAAATAAATTCATTTCATAACATAAAAAAAATTACATTTCCTAAAAAAAAAAAAAAAACATTTCCGAAAAATAAAAAAAATTACATTTCCTAAAAAAAAAAAACCTACGACGTCCATTTTTTCTTCACCTCTTCCTTCATCCTCCGATACACCTCTCGATCATCCTCCGGAACCGAGTCGAGATCCAAACTCATTATCCTAAAATCCTCCGCTCGAGCATAGTCGGCCGACACGTTTTTCTTGTGACTATATTTTTCGGCCGCAAAGTCTTTAAACGAACGGAATTCGGAAATCAACTCGTCCATTTTCGAAGACGCCTTCGAGTCGGCACCTCCACCCGAGCCGCCCCCTCCACTCGAGCCCGCCCCTTTGCGCTTTCCGGCCGCCTCTTTTTTTGCTTTGTCCCTTCCGCCGGGACGTTCGATCTCGTGAACGGGCACCGCATCCTCGTCATATTTCGGTTCGTCGTTTATGTCGATTTGACAACGAGCGATGGAGCCTCCCGCACTATAACTTCCGAACTCGGAAGTTTTAGTCCGTTTGGCGGTTGCGACCTCATTTGGAACCGGCGCCCATTTAGGTTCTTTCTTTAAAATGTTCCATGCTCGGAGGTGCGGGAAAGGCGGATTTTTTGCTTCCCATTTAGCCATCGCAAGGTTAAGAACGTTCTCGTCGCTACTCCCACTAGGACGATTGATGTAAAGTGGGTTATAAATCCCGATAAAATCATTCACGCACTTGTTCATTTTCCGTCACTTGCCCGATACGGAATCGAGATCATGGGCCGGGCCTTGCCCCATAAGCTCGTTAAATCGATCCGTACATGCCTTCCAAAAACCAGAACCCGCTTGATTGTTCCCTAAAATTAAAAAAAATTGCATTAGTAAAACTAAAAAATAAATATTTTTAAATTTATATTAAAAAAAAATTTAACTTTGGTTCATACCGACAATCGGGCAAATTGAGGCCTTAACATACGCAATTGCTAGCGCCTCCTCCTCTACTTTTGTCCACTGTCTCGGCTTTGCTCTCGAACCGCTTTTTTGTGGTGTCGGGTTCGGTTTCAACCGCCTTCCCCTTCCCCGTGTTTTTATTGCGCTTGAGTTCATTAGGTGGCGATTCGGGGATGACTTCATCATCATCGTCAAGTTGAACCGAGGGTTGCGGTTGGGAAGTTGGCGGTTGCGATTGGAATTGATCAAGTTGAACCGAGCTGCGTTGCATAAATTGTTGTAGTGCTTGATATTGTTGCATTTGTTGAACTTGGGACATTTGGGAGAAGGCGTTAGGTGATTGTTGGAAACCCGAAAACGTAAATTGTGGAGACCTCCACGAAGAATCCATAGTCGGAGTGTAAGTGGGACTCGAAAAAAAATTAGGTTGGTTCGGGTTGGGTTGGTTCGGGTTGGGATTGTTCGGGTTGGGGTTGTTTGGGTTGAAGGGATTCATGATTGTATAAAAAAAGGGAGTGTTTTTTTATAAAAAAAAAGGATGAGAAAATGGGAGAAGAATGGAAGAAATGGATGAGAATGGTATACAAATGGTTGAAAGTGGTATATATTTAAAGTGAAAAAGTAAATTTTTTTTTTTATTAAAACTAGCCGTTTGTAACGGCTATGAGATTCAAACAAGGCCCGTCGACTTCGGCTGTGGGCTGCCGGTCAAGCCGGGACGGAACATGGGGGGGTGGTGTGGGGGACTAACGGGGAGGTTATATGTCTCCTCCTAACAATACCCCAAAGACTAACGGGGAGGTGCATTACTCCTATAGCGCTACTATTGTTAAGGCGGAACTACACACTCAGGATTAAATGTTACATAGCACAAAGAACCAAGAATCAAGAGTCACAAGTTTCACGAACACATAGGATAGAGTAAAAGTTTCCAAAGATTCAAGTTTAAGTTTCATAGAATACATGTTACACCCCAAAAGTTTAAAGTAAAAAGGGGATCGAGTATACTCACAGTGATTGCTTTAACAGTCGCAACTGTTATTGGATCAAAGGGAGCTCCTTTGGGATTAGCCTGATTAGATTACAATAGGATAAGCGTCGGGCGAAGTATCGAGATTGAATAAAGTGCTTAATAGGTCACAGGGTCGGATGGTTGTCCGATCGGATGGCTGTCCGATCAGATGGACAGTCGGTCGGATGACCTTATGAGTTTGGTGACAATGGCTGCCCGATCGGATGGCCATCCGATCGGGTTGCCACTTGGTGCAAACATGAGAGGCTGTCCGATCGGATGGCTGTCCGATCGGCTGGCCTTTTAGAAATGAAAGGCTGACCGATCGGATGGCTGTCTGATCGGCTGGCCTACTGTGGATAAGGTTGTCCGATCAGATGGCTGTCCGATCGGCTGGCCTTATGTGAAAATGGCTGTCCGATCGGCTGGCCTATTGTTCTTGTTTACCAATTTCATGAAGTTTCTAAGTTCTGAAAGTTAATGGTGACGTCACGACACGTACTGAGACAGTAGTAACTTATCGTTTAACAGCCATTCTGGTTGGTCGGGAACCACCCCAGTCCAATCAGTGGTCTGTTAGCGACGAGTTTATGCCGGAATCCATCCCGTGAACGTCTTAATCAGTGAACAATCCGTTCCTAAACCAACTCTAGACTACCGATCAAGTCTACAGCCTGTTTAGTTACGTTTATCACCGAAATCGTTCAGAAATTTGAATAAAAGATGAAGAAACTTAAGTTTTTATTGTGAAAATACTTAGGTTTAGCTTAGACTTAGTGATAGTTACATGGAATCCCTTAGATCTCGGCTAGATCTTACCAAGATTGACCTCATACAGCAGTTTGTACAAACCACTATGATGAGATCATCCTTAAGATCTCAGATCTGAGAGATTTCACGATGAAAAGTGTGATTTTAAGTGAGAATCACGTAGAGAATGATGAGTAGATCAAGAACGTAAAAGGATCTAGCTTGAAACGTACCGAAATCGATTAGAAAATGAAGAAATAGCGTGCGCGTGCGTTTGGTTCGGTCAGAGCTGTCACATCACTTGAAATGGTGACGTGACAGCCTATTTATAGAGTTATAGGTGAAGGAGATAAAGGAGAGGAAGGTGGTTCGGTTGGGAGCCGTCCGATCGGCTGGTCATCCGATCGGTTGGTCATCCGATCGGTCGGCCACCATGGCCAACCCAACCTTTTGCGTTTCCGTTCTGGTTTGTTTTTCGCGTAAAGTTAGGCGTTGCGTTATATATATAAACTAGGTTAGAACCCCGTGTATTACACGGGTTGAATAAATGTAATTTTATATACTAAATTAAAACAGTTATTCTTTAAAAATCTTGTTTATTACACGAGTTGAACAAATGTAATTTTATATATTAAATAATAAAAAAAATTATATCTCTAAGAACCCCATGTATTGTACTGAATAAATGTAATTTTATATATCAAATAATAAAAATCCGTGTATTGTATGGGTTGAATAAATCTAATTATATATACTAAATAATAAAAAAAATTATATCTTTAAAAACATTGTGTATTACACGGGTTAAATAAATATAATTTTGTAACCTTGTATACCGCAAGCGGGGCGAATATATACTAAATAATAAAAAAGTTATATATTTAAAAACACCATATATTACACGGGTTAAATAAATGTAATTTTGTATAGTAAATAATATGCTATTGGATTGCGAATATATACTAAATAATAAAAAAATATATCTTTAAAAGCACCATATATTACACGGGTTAAATAAATATAATTTTGTATAGTAAATAATATGCTATTGGATTTGTTTAAAAAATCATAAATTTGGTTCGGTTTAATTCGAATCAAATCACAAACTTGGTTAAGTTTAATTCGAATTGATTAGAACCCCAATTTAAAAAATCAAAAACAGAATTATATTATTAGCTTTTCTTCCTAATTCGTGTTTTTTTTAAAGTTTGATCTAATGTCTAATAAGTTATTTTGTATATTTTGTTTGTACTTAAAATTTTTTATATGAGCGTATTATTGTTTTTTTAAGTTTAAGATTATTGTTTTGTGTTATTATTTAAAAAATATCTTTAATTTATAACTTAAATTTGAAGATAATATATTATTAGAAAAAATGGAATGACTCTATCCGACATTCAAAGTAAGATAAGATTTAATATTAATTGATTATTTATTATTTAATTAATTGATATAAGATAAGTATGAAAAGGTAGGAAATTACAAATGTAGACGTCTTCAATGAATGACACGTGTCACTTATTGGTTTCTTTTATTATATAGTATAGATTTATGCAAAGTATTTTATTAATTAGATTACATCATAAGTACCGAAGTCTCAAAGTTTCATAGATTCAGCCAGTGACAAGGCTCCAGTCTCTCGTTTAACCAAGAATCAAGCTTCACGAGTCTAAGGAGTCAAGCACCAATTTATGTCTCAAAGGTCAAGAATCATTGCTTCTCAATCATCAAGAATCAAGAGTCCAAGTATCAAGTATCAAGTATCAATGATAAGAATCTAGCTTCCATAGTATAAAGAGTCAAGTATCTAGTTTATTCGTAAAGCATCAAGGGTCAAGCATCAAGAGTCTAGTATTTGTATGAAGTCTCATAGTTTATGTTTCAAGAATCAAGCATCATAATAATAAGATTCACACCAGAATTTCCAAAGTATCAACATTTCATAACCACAAGGTCTAAGATTAACAATTTATAGGAGTTCAAGGACTGATCTTGCCAACTGCCTAAAGTTTAGGGGCGCTGGGCGTTACAGCGGTAGGGTCGAAACGTAGAATTGGAAACGTACATAAAACAATCAAAAACCAAAATATATTTGACCTGACTTGTTCCTTAAAAAAGTTTACATCGAAACGTGTCGCAACCCCCGCCCCCTTATTCCCCGGGAACGGGCGGCCGCGGTCAGTTTCAGTGGTATCTGGTGTTTAATCATTTTGGCAGCGGAATTTACTTCAGGACCGTAGTTAGGAAATATTTTATCAGAGTAAATACCACATTTTTATATTAATAAACACATGGGTAAACCCAAGTTTCTTATTACAATACGTTTATAGGGACAAACCCTATTTTATTGAATTTAAAACATCGTCTTTTAGGTAACTTTGATAGCCACAATTTTCTAAGCCTTCAGTGCTCTCCAGCTGGCTTCTAATTGGCTCTTACATTTTGTTACCTGAAACGCGTTTTAAAAACATTTGTCAGTGGGAAATACTGGTGAGTGAATCCCAGTTTAATCAAAACAGATTTTATCATTAAACAGTATTGAGAGCGATTACAATGTTTACGTCTACACAATTACTCATTCAGTACTGTCAATCCTGACTGGTGGATCATATTACTCATTGGCTAACTCGTTGTCCAATGGTAACGTCTTCCACATTTTGTATACAAAACCCCAACATACCGGCAGTAAGTGAAGAATTACAAAGACTCAATCACTGCTAATCACATTGTAAAACATTTAAGGTTTTGTAAAACAGTTTACAAAAAGGAGATTACTCACATTGCTGTCTTAGGGTTTTCCTTTAGGATTTCCTGGTGATTATCTATTAATTACACAAATGCACACGCGTTAGTATAATAACCCAATATTTACATTAGTAATACCCTCCCCGAGACGGCATTCCAACGACTACGTCAGGCAGAACCACTACAGCCGTTACGAAATCCTGGATCTATCGGGCAGCGTATCTAATACGTAACCGGGGTTATAATACTTACAACGGGGCAGAACTTCGTTAATTAGGGGGGTATTATGCCCGAAAATTACTTTGACTATATAGAAATTCGAGAGAGAGAAAAGAGAAATGAACGACGAAGACTGAAGCCTCTCGATCAAATTTATAAGGCTGCTCAGGGGGTCTCTCGCGCCCCGCGAAGACCATACCAAGGTCTTACGCGGCCCGCGACATAAGGTTGTAGGGCCTAGCTATGACTAGTCAGCACTCATAGCCTCGACACATTGCACGACACGTGGCAGCGCTGGGTGATGCCCTGGTGACTTGCTGTCGCGCCCCGCGTAGGAGGTAGCCAAGGGCTACGCGGCCCGCGAGCGTCCTATTTTCAGGTTTTTATTTTATTTTTGTAATATTAAAGGTATTTTGGGCTCGGTTTTCTCATACGGGGTATATTTTAAGACATATTGGTACATTTTAAATATATTAGGGGTGTCGGAAAATATTTAGGAGGGTTGTTATAAAACGTATACCAACTCGAATTTATACCGACACATAAATTGTAATATTCATAATACAACCCGCGGGCCATGCGTCATGGGCACATTGCAAACAGATTAGTCCAAACGCTATGTCATGCGCAAACCATATGAAAGCGCATGTCTTGACGTATTCAGTTCAACTCAATGTATGGTTGAATCCAAACGTTTAGTTTTTTAAAAAAGAAATTTATTGAACGAAATAATTAAAGAAAACGATAAGCTAAAAATGTATAGATATACGGTACAACGATAAAGTTGAAACATTATAAATTATTGAGATTAAACCTCAATGGTCTAATATTGCAATGTAATTTAAGTTTAACTTGGAAAGGAAATGGACTCAAAACACCATGGGCGAAGTATAGTGGGTGCCCGGGGGTGCACCCGCCCACCCTAATGTTTCGGTTAGAATTGTATAAGTTTCGATTTTTCGTCCGAAAATTTTAAAATTATATAGGATCGCCCCCCCCCCCCCCATTATTTTTCCTAAATTGTATATCCTAAATATTTATAAACTTTTTATATAAATGATGGGTAGTCTGGTAAATATAAACTTTGTTTTATTTGGAACTATTATTATTTGACCCGACTTGAATCAAATAGCCAACCCGACCCGACCCGAAACATATCGATAGGAAAAAAAAATGTTGGGTCCCATCACTTTACGCCCCCTCGAAACTTTTGGCCAAGCTCCGCCACTGCAAAACACACTTTAACAAAACTAAAAGTAAAGGGCCAAAATGTATTTTACTCAAAGTATGGGTGAAAAATTGAAGTTTAACTTGGAAAAGAAAGAGACTCAAAAGCAATTTAACAAAACTAAAAGCAAGGGGACAAAATGTATTTTACTCAAAGTATGGGTGAAAAACGGAAATGTCGAAATGGACTCAAAACGCAATTTAAAAAAACTAAAAGAAAGGGGTCAAAATGTATTTTACTCAAAGTATTATGTGGAAAAGGGTTATTGCGATTTGCGAATTATTTTACTTCTAATTGCACCGATTTGTGTAGAAAATATACTACTTTATATTGATTTTATGTTTTTGTTTTGTAGGTGACACCTGGATAACGACAAATTATTGAGCAAATGGGAAACCTTACAATTGGCTGGAATCAAAGAAGACAATTGCATGTGGGCTTGAATGTAGGCAAAGTCGGTGGAAATCCACCGACTTTGTCCTTTAAGATTGTATATAAGAAATATTATTACTTATACATAGAAGTTATGACTAAATAATTGAATAATATGTATTTTGTTATATACAAGTAACGTGTATACATAAGTAAAATAGATGAATTGAACATGTAATATATGATAACTCGAGCCTGAAAAAAATATTAACCAGTCGAGCTCTAACTTTAGACACAGAGTTTGAAACGAGCCGAGCTCGAAGTCGATGCCTTTTAAATTAAGGGTCATCTTATAGATACACTCTAAGATCTTAGTGGTACACCATTTTCACTCTCTCTCTCTCTATATATGTATGTGTGTGTATATCAGTGTTGTAAGAATCGCTAGGCGGTAGTCGGTCGGCGGGGTACTGTTTAGTGATTAATCGGGATTAATAGGTGTTAATCAGAATTAATCGGATTGTGATTTTTATATGTAAATTTTAGTTATATACACACACACATTTTTATATGTAGTTTTTTCAAGTAGATATGTTTTAACCCCTCATCGACCCATTTTGTTAGGTAATTGTCGGCAATTTATAAGGTTTGGTCGAAATTTGACTAGGAACTGGTCAAAATTTGACTAGAATAGGACCGCCATTTACCGCTAAACGATTAATCAGTCATTAATCGGTGAACCTCCGATTAACGATTAATCAGGGACTAATCGAAGGTTCACCGATTAATCGTTTAGCGTTCAACCATAGAATATATAGAGATATAAAGTGGAACTCAATATCTAACACGCTAAGTTAAACAAGTTAAGTATGAGATTAGCAAATTGGGGTCCGAGCTCGGTTGGTTTACACCTGTTACTTTTTAACTAATGAAACACCACATGAGTGATGAGAACCGTGTTTTCTTTTCTTTGTTCATTAATGTACTTTTGATGTGGTATCAAAACAAAAGCCACTAGTATTTGGTTAATTACGTCACTTCCTAGAAATTACTGTTCAAAAATATGACGTCAGTTCCTTTTCTTTTTTTAGTATTGTGAATGAGAGACGAACATATATGGTTATTTCATATGAATTATTACTAGGCTATTTGTCCGCGTTAAACACGGTTTTAACAAATGAAGATAAATTTATCTGTTAAAAATTAAAATCGTGTAAAAAACAAATACTTTGGAAGAAACAAATAACAAAAAAACAATCCAAAATAAACACAAAACAACATACTTCCAAATGTTTACAACGTCAGTCTTCAAAGTCTTCTCAGCATCAGCTTTAAACTTGCAACAGCCCTGCACTCCTCAAAACCTTAATCTCAAATGACTTCTCATACCAGTACCTTTGGCACCTCTGCGTAACACCGGATTCGGAATCATCTAAATATTTATTTGACAAAATATTTTGTTGGAGTTGCTATTAAAGAGATGAGATACTATAGTAATATCATCCACAAACCAAAAAGTATTATCTAATTATATTTAATTTTCTAATCGAATGGACACCTATGTTTGATGAGCTAATATACTTCATAAATGAAAATCTATTTACGACGACTTTTGATTGGTGTATTGGTTGTCTTTTTTGTTCCATTTTAGTGTTATCTCCTGTATGGCATGTCTTTCAGGAGAACTGAGGAGTGTGTTTTGCGTCTCACTTGGGTTTTTTTGATTTGATATAAAATTCACCGGGGTAACCCTTTACTCAAAAAAAACTTCACATACGACTCATGTTAATAAAAATTAACACTGCATACAATATATAGTGATTAACAACTTACATCTTTAATATTGAGCCCTAGACAACAAATAACATTTCTGACACTATGAACATTTCCGTTGCCATAATCAAAGAAGAATTAAAGCTGCAAAAAACAGTAAACAACAATTAAAATCCGTTAACTTTAGTTGACTTTCAAGTTTTGACCTGCTACCTTTTAAGCAATTTTACTTTATGTTTTGCTCATTTGATCCATCAAGTTGAGCATGAGCCTCTTGCTAGTTTTATACAATCATACAAACAATTTCACATTCGAGTTTTAATATGACCTCATGCCAAACATCAGAATTAGAAGAATTCACAAGATCTTTTTTTCGCCCAGCCTCCTGATTTATAGTAAGAACCCCCAACTACTGTCAGCCTACCAGCTAAAAGCGCCCCACTACTGCCTACTTCTTTAATTGTATTTGATGTTTTAATCATTTATATATTTCATAGAAAACTGACAACAAAGTATTAGTGGCTGTACTTAGCCACTTGACCCAATCCAATCTGACCCGTATTTTTACTCATAGATTTTTTATAAGTTGATTTACTTTTAACTCATATGGAATAATCGACAGCTAAATACAGTTATGTGGTTATATAACTGCCTTATATATCACAGTAAGAAATAAATACATGTAGTTATACGGTTCTTACTCTGTAAAACGCTTTAACAAGTAACAAAAAATGGAACCAAAAAGGGATAATCGAAGTCAAACCTGGATTTATTCAATCTGTATTAAAAGAATCTACCGGTGCATGAATGGTTAGATCTTGAATAATAACATCGCTGATCACTGTACATAAATAAAAGTTTTTTAAGCTTGTTATGTTCTTAATGATTGTTTTAAATTTTGGGCGGCACGTTATGTTTTAAATCATGATTTCAATTTCGATCGGGTATTTTCTTAGCTCGTTATGTTTAAAATGATGAATTCAATATCGGGCGCGGTTTTTTAAGCTTGTAATGTTCTTCATAATGGTTTAAATTTCGGGCGAGTATTTTCTTAGCTCCTTTTGTTTTAAAAGATAATTTCAATTTTGGCGGGTATTTTCTATGTTCGTTATGTTTTAAATGATGATTTTAATTTAAGGAGGGTATTTCTTAATTAATATATATTTGTCAAACTTAAATATAAATGTTTTCAAACCTAAACATACAAATTATCAAACTTAAACATTTTTTTTAAACCTACACATAAACATTCAAATTATCAACTTAAATATATTTTTTCTCAAACCTAAACATAAACATAGAAATTATCAACTTAAACATATTTTTTCCCAAACATAACCATAAACATAGAAATCATAAAACTTAAACATACTTTATGCACATTAACACATACTTTATACATACTTATATACACACATTTACATACTTTATACACACATATTAACATACTACCAACACACATACATACATACAAAGACACATTTACATACTTACACATACACATACATACTTACAAACACACATTTTGACCAAAACCACAAAATTTATACATACTTACATACACATTTGCATACTTTATACAAACATACATACTAACATACACATTTTTCACCAATTGCAAACATTTACATGCACAATTGTTCATCATTTACATACACCTACATTCTAACAAACACCTACATACATACATTCATAGACTTACATACACACATACATGCTAACATACACCTACATACACAAATATATAGATTTCCATATACTCATTTTCACCAAATACATTTACATTATACATTTTCACAAACATTTACTAACATATACACATTTACATACAAACATACATCCTTACATACCTAAACCAAAAATTATACAATTTCTAAACTTTGAAAAAAATACATATAAAACTAAACGTAATTTCAAGTTTCAATTAGATGTAGACCACGGAGATGAGGTGGTGACCGGAGAAGTGATGGTGGTGACCGGAGAAGTGATGGTGGTGATCCGATTTCTCCACCATAAACACAAAATATGCAAAAATTAAAGACTATAACATGTATATAACAAAATAAAGAAGAAATTTAACAAAAAACAAACTTAAACAAACCGATTTAGGGCAAACTTGAGCTTTTCCGTCGGTAGAGGGAAGGAGTTTGGGGGGAAAATGAGTAAGGAGGGAGAAAATCCCGCTGTATAGGTTCTTTATGCGAATTAGGCTTTACCGGCGACACAGTGTCGCCGCTATTGGTGTTCACCGTCGCCGCTATTGAGTTGATCTTCCCCCAGCCGTTAGATCGTGATAAGATTTGAGTGGCTGGGGTTTAATGAGGGACACGGAGTTTTAGGGGAGACAAGGTGTCGCCGCTAATGCCCTATCTTTGTCGCCGCTATTGGTTGTTAAATCCCCAACCGTTGGATCAGGATAAGGATCAATGGCAATGGCTGGGGTTTGGTTTCAGACACCAGGACGCGGATCGACCAATATCGGCGACATTTGGCCTGTCGCCGCTAATAGTATATAATTCTTGTAGTGACCTTTTGTCAGAAGCGCGTATTGGATTCAAAGCCTTTCAGTTAGATTCTGCAAAATGGCTAGGTAGTTAAAATTTACTTAATCTTTATGTTCCATGTGAGAATGGCTATTGCTAACACCAATTTATATGCATCGAACTTACTAAATGTTTAATTATCATTTATTATGCAGTGAATGTGCAACCTCTTTCATGTCACCATCTAATTTCCAGGTCTACAATGCATTATAAGATGCGCATGACATAATCATAGCACTTGATCTTCCTCATGGTCGGCATCTGTTACTTGGTTATCACGTACCATAATATCATCTCTTTCTCATCTAACACAATGCCAATCCTACTATAATCTGATTTTTATACTTTTATCATTTTAGACTGATACAGAAAAAATATCTAAGGTATCCATATCTGTTGAGACCATGCCTTGCAAATTGAATGGGAGGACCGGTGAATAGCCAATATTGATTATGACCAGGTACTTTTAACCTTTTACCATTTAGATTTTATATGTGTGTGTATATATATATATATTTGCTATGTATTGAAATTTTAAGAGCATTTGCTTGGTAATTCCTAAATTGCAGTTGGAGCGAGCTTTTGAGAGTGAAGTCGATTAATATGCTTCAAAAGAAGTTAGCCCTCTAGGAGGAAAGAATGATTTCTCTAGGTATAGTTGTAGTTTCTTATACTTCTCCCTTTCTTGGAAAATATTTGAGTTATATCACATGAGAAATTCAACCTGTTTTGTATTAAAAATGGTCAATTCTGGTTGTATTTTATTAATATGTCAAATTTAAGATTCATAAAATCATCAAAATTACAATGTCGTATTAATTTTTTAGTGACTATCGTGTAATCATATTATAAAGCCCGATAAAGCCCCTCTCTTACGCGTTTCACCACTTGTTGCATAACGCCCCACAAAAGGCTTTATGACTACACATGGCCTAAAGGTCTTTTGTTTCATTGTGATATGTGTATACTGTAATACATATATATGTATATATGAAATCGACACTTTATTATAAATAGAGGTAACAACGTTCGATGATACACAATGTGGGTATAGTATTTGGTATGTAAATGTGTTATACACTTATTAATTATACATATAAGCTTTTAAGGATATTTATTTGCTAATAAATTACGAGCACACCTTAATTAAAGCATCTTGGAATGGAAATTATAGTTTTGAAAGAGCGGGTAACTCATGTTCCAGGAGAACATGTTCCAGGAGAACTTCATTGTCCTTTGCTTGTACTAACATGTTATTTATCTCTTTTACAAATCTGTCCATCACCCCATTCGGCAAACATATGAGTATCACGATTCCAGACTCTCCTTTATTGTTCGTATAAGGAATATAGAAACTCGAAAGACCTGGGGTAGCCGCTCCGCCTTTGCAAACCCCTCCAAATGCCGCCTTTCCCCACCCCAAGTCAATCTCATCAATCCCTAGACGGGTCAAATCGGAGACAACGTAAGGTCGAATACCTGCATAGTGGTAACGCCCATTGATTGCCTTTAGGTCAGAAACAGATCTAATGTACTCTTTAGTGACATCGGATTTGGTTTTCATCACAAGCTCCAATGCGTGAGCGAATGGCTTGTTACATAAATCTCGAGCTGTGGAAATGGCAAAAGGGCAGGCCACCACATTGCCATAGTATCCAACAGGGAGGGGAGGGTTGAACATCTTACGCGTATTTAAGGCCATTGCGACGACCATCTCATCTTCAGGATTTGGTTGGAGGGCGATTGTACGACAACGCCAGAGGCAAGCTGTTAGCACCTCAAAGGTGGTACAACTTTGTAGGTGTACCGGAACAAGCTTGCGAAAAGCGGAAATCTCGGTGGTAGTAAAAAACAATGACTTGTGTACTATGTCATCCGGTGTCCCCTTGGTTAGTGTGAAGGGAAGTGGATCACTAGAACATAGCAACTCTCTTTGCCACAGAGGCAATGTTGATGGTGATGTGGCACCCCTAGCTATTTCATCTAACCCTGACATGAATTGTACGAATCCTGCTCCATCAGTCATGGTGTGGTTGAAGCGTATGGCAAAGATGAAACCCCCACATAGCAGTCGTGTCACCTATCAATCAAAATTGATGAATATGCGCCAATTATGTAGTTTTAGCAACCACAGTATTAGCCTGCATTACAAGAAAGTTGAGCAATATCGGCGACATGTCATATGTCGCCGCTATTGGTTTATCCGTAACCCGGTGTCCCACAATAAACCCCAGCCACTCATTCCTTATCATGATTAGTATACACAAAAATGGCTCTTTATTCTTATGTGTTTTCTTCCTCAATGTAAAATCTTTTTTATAAAATGTATCTTCTCAAATAACTAGAAAGTATATTCTGATAAAATCTTTCATCAAATTTAATACTGATCTTCTCTAGTTGTCATTCAATCTAAGAGTTTGTGCATTAAAAATTACCAAGAACCAAATTCGTGAGCATGTGTCATTCGCAAAAAAATATAACAAAAATAAAATAAACTTCATTTTTGTGTCTTACATTTTATTTTAAAGGGTGGAGATATAATAGGAAGTTTATTTCGCTAGGAAGGATAGGAAGTAATCATAACCGTCCAATTGCACAATCTACGGTCAAGATCAAAATCAAATTAAAAACTGTCATTTAAACACGCTCTCCGGAGTTTCAGGGGTATTATCGTCAAATTTCAAAATAACCGCCGTTGATTATACACAGAAACGCTTCGAAACAAAGTGCATTACGTTTTACACTTCCATTGAACGATCAAACACATACAGAAATTTGAGAAAATCATACTCCATTGAAGTTCATGGCGTCGTCGAGAGATAATTTGAAGGTTTACATTCGAGTTACTCAAAACAAATCAGTCTCTGAAAACCCTAAATCATCAAAGAAGCGAAAAACATCAACAGCTGAAGAGAACATTGATGAACAAGAAAATATTAGCCGAAAATCAACAATCAAACAACAAAGAACTAGAAAACGCAAAGATATTTCAGACAATGGTATATTTATCTATTTTTTGCTCTTTAACTGAATTCATGTTACGTTTTATGAAGTACAATAGACCTAATATATCATATCCGTTCCGAAAAATAGTTAATGAGTAATATCATCCCCTATCTTAACATTTTTGTTACCACAGACTATATTGCGTTTTATGTTAAAACTATGATCTAAGATACTAATGCTTCTTACGGGATTTATATATTGTGAATTAATGCGTTTTACCTAAATAAATTTGCAGAAACAATGAGATTATTATTATGATAATTGTAATCGAATTTTACTACATTGCGTTTTATCTTTGAATTTGCTGAGATACATGTGTTGTTAACTATTGCGTTTTATATTAATATTAATAAAAAAACAAAATGAGATTATGTAATGTTAATTTGGTGTGTTAAATAATATGATGTAAAGTATTGCGTTTTATCTTAAACCTGTGAATTACTGCTTTTTATCTTTATAGTGTTAGCTAATGCGTTTTATCATTAATTTCTTAATTGACATTGTTGACTAATGCGTTTTACATTAATAAATCATAAAAAACAAAATGAGATTATTTAATGTTAATTTGGTGTGTTAAATAATATGATGTAAAGTATTGCGTTTTATCTTAAACCTGTGTGAATCACTGCTTTTTATCTTTATGGTGTTAGCTAGAGAGTTTTATCATAAATTTGTTAATTGACATTGTTGACTAATGCGTTTTACATTAATAAATCATAAAAAACAAATGAGATTATGTAATGTTAATTTGGTGTGTTAAATAATATGATGTAAAGTATTGCGTTTTATCTTAAACCTGTGAATCACTGCTTTTAACTTTATGGTGTTAGCTAATGCGTTTTATCATAAATTTGTTAATTGACATTGTTTCATTATTCTATTTAAAGTTAAAAAACAAGAGGAAAAACAACAACAGGAAAAACAAAAAAGGCGAAGAAAGAAAGTGGTGATAGAATCATCAGAAGAAACAGTTTCTGATTCAATGGATGAAAAATCTAGTCGAGCAATTGTTCTGCATACTTCCAATCAACAACAAGTAAATTCAGGTAACATAAAACGCATTTAACATATTTCATGAAAAAAATATATGTTTTTAACACAATTCAATGTATCAGATGATGATTTTGTTGATCCACAACCAAGAGTTAACCTGACAAAAAATCAAAAGAAGGAAAAGGCAGAATCAAAACCAAAGAGATCACAGAGGAAAGATAAAACAAAAGAACAACCAGAACAACAACCATATTATGATTACGACGGAAAAAAAATTAACATTAGATGTGCAGTCAATAATCTAAAAGATTATATTGAAGGTTTGTCAAAAGAGCAAAGGAATGTTGTTAGAGAAATAGGGTTTGAGAGCATACTAAAATTCAAGCTGCATTCAGTTCCACGCAAATTCGGATATTGGCTGGTAAAAAACTTTGATGCTGAAAATGATGAGATAAATATTGGAGATGAAAAGATTAAGATCACAGCTGAATTCATCCAAAAGGTATTTCAAATACCAAATGGAAAAACAGAGATTGTGGAAAAACTGAGACCAAAAGACACTGATCTTATAATTAAATTCTGGCGCGGTCAATTCCCCAAAGATATTTTGCAAAGAATGTATGCGCACAACTTGATTACTTATTTAAAATCAAGAAATGAGCTTGGAAGATTGTTCAAACTGAATTTCTTGGTTATTTTTTTTACGATCATGGCGGAGGCAATGCAGAGTAGTAATGTTAATCAAAGATTCCTGCCATCAATGAAAAGTGACAAAAAAACCCAGGATTTTAATTGGTGTGAATATATGCTGACCGTTTTAAAGCGTACAAGAAGACAATGGCCTGGAAATGAGAAGCTCTTCAATGGACCTATTGCATTGTTAGCGGTATGAAATCTGATCTTTCATTATTGCTACATATTTGCTGAATGCTTGTTTAGGCTGCTTGTTTATATTATTTGTTTGTTTAAAACTAGACTTTATAAAACGCAATGTATATTTTAAAACGCAATTATCTTTCATTTTTGTTTATTTAAGTTATTTGTTTCTTTAAAACTCTTCTTTGCTTGAGTAAAACGCAATGTTTTTGTAAAACGCAATATATTTAAAGTTACAAAACAATAGTTTTTTAATTTGTTTACAATGATTTATATTTTAAAACGCAACAAATTATGAATTTATTATTTATCTAAAACGCAATGAATCATACAGATACTATATGCATACAAAAAACAAGGATTTGATGATACTGAAAACACTGAAGAGTTCTCACTTGATAAAATTGATTCTACAACATTACAAGAATTTGAAGATGAATTGGAAATTGCTGCACAAAATGACGGCAGATGTCTTGTAAATGATAAAGTTAAAAAAGTCAGAAAGACTAAACAAAAAAAGAAAGATGAAAAGAATGAATTTTATGTTTATCCAAGTGAATCCGAGAATGAAAACGAAGAAATTTTTGAAGATGAATCTGAAGAAAAACATGAAGACGATGCTGAAGAACAACCAATCTCCTTACTTAAAGCTGCAACAGACTGGATTGATCAAGAGAATCAAGAGAATGTTCAAAACAGCCAAATTATAACAAATGAAACTGAGAAAACAAATACAGAAAGTGGAGGATCATGGGGGCAATTCTTCATTAAACCATCAATAGGAAATAAAGATAAAATGTGGGTAGACAGTCAAAGCCGACTGCGTAATTTCATACCATCACAAAATCAAAGTGAAGGTCTTTCTGACATTCATTCAACAAAAAGTGGCGATGAAAATATGAAGAACATTAAAGATAAAAAATCACATGAAGAATATCTTGTGACTGCTTTGGATCAACATTTTAAAGGAATTGAAGAAGTTTTCGAAAGCATTCAATCACGCATAGATGAGATTGTGGAGGAATATCCAACGAGTGAAGCTCTTCATAACAAAGTTAACGAATGGGTGTCATTGATTGAAAAATTCCACCATCAAGCAAAAAAGCACCAGAAAGTTAATATTGATTCAACTATGATTGAAACACCATCAGGATTTCTAAATTTGAGCCAAAATGAAGACACTGAAAATCAAATCATTTCAACACCATTGATTGTAAAACGCAATGATGATGATACAAAACGCAATGAGGATAGCTCACCTCTAGTTCAATCATCCAATCCAGAAACAATCAGTGAGAATGAACCTGCATCTGTTCTGCAAACACACATTGAAAAACCTTCAATGGTACAATCATCATTTAGCGAAGAAACTCCATCATTAATGTTGGAGATTATCAAAAAGACAGATGAAGAAGAAAAAAAATCAAATCAAAAGAAATTTAATGATGATGAGGTACCATCCTTTGATTTGAAAATTTCTCAGTTGTCTTCAAATGTTGATGAAAATGAAGTTGAAGTTGATGCTACTGGACACGGTGAACAAACCGAAATTCAAGCGGAATCTGAAAAAAAAACAATCGAACAAGATGTTCAAATTACTGGAATACAAACAATGTTTGATAGAATTGAAGAACAGGATACTGAAAAGGAAATCAGTGATCTACTTCAAAACACATCATTCCTACACCCACAAGAAGATCAGTATAAAACACCTGCAAAATCAGTTCATCAAGAACAACCAACAACTGATATAAGCAAAACAGAAGAAATAATCACAAAGATGGTACGACCAGATCGAGAGAAAAATGTTCCTGAAGTATTTTGTTCACCATATTATCTAAGACAAGTAGCAATGAAGGAATCAAGAACAGCACACGAAAACAACATATCGGGATATGCGTTCCATGCAAAAGGAGAAATGATGTAAAAATTCATTTATATACACTAAAACAAAAAAACAAAAATCAAAATATTATAATTTAATTATTATTATTATATTTTTTTTGCAGGGATACTCTCTTTGAAATTAAAGAACATGCATTTCTATATAGATATGCTGCTGAAACAATGAGGCCAGGATTGGAAATCACCGGAGAAGTAATCAATTGTTGGTCTTATATTTTGAATGAAGAAGAAAAAAGAAGATCAAAAGACAACAAATCTCCACGATTTTTCTGTACTATTTGAATGCTGGTATGATATTTAAAACGCAATTTTTCTTATTCGTATAATGAAGAATTTTGAAGTTTGATTGAATTATGTTTTATAAAACGCAATAGAATTTTTATTTCTTTAATAAAACGCAATGATTTCTTTGTTTGAATGATGTTTTATAAAACGCAGCTGTATGTTTTATTAACTTCATAAAACGCAGCTCTATGTTTATTTACCTTCATAAAACGCAATAATATGTTAATTTGTTCTATTTTATACAGGCTTTACCAAATTGTAACAAGGAAGAATCTGAAAATAAAGGAAAGATGATAAAAACATTCACAATGAACATAGAAAAAATTCTTAAAGGTGCAAAGCTAAAAAGCATAAAGGATTTTAAAATTATCCTTGTCCCGATTCTCCATATACAGCATTTCTTTGTTATATCTTTCAATCTTGAAGAGAAACAAATATTCATCATTGACAACAGTGCGAAAGAAGAAACAAATGAATCTAAATATGGAAATGTCCCTGAAAATACAGTAAGTATTCTTAATTATGCTTTTAAAACACAAATATAAACCACCTAATCTTTTTGTTTTGTTTTTTGTTTTTTTTTTCTATAGAGGGATGCTTTGGCAGCTTACCTTAAATCTGTTGGACATGAAAAAGCAGATGATATAAAGGGAATAATCCCTGTTAGAATGCAGATGAAATGGAGGACACAACATAATGGCATTGATTGTGGTATATTCACAATGCGTCATATGGAATGTTATAATGGAGAACCGGTCGAAAAATGGGATTGTGGGTTTAACGTGGAATATGAAGTACCTGCAAATATCAAGAAGGTTAAAAACAAAAAACCAGTCAACAAGCAGACCGCACAACTTGAAGATTTAAGAAGAAAGTTCATCGCAAAGATATTATTGCACGAAATCAACGAACAAAGAGATTATGTTATTGAAGACTCAAAGACGTTTCGAGACCTCAGTGCGAAACTTAAAAAACAATCTTATGAAACTAGTTTAGATAGGATTAAAGACAGGCTTGCTCTTGCTGGTTTACTTTGATTTTGAAATGATACTTATTATAAAACGCAATGTTTTTTCATTTATCTTGGTTTTTATATAAATCATTATTTTCTTGATCTTGCTAGTTACTTTGAGTTAAAAATGCTACTTACTATAAAACGCAATGTTTTTTATTTTAAAATACCAGTTATTTTTTTGTTATCTTAAAACGCAATATGTATCATTTAAAAATATTAAATCATTATTTTGTAAACAATTTATACAAATATATAAAATTTATAAAACGCAACATTTTAATATATGCTATTGTCTTTTTAAATTATTACAATGTATTAAAATGCTAAAAACTATAAAACGCAATATTTTTTCTAATTATTCTTTTCCAAACATATAACGCAATATATTTATAACGCATTGATTTTTTTTTTTAAATTTATAAAACACAAAAAACAAATAAAATAAACTGATATCTTAATGACAAGAAATGATTAGACCAAAAGCCTTAAAAAGCCTTTTAGATTCCTGATATAAATACTGTATGTATGATGGAAATATCAATTAAAAGAAAAAAATAAAAAATAATCATTATTATTATTAAGACAAATTGATTCAAATTCCTCTACCAGTAGATTATATAAGAACAGAAACCCTAAACTATTTTCACATTTCTCTCATCATACACCAAAAAACACCAAAATACCCAACACACACAAACCCTAAAATGGATAATCAACAACTATCAGTTTGGTGGGTTAAAAGAGGCAATTTCTTTCTTCAATTCCTTGATGGAAAAAAAATAAAATACCATTCCGTTGCTTCTGTCCTTCAAAACTGCAATGAAAATGTTTTGAAAAGGATGAACGAAATAGGTATACCACCTTCTTGTTACACAGATCAAACAGCCGCACTGTTCAGAATTCTACACAAAAGATATGGTAATCCGAATCAAACAGAAACTGAAGATGCCCAGGTTACATCTTGGGAGTTCATTGAAGAAACTTTCAAAGTTTCAGTGACTTGGGACGATGGTGATGTGGAGATGTATGACCCAAAGGACATATCTACCAGTGAGGATATAAGTTTTTTGAAGCAGTTATCCGAAATACCAATCATCAACAACTCTGCTAGCAAATTTGCAGAGAAGCTTCAAAACGCAGTACTCTCACAGGTTGAACTTTGGGTTGAATCTGAAAGTGATGAAGAAATCCCTGATGGAAGCTTAGGGTTTTCATCCGATGAAGAAACAAACTTTGATCCATGAAGCTGATCATGCTAGTTATTTTTGTTATTTTTGTTGTTTGAAAAAATCATCTTTGTTTAGAACTATCATTATCTATATAACGCAATGTTTATTATATCTACTTGAATTTCTTGTTTAATTTTATGTTTAATATGTGTTACAATAAAACGCAATAATAAAAAAAAAACATATTAAAGTATATTGTTCTATCTATAAAACAGAATAACAATATACTGTTATCATAAAACGCAACTTTCCAAAAAAAGCTGACATGTGATTTGGAAATCCCTTTTGGAATCTTAGTGTTGTCATCATTTCGTGTTTAATTTGTTCTATGATCTATGTTACAATAAAACGCATTAATCAAAAAATACAATTTAAATTATATTGTTCAGGTATAAAACGCAATTAACCAAAACATACTGATAAATATGAAGGATATTATAAAACTCAGTAATAAAATGAGATGAAACATATACATCATAAAACGCAATGACAAATTTTTTTTTACTTATTGATATCTGATTTTGTCAGAATTTCTATACATAATTACATTGCATTGCTAGAACCTATAGCATTAGAAGAAACCTTATCTTTACATGTGCGACTGTTATGTCCTTTTTCACCACATACACGGCACGATTTCTGGATCTTTGATGATTTCTGAATTGCAATCTCACGATTTGACTTGATCCTTTTTTGTACACCGCATCCTTTGGTCCTTGTTTTTATCGGCACACGAATAATAGAATCTGATTTTTCTATGTTCCCTCCAATTTCAGCAAATCTTTCTTTGCGACTAGGAGGCGGCGCAGCAACCATAACCTCATCCGCTTTATCAATATAACTTTTAATATGATCCCTGTAACGACACAACTCATCTATATCGCCAACCAGCCTATTAACCACATACTCATTTGCAACAACGATTTCTCTATAAACTTTATCAATTTCACTATTCCTACCAATTTCATCAAACCGAATATTTGAATGATTTGATCCAACAGAAACAACATCTCTCATCCATCTTCTATGAACATATCTTCTAGGAAACTCATTTATATCATCATACCGTAAAACGTAAAATATATGCCGGCATAATATACCAAATTGTTCAAACCGTTTGCAAGAACAACTTATTGTTAATCCATCTTCTTGTTTGCTGTATTGCACCTGTAAATAAGATTAAAAAGCTATATAAAATTAGTGAAATGAAATATAAAACGCAATGAATCTTAATTATAATACAGATAAAACTATATTTTCATATAATGATAAAACGCAATGAAAGATGGAATAATAAAACGCAATAGATATTTAAAAATATATAAATTTAAAAAATACCTTCAAAAAAGATGTGCATGGCTGTCTGAAATCCTTTATTTCAAAATATTGAACATCACCCACAATATCAAGAGACTTTGACATACACTTTGTAATGGCAGCATCAATTTCAATCTGAATATCCTTAAAAATTGTTTTGGTGTATATTTCTGATGCTTGTTTCTCCAATACAAAGTCACTCCAGGGCTTAGACTCAATATACCTTGTATCATGATCATTCCTCCTATGCTCATGCCTTTGAATATCCATTGCAGTCTCAAAATGAGTGAAAAATTCAACAAGTGTACATCTTGGATTGCAAATCTGACCAAAGAAGTAATTCTCGCTTTCACATCTCGAAGTAGTACGCATAAGACCAGCCAAATCCTCTCCATGGTAATAAGCAGGAATCCAGTCAAATCGAAGATCGTACATATCTTTTAACCACTCATGATTTTCCAATCCAAAAGTAGACATTATTGAATGCCACTCAGTTTCAAAATCTTCTGGACTAATAGTATCATTCCAAACAACATGAGTCATTCTTGTATTAAAATCAGTGTTTGCAGACAAAACAGGACCAACCTGAATAAAAAAGTAATAATATTATAAAACATAAAACGCAATAATTTAAAAACAATATATTGAAAATGATAAACATAATGAATTGATGGTAAAACACAATTGTTTTGTAATTCTATTGATAAAAATATTTGGTGATCTTATTGTATAATACATAAAACGCAATAATAAAACAATTAAAATTTCAGTTTGTTATATCATAAAACGCAGTTAATACCTTTGTCTTCAATTTCTCCCATATGTGCCACATACATAACCTATGCCTACTTCTTGAAAGTACATCCTTAATAGCTCTCTTCATTGCAGCATCTTGATCAGTAACAACAACTTTAGGCTCACTTCCAAAAGCATTAACAAAACACCTTAAAAGCCATCTATAAGAATCTGCAGTCTCCGAACCAAGTAATGCACCACCAAATGTGACATTCCTATAATGATTATCAATACCAGTAAATGGAACAAAAACCAAATCATACCTGCATAAAAAACAAATTAAAAAAGCATTAGAAAATTAGAACAGCATGTATAACGCAATAGAATATATAACGCAATAAATGAAAAAAAACTTACTTGTTTGATTTATAAGTAGCATCAAAACCAAATATGTCACCAAAAACTGTATAATTTTTTTTTGATTGCTCATCAGCCCAGAAAAGCCCTTTCAATCTTCTATCTTCACCAATAACATAATCACATGTGAAACCAGGACAACATTCTTTCTTCCTAATAAGACGCCTAACTACCATTTCTGCATCATACTCTCCGATATAAAGATTCAAATCCCTTCTATAATTCTTACAATCAACTTTACTAGCACCAACTTCACCAAAACCACCATACATTGTTTTCATAATATTGAATGCTTTAACAGGTCCAATATTGATTGCAGACAATCCAGATATAAAACTTTCTTTCACATAATCGATACTTCGTGCAGCCGGCAAGAAATGAATATCTTCATCTTCCACAAAGATATGATTATGTTCTTCTTCAAAGTAGTAGATTTTATACATATTATTGTTCTCTAATATTAATTTCACATGAGCATTGCATCCAACTCTTTTTGAACCTCTATTACGTCTAACAATCTTTTTACTATTCTCAACTGAACCAGAATCTATTTCTTTGATAACATGAAATCCTTCTTTTGAACAGACAATATATCTTATTTTCACTAAACCATCACCATTTTTCCAAGAGGTATTTTTTCTTGCAGAAAAACCTGCAGCAAGTGCATATCTCTGATAAAACGCAAAAGCCTCATCAAATGACTTAAAAAACATTCCAACAGCAGGTGTAATGGATCCACTGACTTTAGGTTTGAAAAACTTTCTTCCACTGTTTATGCATACACGTTCCTCCCACTTGGAAATGTTATCTGAAACAATTAAAAAAAACTTTAAAACGCAATTCATCTTACATAATAATGTTTTTATTGATAAACCAAAAAATATATTAATAAAAATTTAAAATTCAAACATTTAAAGTTTATATATAGACTAATATGGATAAAAAGCATAAAAAGCAACAGCTTCAGTAAAACGCATCATATGATCTGAAACACTTAACAAATAATCATAAAACGCAATACATCCTATATAATAATGTGTTTAATATTAAATCACAAAAATAAGTTAATAATAATATATGAAATACAAACCTTTAAGGTTTGTATATGAACTATTATCTAAAAAATCATAAAACGCAATACATTCAGTAAAACGCATAAAATGATGAATAAACAAAACATTGTACAACAATAACAGTTATAGACAGTTAAAGCTTTATATAACATAAAAATAAAAGTTTTATATTCATACAATTTAATTAATATCATAAAACGCAACTCTTCACTAAAACGCAATAAATGATGAAGAAAACAAACAAATTATGTTTAATTATACAACAATAACTATTAAACTTATGAAAAATCAAATATTACTTACAGAACCACGAATTATAAAACGTAAAACAAAGAAATTCAGAAAAAATAACAAAATTTTACTCCGAATTGAAGCTAAACATACCAGCAGAGTTTGAAGAAGACATTGAAGTTATCGAATTGACGAACGATACAAGATTAATGTTTGAAAAGAGATGAATTTGCAATCGACGGCGATTTAGGGTTACAGAACCTTCAATTATGTTATGAGAGTGATGAACTAAGAAAAGAAGTAACAGAATCTGTAATTGAATTAGAACGAAGATATGATAATGTAAAAAGACGAAAATGCCACCGCGTACAAAAATTTAAAAAAATATGATGAACGGCTAAGATTGCTTCCTATACTTCCTAGCCAAAATAAACTTCCTATTTGATCTTTACCCTTATTTTAAATAAAGAGTTAAATGCTATTTTAGTCTCTGTGGTTTTATTTTACCAGTTTAGTCCAAAGGTTTTATTTTTCACATGTGGGTCCAAAAAGGTTTCATCGTTGGCACTTTAATCCACTGAGTTAACTTCAACCATTTTTTCTGTTAACGATAAAGACAATTCGGTCATTTTATATGTAATTCTGTTAACTAGAAGGGCAATTCGGCCATATAAAATGATCGAATTGCCCTTCTCGTTAATAGAAAAATTGGATGAAGTTAATCCAGTGGACTAAAATGACAATAGTGAAATCTTTTTGGATCAACAGGTGAAAAATGAAACTTTTGGACTAAACTGGCAAAATGATCCAAACCACAGAGACTAAAATGACATTTAACTCTTAAATAAAAGTTATAGGATCTTTTTAATTTAAATCTTTATAGAAGGAAATTTACAGTAGAATGACATGCGATCGGACAACAAGCTGTGCCACAACCCAACATACCAAACACAAAACTTAGGTTCCTCGACTTGCATTACCATTTAATTACCTGAATTAGTAGCAATGGTGAATCCAGGATGCCACTGGAGCCCGGAACGTCATAAAGGAGCTCTTCCATACAAGGCGATGGTGGTGGAAGTGCATCTCCGATTTGACTCAGCGTAACATCCGCCTCCGCCTCGATAAACAACACGCCCTCGGCCGAGCAATCTACCATCAGCTTCCCTGCCGGACCTTCCTTTAGTCGTCCGGCAAACGGATAGTAGAACACCAGAAGCTTAGCCAAGGCATTGTTGATATCAGACTGCAATAGTAAACTCACGAAGAACAAGTAATGAATCAATCTCAAGGCTTTTCTTATTGCTTTTGTGAATAATAAAACAAGAACAAGAGCTGCACTTATATAGCCAGCATTACAACGGAAACAATAACGTTAACAACTGAAAAGCAAAATACTAGGACTTATTAAACTTGAAATAATAACGTTAACAACTAACTGAAAGCCAAGAAATAAGGAGATTGATTCAATCTGACACGTGCACAATCTGTCACGTGCATACACCATGGAGTATTGAATCATTCCGTAATACCTCCCCTTGATTCAAACTCCTGCACTCCCAACTGAAATCGAAGAATCACAAACTTCTCACGTGCCAAGGCTTTGGTCATACAATCTGCAATCTGTTCTCTTGTGTTGCAAAACCTCAGTATCACCTTCTCTTGATTTACCATGTCTCTTATGAAGTGATATTTTAATTCAATATGCTTGGACTTGCTATGTGTAACTGGATTTCTGGACAAATTAATTGCTGATTGACTGTCACACCATATTGTAGTAGCATTTTCTTGTTTTATGCCCAAGTCTTCCAAGATTCTACTAAGCCAAATACATTGACATGCTGCACCAGTTGCTGATATATATTCTGCCTCAGTGCTTGACAAAGCAACTGTGGCCTGCTTCTTTGAACACCAGGAAATGGCTCCATTCCCAATTGAAAACACATAACCACTCACACTTTTCCTATCATCAATGCATGCTGCCCAGTCACTATCAGTATACCCAAACAGCTCCACTTTAGTTCCTCTTTTATACCAAATTCCAAACCGACAAGTTGCTGCAATGTATCTTAAGATCTTCTTAGCTGCACCAGTATGTGTTTTTGAAGGAGACTGCATGAACCGAGATAATACTCCCACAGCATAGGACAAATCTGGTCGAGTGTGAGTCAGATACATCAGACCACCCACTAAACTTCTATATCTTGTTTCCTCAATCTTGTCCTCACCATCATCAGCCTGAAATTTTTCATACGGACTCATTGGAATATCATCTAATTTGCAACCTGTCATTCCAAACTTAGAGATTAGATTGAGAGCATATTTTTCTTGAGAGACAAATACGCCCTCCTGGGTTTGTTTGATCTCTAAGCCCAGAAAATATTGCAGTTGCCCCAAGTCAGTCATCTCGAACACTTTCTTCATCCCAGCTTTGAATTCAGCAATCATCAACCCACTTGAACTTGTGCAAATGATGTCATCTACGTAAAGGCATACATAGATGATACCAAGCGCATTTGTTTTAACATAAAGTGTTGGCTCATTTGGGCTTCTAATATAACCGTTGCTACTGAAATAACCATCTATCTTTGAGTACCAAGACCTGGGAGCCTGCTTCAACCCATATAAAGCCTTGTGCAATCTGTACACTTTACTTTCCTCTCCTTTAACTTGAAAACCTTCAGGCTGTTCAACATATATTTCTTCCTCCAAATCACCGTTTAGAAAGGCAGACTTCACATCCAGTTGATGTAAAATCCAACCTCCAAGCGCAGCAATAGCTATAACAAGCCTGATTGTTTCAAATCTTGCAACTGGAGCAAACGTTTCCTCATAGTCTATTCCATATTTCTGAGAATATCCCTTAGCAACTAGCCTGGCTTTGTGCTTGATCAATTCCCCATCAGCTCCAATCTTTGTTTTGAATAACCACTTGAGACCAACAACATTCTTACCCTCAGGGAGAGTAACAAGCTGCCATGTATTGTTCTTGATAATTGCTTTAAGTTCCTCCTTCATAGCCACCTGCCACTCTTCCTTCTTTACTGCTTCAGAAAAACATACAGGATCTACAATATTAAGAGCAAATTGACATGTTAAATGATCAGGGCCCACAGCATCCATCTCTTGAGTGTTAGCATACAGATCTGCAACGGTTCTGACTCTTAACGGAGCTGATGAACTGGAGCTTGAGCTTTCCCCGGATTGAACTTGACTTGTTTCAGCTTGTGGTGTTGTCACTTGAGGTGTGGCTGGACCTTGAGTGTCAGCTGAGACTTCAACATTGTAGTTAATAGTTTGAGTGTTAACAACCACTTCTTCTGGAAACGGATCAGCATACATCCTGTCATACACTTGTTTGTCAGACTTGTGCACCTCCTGCCAGTTCCATGATGCATCTTCCACTATGGTAGTGTCACCAAACCTTCTAGTTTCAAATTTCTTTGTCACTGGATTAAACAGTCTAGTACCAGTACCATTTGATGAGTAACCAATAAAGATCATCTTATTTGACCTGTCATCCAACTTCCTTCTTCCATGTGCAAAGACATGCCCATATGCAACACAACCGAATATCTTCAAATTAGTAACATCTGGTTTAGAATTGAACCATACCTGGTAGGGAGTTTTATCTTGCACAGCAGTAGTGGGAGATCTGTTAATGAGATAAACTGAGGTGGCAACTGCCTCAGCCCATAGATAGTTTGGCAGACTTCTTTCTTTTAACATACTCCTGGCCATTCCCATCACCGTTCTATTCTTTCTTTCCACCACTCCATTGTGTTGAGGAGTGTGTGGCTCAGTAAGCTCTCTTTTAATACCATGCACTTCACAAAATGAGTTAAATTCTTTTGAACAAAACTCTCCACCTCTATCTGTTCTTAACACCTTAATAGAACACTCGCTTTGTTTTTCAACTAAGGCTTTAAAGATTTTGAACTTTTCAAAGGCATCAGATTTTTTTTCAATGAAATAGACCCAACACATCCTTGACACATCGTCTATGAGTAGAAAATAATACAGACTACGGCCAAGACTAGGTACCTGCATAGGCCCGCACAGATCAGCATGAACAAGCTCCAACTTCTTAGTGGCTCTCCATGATGTGGACTTGAATGGTTGACGAATCTGTTATCCCAGAATACAACCTTCACAAACACCAGAACCTTTGATTCTTGGCATACCAATCACCATATCTTTATCACAGAGAGTCTTCAAGTTATCCCAATTGATATGCCCGTATCTCTTGTGCCACAGTTGCACTGAGTTTGAGACATTGCAGTTGGAAGTGCTTGACACAGTTTTTGTAGCATCTAGAACAAACATATTATTAGTGGCAATAGGGATTTTTATTAACTCAATACCATGGTTTTTGATTGTGCAGTTTCCATCTTCAAAGTGAAGAGAATATCCCTTTCTCATAAGCTGCCCCACACTCAGCAGATTGTACTCCAAGGATGGAGCATAATACACATCATTCAGAAGTTTGTGACTGTTTGAACCCGTATTGATCCTCACAGTTCCCTTTCCTTCAATTGCCAGAATCTTCTTGTTTCCCAGTTGAACATTTAACTTGAACGTTTCATCTAGTTCTATAAAACTAGATCTGGACCCAGTCATATGATTAGAACAACCCGAATCAAGAAACCATAGGTTATTTGACTCATGAGCTCCATTAAACTGACCCGCAACCGCCATGAAGAGATGTTGCTCTTCATTGTTGTTCTCCTCTTTTTGTTCATCTGGATCTGCAGCAACGTTTACCTGGGCATCTTCATTATACCAACACTCTTTAGACATATGACCATATTTCTTACAGGTGTAGCATTGAGGCACCTTGCTTCGATCAAATGATCTTCCTCTCCCACGACCTCTAAATCCTCCACGTCCTCTACCACGTGAATTTCCTGGTCGATTGCTTTCTTGTATCACTTGCAAGGCATGCTCTTCATTTTTTCCAGCTTTTTCAGCAGATCTGCTATTAAGTCTTTCCTCCTGTGACTGTAAGGATCCCATCAATTTTACTGGTGAGAGTTTAGTCAAATCAAAAGATACCTCAATGGATGGCACAATAAAATCAAACTTGGGAGTCAAGCTCCTCAGAATCTTTTCTACCACAGTTTGATCAGAAATCACTTCTCCATATGCCCTCTTTTGACTAACTATTCCCATCACTCGTGAGAAGTATTCTCCCACAGACTCTCCTTCTTTCATGGACAAGTTCTCAAAATCCCTACGAAGTCCTTGCAGCTTAATAGCCTTTACTTGAGTATCACCTTCATACTCCATTTTTAGAATTTCCCAACTTTCTTTAGCGGATTCAGCAGCAGCAATTCTAGAAAAAAGTTGATCATGTACAGCCTGTTAGATGATGGCCATAGCATGAGCATCTCTTTTCTTGAGATTCTTCAGTTTGTTGACATCAGTTTCAGCCTTATTTACTCCTTCCTCAACCAATTCCCAGAGCTCTCTTGATTTTAAAATCGTTTTCAACCGAATACTCCAATGTTCATACCCTTCTCCCTTGAAGACAGGGATCGGAGTAGGAGCAGTGGGTAAGGTACTTGTTTGTTCGGCCATTGAAGGGTAACACTCGAAGAACAAGATTGAAAAGGATCACTCTCTGGCTCTGATACCACTGTTGATATCAGACTGCAATAGTAAACTCACGAAGAACAAGTAATGAATCAATCTCAAGGCTTTTCTTATTGCTTTTGTGAATAATAAAACAAGAACAAGAGCTGCACTTATATAGCCAGCATTACAACGGAGACAATAACGTTAACAACTGAAAAGCAAAATACTAGGACTTATTAAACTTGAAATAATAACGTTAACAACTAACTGAAAGCCAAGAAATAAGGAGATTGATTCAATCTGACACGTGCACAATCTGTCACGTGCATACACCATGGAGTATTGAATCATTCCGTAATAGGCATCCCTTATCACACTTGCTGGATTTTTATTTCTCATTTCTGGATTGCTACGATAAACTAATATTACAGGTGTCTGAATACGAAGTGATTCGTGATCATCAATGTCAGAGAGAAGTTTGAGTTCTCGAGGTGGGGGCTTTGCTGGAACTATTAGCTCCGGTGCACGTCTCCGGACGGTGAAGGTCAGGGGGGTGTCGATTGCTGCCATACTTTGTTTTGAATTTTTGATGGTTTTTAGATTTGGTATGGTGGTAAATTTATACTAGTGTGAAAGAAAAGAATAAACGAGGGGACCCTCGTTAGAATATTACATTAGTTAGTTAAAACTTAGGGGCTATTTGGTAGCCTCTGAATGGCCATTAAGAGCCTACCTAATGTAACCATTAAGAATTTTACCAATGAGAAGGTAGAAGAATATGACATGTGTTGATTTACCATTCAGAGGTTACCTCTTAACCATTCAGACTTGAGGTTACCTCTTATTCATTCAGAGGTTTTAAACCAATAAGAGGTAGCATCTGAATGGTCATTAAGAGGCTACCAAACAACCCCTTAGATAGTGTTTGGTAGGTAGGAATGAGAGGTGAAATGGAGTGAACCATTATGAGAGAATGAAGAAAATGGTGTTTGGTTGGTCGATGAATGGAATCACCCATTACATAATGCATTTCATTCCCTCAAAATCATTCCATCTCTCCCCCATTTTTTTTCATTCCATCCCCTCTTGCACCCTTCATTTACAACACACCACCCGCCACCACCATCGACCACCAACCGCTGATGCCCACTGTCGTCGCCGCCACCACCCACCACCGCCATCGCCATCGCCGCCACCACCCACCACGCTCAAAATCATTTCATCTCTCCCCCATTTTTTTTCATTCCATCCCCTCTTGCACCCTTCATTTACAACACACCACCCGCCACCACCATCGACCACCAACCGCTGATGCCCACTGTCGTCGCCGCCACCACCCACCACCGCCATCGCCGCCACCACCCACCACCGCCATCGCCACCACCAGCCACCAACCACCATCGACGCTCGCCGCCGTCACCACCCACCAATCGCCGCCACCCGCAACCTGCTACCATCACCTCCGCCACCACCAACCACCACCACCGCCACCCACCCACCATCGCCTCCACCTCCTCCGCCACTCACCATCGATTTTATTCATTCGTCTTTTTTTGCCTACCAACAATACACGGTAATAATGCATTCCATTCCTGATGGTAACCAAACAAGACATGGAATGGTAATGATCCATTACATTCCCTCGTCCATTCCATTCTTTCATCTATTTCATTACCCCATCCATTCCATTCTCTCATCCATTCCATTACCCTATACAAAATAGACCCTTATAACATTAGTTAGTTAATTAATTATCTAGAAGTATTTCTAGAAGTGTAAAAAGACTTAAACGAGTCTAGAGGACACCGCCATAGCGATAGCTGTTTATGTAAGTAAACAAATCGAGCAGTTGATGAGCTATTTAAGGCCGAATTTGTTAAAACTAATCTAGCTATTCGTGAGCTATTTAAGACAGAATTTGTTAAAGCTCATGTTGATCCGAACTTAAACATCCTTAAGCCGAGCCAACTACTTTGATGCTCTTTTAATAAAAAACTCAAGCTAAGCTTCACATACTATAAATGAACCTGTTATATGTATGTCTATCTTTTTCTGAACGACCAACGAATCTTTCAAACGAGCTATTTGCGAAATTCACTACATCGAGATACACTTGTCTCCGAACTAGGGAAACCCTCATCTAGGGACAAAGCCTGTGAACACTAATCCGAAGGCACGACAGTGAAATGAGGTAAAACCTGCTTAGTTCATGGATCGAACTAGCGATCGCCACCTAGTCGCCTAGTCTCCCATCATCATCGTTGTCGCCTCCGGTCACCATCAGAAACTTCGGGATTGACCGGTTTTAACGCGTTTGACCAGGTTTGACTTTTTGACCGTAAAGGAGTCCTCGGGTCACGTGTTCGGGTTTTGGGTTTTCAGAATACGTGTTGATTCGAGATCTCGGGTTTCATGAACAAGTGTTAACTAGTGTGACGGTACGTCGATTCACCGTGTAAAGCTTTGTTTTTTTTTAAAAAAAGGTATATTTTTTCATGAACATCCTATGGTTGTTTAATTGTTTTAACATATTGCAAATGGATCACTGAACCTCGGTTTGAAATATGTACACGCTTCCGCTTGCTAATTAATATGTGGTATTAATTGATTAAATAATATATGATTTTATTTCAAATTAAAAATTTGTACACCGATGATTCACAACATTGTTATTTGTCTACACATGGGTGTTATAAGTCTGTCAATTATGTTTTTTAGTCTACACGTGTTTTAACTCTGTCCATAGTGTTTTTAGTCTGCTGCCAATTGTTTTTAGTTTGTACACTTTTGTTTTTAGTCTATTGTCCTTAGTGTTTTTAGTCTAATGTCTATTGTGTTTTTGTCTGTTTTTCATTCTGTTTTTAATTTACACGAGTGTGTTTTTTATTCTGATTTCCATGGTGTTTTTAATCTACTGTCCATCGTGTTTTTAGTTTGCAAATGATATTTCATCCATTGAGTTATACGCATCTGGGTTTTCGAATTGTATTTTTTAAAAGTATACCAAAACTTTATTCATATTAAAGATAAAAAAAAGCATTAGAATTTATGGTATAATTTTTTTCTTCTAAAAAAAGGGTGCATAAAAAAACTTATGGACAATTAAACATTAGTGGGGACCCGTATGACTTGCATGTGTATGTTCATTGGCATCCAAGAAACATGTGCAACTTTTTTTTTCCTTGAATAGATTTACCCTTCTCCACTTGATCCCTCCTTAGATAAATGACACTCAATGATGGTTTCCTACATTTCTTACACTTTTATTCCTCGCTACCATATTCTTACCCCATATATATATATATATATATAGGATAAGGATCGGTTAGAAACCACCATTTAGTGCGAGAACCGCGAGAACCAATGTGAACACAACAAAAAATACCTAAAAACATACAATTTTTTTATTTTTTAAAAAAATCACAATATTTCGTTTATAAAAAAATAAAAAAAAATTCGAGTAACAATTTATCTATACACATGTGCATATGTATCGTTTTTGTGACAAAAATTCCGTAATACATTACCAGTATTAGACAATTGCATTTTCATTTACACTACCATCCGTAATACAATACTTTTTACATTATCAATATTAGAAATACACATGTGCATCTATATGTATGAACATGATATAACGTGTTTTTTGTACTCTACTTTGAATACAATTTCCTTTTCATCTATCATACCATCCATAATACACTACCATTACCTTCTACTATCCATAATACATTACCATTACCAATATGTATAATATTTTTCACTTTATGCACATGTACATCAACACCCTTCATACCATACCAAACAACATATTACATCATAAAGCGACAAATATAATCAAATCATCAACCACTAGATATAACTAAACAAAAACATGTATGTGGGCCTACTTCATCATTCAAAATCACAAACTTTTTATACCAAAACACGTTATAACATATTCACACATATAGATGCACATATGCATTTTTAATATTGCTAATGTAAGAAGTTGTGTATTACAGATGGTAATGTAAATGAAGGTGCAATTGTATAATACTGATAATGTATTACGGAATTTTTTAAAGAAATGATACATATGCACATGTGCATCCATAATTGTTATTCGAATTTTTTATGGACGAAATATAGTGATTTAAAAAATATATATATTAAAAAAATTGTGTGGTTTTTAGGTATTTTTTTTGTGTTCACATTGGTTCTCGTGATTCTCGCAATAAGAGTGGTTCTCAAATGAACCCTACCCTATATATATACATAGGGGATAGACCATGAGAAAACTACTTTATATGAGAAAACTAAAAAAACCTAAAAAACATACCATTTTTTTTTTGCAATTTTCTATAAGTTTTCGCTAGTTTTTTTTTTGTATAATTTAAAAAAAAATTGTACTGCATATATGCAATAATACGGAAAAATCTAAAACACCTAGCCCACCCCCCAGCGACACCCCCCAAAAACCTAAACCCCCCACCTAGCCCACCTCCCAAAAACCTAAATTCACCCTCCCACCAAAAGCCTAAACCCTCCCCCCACCCCACCACACACACACACACACACAAAAAACACCCTAAAACTAAACCCTAAACATAGATTGAAAAAACACGCCACGCGCGCATTTACACATCAAAACGTACAAGAAAACACGTTGTAAGGGTATATTAAGAAAATTGAAATGTACAAGAAAACACATTATACGAGTATATTAAAAAAATATGAAAAATTACGTCGTGATTTAGAAAAAAAAAATAATTGCCTTTTTTTCTCACTGTTCCCTTTCTCCTCTCTACATGCAATTAAACTTGAACTAGTGATAAATACATGAACATTGAGTAGAGGGCAAGATATGGGCTGATCAAAAAATGGTTTGGTCAAAATAGGGTGACTACATATCATATGTACTCAAAGCGTCATTGTTTTTAAGTAATTACACGTTTAGCTTAACAAAATAATAAAAATTAACATTAACAAACAATTGAACAATTTAATGACAAAAAATTAAGTTAAACGATATTTTTTTTATAATCTAAACAATTAAAGTTAAGTGAAACAAAAAATTCGAATACCATCTTTTGGATGAAACTAATTAAAAAAAAATCTACGAGGCCCAATATCCACTTTAAAGGGTCGACTGACACCCTAGCAAAGTTGAAAATTTGGTTTGGATAGAACTTAAAAAATGTTATATGCATGTTTCGAAACTGAACCTTAACAATAAAAAAACTAGGAACCAACCATCTACACCATATAAAAGTTGTTTTTGAGGTCGATAATTAATTTATACATATATAAATCGAATAAAAATTAATTTTGAGCCCAAAGCGATGGCCCACCCTGCACACCCTTTGGGCTGGCCTATTAAGTTATATCCTTGATAGTTTTTAATATTAAACAATAAATTGAGTTATCTATACTACTATATTAAAGAAACTGGGTTTTCTACCCTTTTGGTCATTTTACAATATGTACAAATTTTGAAGCTACATGTATAAATAAAGAAAGCTATTTTAGAGGGGGAAAATTGGGACATATTCCAAACTTTTTAGACACTTTAAGGATAAATTAGTAAATTAATCTCCACAATTTTAACATCAATTCCACCTTTAATCTTACTTTAATTTTCATGTTTTGAAGACCCCTGAACAGTTACTATGTCGACATTATGAAATTGATGAGCAGTTACCACCAATTGAATGGAAATATTGATGAGCACGTTTAATTCATGAACCTTCATCTTTCCTCTCAAGAAGAAATCCTACACTTTTCTTCCATAACTACCCCTGCTCTCTTCATCACTCAACAACAATGCCTACGACCTCATCAATTCAATCACATTCCTCACTTGTATCAGTTACAACTTACAAGGCCTCAAATCGCTTCATGAGTTTCATTTCTTGAATTTAATTCGACCTCATCAATTCGATCTTTATCATCACTTTCGTTTCAAAATTCAGATCACTTATTTTCCCTCTTTCCTCTGGATCTGGAACCCTAGCCTCATCCACACATCCAATATCCTCCATCCTCTTTCCTCCCTACAACTCTAATTAAGATCTTGAATTGGCGCCTTATGTGAGCAAACATGGAGAAGGGAGGTGGAATGCTATTGAAGAGAGCGGCCGGTCGACGGAGGGAGGCGACGATTGGCGGAGAGGGCGGCGGTTGGAGGGTGTCGTGAGAATGAGTAGCAGGCGGAGGAGACGATGGCGGCAACGGAGGGGCAGCGGTGATCCGATGGGCTGAGATATGCCGATATGGAATGGTGACAAGTACGTTTTAAGCTTTTATTTTTTATTTAGGGGTGTTGTTGTTCAGAAGGAGTTTTGGTTAGATATAAGTTGTGTTTAATTTATTGTTATTGTTAAGTTTTATGGAGAGTATGAGTATGATAGGTTTGATGATTATAGCATGTAAGATTGCTAATCGAATTATATACATTGTTGTTTTGATTTATACTATTTTGAATTTGATTGATGTTATTGAATATAAATATGAGGTTGTTTATTGATGCAATTGTTGTGTATATTTGATAATATTGAATCTGTTTTTGTGTCTCTTGGCTAATTTCATCCCCCTTTCAACCATCGTCTTTTAAAATTTAGGGATTTCACCCATGCGCCAACTAATCGCCATCATCAGTTTTAAGAAGTTTTGAGACTTTATAATTGCGACTCTTGAATGGCGATTGAAGTTCAACTGATACCATGTTGCTTAAAAGATCCCAATAATGAGGTTTTTAATACAGGAAACTGTAGAGGGTTCTTTGTTCTCTCTGATTGTCGGCGATCTCTCAACACCCGCACCCCAGACTGGTACGTTAAACTCTCAAAGTTATAACCTTTAAAAACATTCTTCTCTTAATCTTGTTTAATTTTTATTTGCTGATTGTAACAACAAAATATTTGGTTATATTTTTCCAGTAACTGGGTTATGATGAATAAAGAGACAAGTAGGTTATAAAGAACACCAGATGAAGTCTGAGGTGAAATAGAGCACTACTTTGTAGATGCATCCTTCGTACCATGTTTAATGTTTTATAAATATTAATTATCATTTTCATTTTCATTGTCTATAGTCTTGGCCCATTTGATATTTTGAATTATTTTCCATGCAGCCAAGATGGAGCGATTTGGATGTCAACTAGCATGCTAACTTTTTAAAGCATACTGGGTGGATCCTAGAGGTAAAGCATCTTCACCATACAACTACATGAATACAATCACCAATTACATTATCTCGACAACCTTACATTTTCGTTATCAAACAATCACACACATAACATGGTAAGAGCTGTACGATTTAAAGAAACAATTAGAGGTCTGGTTCGACAAGGTTTAATGAAACTTGTGGGTTAAACCACCAACTTTGGTTTAGGAAAATGACAGACCAAACCGGCAGGTTGAGTGGGTTGGCTAGACTGCCCGGTTTTAGCGATTTGGCAGTTTGGCGGTTCTAACCGATTGTTTTTACTTTGTATTACAGATTTTATAGTGGAAAGATGTTCATGAATATAAATACATATATATAATTGCATGTCCCAAAAAGTGAAAAAGTTAAACATGTGGTTTGGTTTATACAGCGGTTCCAAGTTTCAAGCCGGCCAAACTAGATGAATTGCTACGTTAGTTGGGTCGGTTTATGAGCATCTCTAGCAACATCTATGTTTTGCGCCCATCGAATTTTAGTATTCGTTTTTAACATCACAGAGTGCTTCACAAGTTGTGGAGAAGTATGAGCTTGTTAACATCACAGAGTGCTTCAATGTAGGAAGGATAGTGTGCTGAAATCACTGACCTCGGTATTAGGCGGCGCTGATAATGGTGGGATAGGTGATTCTGGCCGTGTTGATTGCCAACATGTTATCTTATTTGCGAGTGGTACAAAGGCTACTCTTGGTGGTGAGATTATTAAGGGATTGACGCAGTGGCGGCCCAAATATGAGAAACAAGATGAAGATAGGAGTGTTGATAACTTCTCTCGAGGAAATGTTTAACTGCATTTTTGATGGTATTGTCGTTTTACCTCATTTGTATGTGTAAAGAATCAACCATCATAATAACTATGCTCTTAGAAATGACTTGCAATGTCTGGCCTCGTCACTCACAGGCATGTTTGTGTATATATTTATGTATAATTTGTGTGTTTTTTTCTTCCTTTTTTATACATATTTGTTTATTCATTTCTCACTTGTTTGTCTATTTTCATTTTAAAATGTTAAGAGTAATTGGTTCTGTTATTTTTTAGGTGTAAACGATCTCATCACTAGCTCTATATCCAACTAGCCACTTGAGCTTGGCTCATTCATTATCTTATAGTTATTAAATTATTTTTGTTTGTATAATTAAATTTTATAGATGTTTATATTTATAACTCTATATATAACATAAAATATATAGACGGAGCCTAAATTTTATCTTTAGGACGCTCAAAATAACGTTTACGCAATTTAATTGACTTTTGTAAATTAACACAACATCTATTATAATTTCATGTTCATTGACTATATATTGACATAAATTATATACATTGCATGCTAGCCACTGCTGAACCAACATACCGAGTTGGTTACTGAAGTTATCAAACACTTTGACCTCGTCAGAAATACACTATCTATATTGCTATTAGAACTATTAACATCTCACAGCTCACATATTAGGTAATAAACTTTTTTTGGGTTTATAACTTTTTAGCTATATTCATTTTGGTAAAATTGGTGAACTCAGCCTAATTTTGGTAGTCGTCTGTCAACTTTCAATGATCTTATTCATCATGATGAGCCACTTTCTTGCACCTAATCTCAAGGGGTGATTGTATAGGATGTGGTAATGATTTTTTTGGTCCTGTTTATTTTTTGAATTGGCAAAGCAAGAAGTGATTCATACTATCAATGTTGACTGTCCAATCGGGTAAGCACTATTTCAAATATAGACTCACTTGAGCTTCCTAATGCATATCCATACAAGTCTCCTTCAGTTGGATTTGTGAACAAATTATTCCACCCCAATGTGGAGTAACTGTAGATAACATCATGCAGTTTTAATTTGATCCAACCAACGATATCGTATTAAAGTTAGTAAATAACTACAATTAGTGAAGGACTCTTTTGTATATTACTTTATCCCAACCTTTTAATGCTTACCGTGTGTGTCTCTGGTCGTTTATAAATTTATAATTATAAATATATAATAGTAATTACAGGGCCGTCTCCGAAAATATGAAAAATAATTTGGGCCCTGTGCGAAATAAAAAATCGGGCCCGACCCACCCTATTAAAATGAATATCCGTACCGATTTTGATAATATGGATATCGGTATCGATGTTGTTCGGTCAAAACCATATTCTATTTTGAATACAACTATGTTTTCAACAAAATTTACGCCTTCTTCCTATTAATTAGTTATCATATTCTCAAGTATCCTTTTCTTTTAAACTTGTACTCATTTTCAATCCTTTTACAGATAATCGATGTTAATGAAAATATACTAATGATATTTTTATTAGAGTTAGAGTTTAACGTGCTTTATTAGCTTATGATTTTCATTATTATGCCAATTATTCTTCCATGTTTTAACATTAACCAATAAAATAAAATATGAAAGGGCTATGATGGAAATTAAAATGAATGAATGACTTGCAGAACTGGACATGGGCATTAATTGAGAAATAAAGAAAGACATATATAGTAACCAGCAGCCAGCATTAATTAAGAAAGGATTAATTGAATTGTAAAAAGAGAAAAATAAGGGATCAAGCAGCCTCGAACTCAGGACTATCACCTTAAAAACAGGGTTATCAACCACTGGTCTGCGAGGCCATATGGTATCACAATTTAATGTAGAATATAAATAATATTCATATATAATATAAAAAAAAATTATAAAAATTTTACGGGCCCTTTTACGTTTTTGGCCCTGAGCCGGCGCCCACCCGGCACTTGCTCATGGCCGGCCCTGAGTAATTATAAAAACAAATAACCAAATAATGTAAACTAAATGAGCCAAGTCTGATTCGTGCTTGGGCTTAAAAAATTACTCAAAAGCAGACTTCTAGCTTTACAATAAGCTCGAGCTTACACTCTCAAATGAAAAAGGAGATGAGATCATGTTTCCTTTTTATATTCCCATTTCACACATAACCTCCACTTTTTTCTTATAAAAGTGTTATTTTTATATTATTTTTTCTTATAAAAGTAGATGAGATCATGCTTCCTTTTTTTATTCCAATTTCACGCATAATGTCCACTTTTTTCTTACTTCCCACGCCACCATAACGAATAACCTACAAACATCATAAACACACCAAAACTACGAGGCGACAAAACAGACACATCTGCCGCAACGCGCGGGCATTCCCACTAGTATCCTTAAAAGTTTTTAATAATCGTATTTACTATTTAAGTTACTTATTTATTTTGAAGTAAATATTACGGCTATATGGTATGGCAGAGGCTTATCCTTGGAGGATGACCCTTCACGTAAGCGCCACGTAGATCAGGTGTGAGGATGAGGCAAAGAGGATGGAGCTAAGGAAATAGGTATGAGCCTAAAATATATGTATATGTGTGTGTGAGAAGGGAATGCAACAAATTTTGTCCTTATGTGCCCGTCTCCATCGTCCTTATCTCGATGAATTCGACGACGCTGGGCCTCCGGAATTGGTTTGCTGGGCGGCGCCGGGCCACGACGAAGCTGGGACGGTCCCCGTACCGTCCAGCCTAACTTTTAAAATTTATATTTACTACCAGATTATTAATTGATAGTTATGAATCAATAATGGATTTATAGTAACTACATTTTAAGTTACAAGTTTACTTTCATTTATAATTATTTAATGATTAGTTAAGCTATTTTGAAAAACTAATTTGATCATGATAAATTCCGTACAAACAGTTGCCTATCATTTTAATGATTAGTTATACTATTTTGAAAAACTAATTTGATCATGATAAATTCCGTACAAACAGTTGCCTATCATTTTAATGATTAGTTAAAACTATTTTGAAAAAAAACTAATTTGATCATGATTAAATTTCTAGAAACAGTTGCCCATGTCAACGGCCAATTGTTAAGTTTTTAAGAATACATTTACGGTTTACATATGATTGTGATCACTTACATTGGAAATAAATTTCTCATCTTATTATATTAATAAGATTGGATTGGATTGAATATTAAACATATTAGCAACAATAAAGATTATAACCATTAGGATCAAAAAGAAAATCATGAGCTTAATATAATCTACAACCCAAAGTTCTATTGAATATATAAAAATGTCAAATCTTTTCAAACTTGAGATCGTCACACTTTACTATATGCCACGTCCAATCAATACGACCCCGTTTCCTAATGTTATAAAGGGTAAGAAAACAACCGTTAAACCATTACAAACCCTAAGATGTTATAAACCAAATATAAATGTATATACTTTGCTTATGCATGTCTATTTCAGATATTACTATCATATCAAATGCTCATGAAAAGCACCAATATCTTACCCACACATTCCATGTTTTATGATCGTTAATGTCTTGTATTCTAGTAATTCTTAAAGAAATTTACTACGTTTCGTTATAACACTTGTAATTCTTAAATCCCTACCGAAAGTAATACTAAATATCTAAAAATATTTCATACGGAAAATATGGCCAGAAAACCATATTTAAAAACTAAAAGTTTTATCATGTAGAATATATTGCACAAAATAAATCATATAAAATCTAATATGATTATAGGTCATCAATAGAGCATCATAATGTGCTAAATATTCAAAAGTGTTTACTAGCATCCCTAAATAATCTAAGAGCATATGAACTAAAATACTTATCATATGTGTCGTGAGTTTTCTTCACAAAATAATTTTTTGTGTGTTTCGAAAACGAACTCCTACAAACAATCTCTTAAATGTGTACCATTTTAATATTCAATGGCCTTATAAGATGAAAATCTCTATGGACACAATGTGAATTATGGTGACAGGTATACATGATCGAGATGGGATTTGCCTCCTAAGGCTACCCGGGTGGTCATCAAACCACACGTGATGATGTTGTATAATGTGTGATCTTTTACAAAACACCACCGTCACTCCTTAACATCACACGTTGATTTGATAACGCGTGGCCACCATCACGCGTGATTGTTTGAGTTGTTTGAGGGAAATTGTTGGGTTGTGAGAGAAATTGTTGAGTGTGGTGAGTGATGAGCATTTCCACTAAAATCTATCATTAGTGATGGAATAAAGCTTGATGACGTGACAGAACTTGATTAGAAGTTGTGAGTGAGTGATGAGTGATGACCACCCTTACCCCCTAATAATGAACGTTGTTTTTTTGAGATGGTTTAACTGTGCTCTTTGACAACACAGTTGTAGCGAGCAATGTTAGGCCAATTGGAAATTACATAAACATAATTTGTTAAAATCTTGTGAACAACGATAATCACAAGCCAATCATAATAATAAAGATCTCAAGTACTTACACTATAAATTCTTTATAAAAACAATTAACTAAAACTTGTCGGGTTCTCTATGCCTACAAACGTGCACCATTGAGTCACATTTTCTCTTGCCTTCGTTTCTTTTCAATTCTCTTCCAACCACATGCCCAAGCCCATTTGTCCATTTGATTTACATCTCACTTTCAACCGACCCAAGATCATATCCAATGGGCCGTGGCGTTTTGAGTTTTAGTGGGCATTTACTAAATTAATAACATTTTAATTTAATTTTAAGTATGTTTATTGTATAAATCAATATGAATTTAAGTAGAAGGGTCAGTTTCTGCGTATGTAAATACCTTATATTGGTATAATTCTTTTTCTTAAGTTGTTTGAGTTGGTTAATTAGTGAAAATTAGCATGTCAATCAACACTTAACACTCTATTTCACATGTGAAACAACTCTACATCGCTTCTGAAACTTCTCAGCTTAGCTTTCCTGTGGAACAACTCTGGTTGATATAATATCGGGTTCAGAAAGGGGAGATAGCAAATCTGTGATGATAGTTGAATTTTATTTTCTGAGCAACTGAATGGGTTAGCGGTCCTTGATGTCAGCAAGCACCGAATAAAAATCAACTGAAAATGTCCAAAATATTTACAAGATTTTAACAAAAAATCAAACGGACGTTTTAAACTTTCGTGAACCCAAAAATCCTTTATAAGAAGGTTTTATAAGATTTGTAGATACAATCATTACGAAAGTTTGTTTTAAGATTGTAGAAAGTGCGTTCACCTCTTTTTAAAATAATAATAATAATATATAATAATGTTGTTCTCGTTATTTGCAGGATTATATAATCGTACAATAGTGGTTACGAAACTATATGAAAATAAATATAAAATATAACTATTTACATGTACCGAGTTTGATTCAAAACGTATATTTGATGGGTGCTTCCACAAACACTTTTGTAGCATCCTTGATTTGAGTCTGTGCCACGTTGAATCTACAATCTTATTTTTTTTCTACAACAATTAGCACACTAAAATATTAACGATTTGGTTGAGGATCGTATTTGACACGGGTACCCTAAAATAGATTTTGCGCCTCTTCTCAAGACCAACAAGTCTGTTTCCATGATACAACAACCAAAGCAGTAGTTGTACTGCCTGAGATCGGTCCCAAGCCCGAGATTGCAGCGGATATAATTGTGTTTGTAAATGTAAGAAAAAAGGATGAAGTTTTGAAAAGAATTTAGAGAGTGCTCCTTAAAAAACTTCTTTGAACGAAGAGATACTTGTGTATGTGTCTATTTCCAAGTATGTGATTCTCGCTCCTGTAAAAATGAATAAACATATTCATTTTATGTTTACACGCATCAAGACTCATTCAATCCATTAATGTATGTTTGTAATAAACATGATAATTAATTATGTGATAAACAAGATATATAATCTTGTAATAAACAGGGTTTAATCTCTAAACAAATTTATTTTATTTGTAGTCAAATCTGTCATTTCTTATTCATGACATGGGTTGAAACGGTCAAAACCAGCTAGTTTGACCAGGACCAAAAACAATAACCAAACTGCTGCTATTACCAAACAACTAGTGTAGCCAAACAGTTGTTGCAACCAAACTGCTCCTATCACCAAACAACAGATGATGATGTCAGTAGGCGCATCTATTGATGCCATTAGTTGTTTCAACGGAACACGCACCCGGTCTGAACCATCAAATGGCTTGAGGGCATGCATGAGTGCGAAGTGCAAAGTGTGTTATCAACACGCTACATTGTGCCCATGCCACACACGCGTGTGCGAGTGCAAGTTCTTTAGGGTTCCCACTCATGTTTGCATTTAAGAAAACAATTTACAATGTGTGCTTCTCCTTATATACCACTTCAACTTTTGTCATCTCACCTATGTGGGACAAGTTGACAAAGCTTAATCCAATTTCCTCATCTTTGGTTGTTTAAACCATACAACTTCAAGGATCGATATCTCATTCATCTTAGCTCCATTTTGGACATAGTTTGGTTTCTTATGAAGCTCTCACAACATATAACACAACCCCATAAATAGTTATTTATACAACACGTATATAATATAATTGTTGGTGTTCAAAATAATTAGTGAAAACCCATTCACTAAAATTTCCAACAGCTGAGTTAGGGTCATACGACATCACATTGTCTAAGAACCTAAGGCAACTAATCACTATTTGCTAACCCATGTTAGCGCCTTTGGTGTACCCAGCACCCATAATACTTAACATTCGTTTCATTTTACAATTGATTCAGTATCTAAGCGCCTTTGATCCCATACTTCTGTAAAGCATTCATGGCAAAAGGCTCATTGTAAATTGGCTTGTTGGCACAAGTATGCGTGATCTGCATAACAATGGCTATACTAGTTGACTTTAAAGTGTGTCTACGTAAGAAACTCATCATTAACAACACATTCATCCTGGACATTAGCAAATCTTCATTTGATCAAATCTAAACCCTTAACTAAATGTCTCAATTTGGTTAGTTTAGGGAAAACTCCTTCACAACACACAAGATAAGGGATTTAACACTAGCAAACTTATGGAGTGATTAGATATTGCATATGTATCCATAACTCCAGTTTATTTTTTTACTCTAAGAGGAGTTGGAACTTGATAGTGGTTCTGTACATATCTAAATGCCTTTAGTTCCGAAGCTTGGAATGTGCATCAGGCGCACTTCAATCAAATTCTTGAGCATTGAACAAATCCATGAAAGGTCTTTTTACAATAAATTTGTTGACGGTAATCATCACAAACTGCAAATAATGAAAAGCTTCTAAAGATGTCAACCGCATTATCAAACGTGGTGTAAAAAGAAAACCTCGAGCAGCAACTAAAACGTGGGTGGCCTCACACTACGAAGGCAAAAGTGTCACACCCCGACCACGTGAGACAACGAAACGTGGCGGAAACGTCGGGGAGTGTTGTAACAGAATTAATTGTTTCAAATCCATGGCAATTAAAGTTTCGTTTTATTAATCAAACAAGAGAGTTTACATCGTTTTAAACAAGAAACAAAAAGTACATAACACAAATTAACTAGTTCTTGCTTTGTTTTAAGTCACTAAGGCACAAGTCTGCCTAGATGTATCTTGATCAATCCTATGCATCAATTCCTGAAAACACATGTGAAAGTAGGCACGTCAGCATAAAAATGCCTGTGAGATACATAAGTTTTGTGAAAATAAGATTCATGACTTAAGTTTAAGAAAATGTTTAATAAAATTTAGCCGTGGACCTTGTAAATTGATTTGTTTTTGTAAATCATTTGAAAAGCAATAAGACCAGATGATATGTATAAATAAGAGAATAATGTATGGTTAAATGAATAACCAAGTAAAATGAGTTTGTATAAGATAAGTTGTTTGTAAAACAATGTCTTGTGAAAAGTATGTTATTTGTATAAAATGTTATATGTCTCAAATTGAAATGATTCAAATAACGCTTCGATATGTAATACCATACAAACACTTATATATAGGAAGTACCAGCGGCGTATCCACCATGCTTGTATCATATTACACACGCCTCGTTACTTAAATCACTTACTCAAACCAAACCATCAAGATGTAATGTTTAACAATTGTAGAAATGTTTAGGTATAGTCAAATGTCTATTGTCAAATGGTTCACATGGTTTAATAGATACAAATGGTTCACATAATGTGATATAATGTGTTCGTATGCTGGATGAGCATATGCAACAAATTGTAATGTAAAACAATGTACTAAGTAAGCACACAATGGACATACATAGCATGAAATGTAATGTAAAACAATGTACTAAGTATGCACACAATGGACATACATAGCATGAAATGTAATGTAAAACAATGTACTAAGTAAGCACACAATGGACATACATAGCATGAAATGTAATGTAAAATGATGTACTAAGTATGCACACAATGGACATACATAGCATGAAATGTAATGTAAAACAATGTACTAAGTATGCACACAATGGACATACATAGCATAAAATATAATGAAATCATGTACTATAATGTACTAATGAACATAGCAAGCATATGATATGAAAGCATGAAAAGCACGAAAGTAACAAGTAGGCACATGTGTTTCACCCCAAAACAGTTTGAAAACAGTAAAAGAGGGGTCTATGTACTCACTTGAGATTGCTTAGTAGTCCTTGAGTAACAACCAAACAATGCTAGAGATCACGGATATCAAACGGCACCTAATATAGGTAACTATGTTAATATACCGGACCTAAATCGGAGGATTGGATAGAATGAGGGTTCATAAACCAAATGAGTATGGGAACTCATGTAATATGGTTTAACAAAGCCCACATACTAAAATGAAACCTAACCTAAGTGCTTACGACCCATTACGACCCGTTTAGGTAGCTTAAGCTACTATAACGCGTCGTTCGCGTGAAACGCGTTCGGAACGCCTAACTAGTCCTATGACAAGTAAAATATGCCTTAACATGTCTAATATTGTTACCAATTTAGTTTAGATACCAAAAGTTATGTTACATATGCTTAAAATGAATTTTCGCGTAAAAAGGGCATTTGGGTAATTTACCTAAGGCATATATACTACCTATCATACAACTACTCAAACGATGTGGCCATAAGGTATAACCTCGGAAGGTTATTCCCTATACAACTATGGTCACCTAATGTGTTTGGTCGGATCCTAATGATCGACCAAACGGGTCGGGTTCGAAAGTATAAGAGATTGTTTAGATCGCTTATCTTACGACCCTATATAAGCACTAAACTAAAAGTGACGAGCTAAGCATGTTAAAACATGCTTAACTAAGTTTAGAAAACAGGTTTGGTATCAAAACAAACGGTTTTGATACCTATAAGTAGTTTGGTTACAAAATACGCAATAATACGCATTTTGGCCGAAACTACGACTCGTCACTGAGCCTAGATAACGTGGTAATCAGTAGGTATAGTCACTAGGGACCATAACCATCGTGATTACGCTCACGTTATGAAGTTCAAATGAACTTCGCATTGACCATAAGCTGGTCAACGCGGAAAGTTAAACAAAGTTTGACTTTTTAATGCTAAAAGAGTAAAAGAACGAAAGAACACTTACAAAGGGTCCCCGCAAGCTAATCTTGATCAAATAGCTCAGGTATGAAGCAATGGCTTCAACTTAGAGCTTTTAGATCAGATTTGTGGGTTTTTGGAGTTAGGATGGATGGGTATTTATAGGATTCTTGGAACCGTTAGGATCGTTTATCGAATAACGTGCTATGATCTCATCCATACACTTGTTGAAACCTTGTGGTAACTCAAAATGGCCCCTCATGAGCAGGAAAGGGCAAGTGTGGGTGAGTTGGGAGTGCTAAACAGCTGTTAACAGCTGTTAAATTCAGTTAATCTGGTCTGGGAGACTGACGCGGGCCGCGTAAGGATACACACAAGACTTACGCGGGCCGCCTGGCCTTGTCTGATCAGAACTAACTTTGCCATATTGACAGTTTCAGTCCCTGATGGTGTTTAAGGCCATTTCCGACATGTTTAAGGCCCGTTAAGCCAACTTTAAGGCCCTAAAATGATGCCTAAACATTGTGGACATGAAAAATTCTCAAGAATATTCCGGATGTTGGTTCGTTTGGCCGTACGATCGCGATGTTCGCTTAATTACGACGGACGCATAAGCGCGAAAAACGATCCAAATTGCGCGACGAATGGATTTTTCTCATGACAAACACCAAAATAAAATATTTTAGTGCTTACATAAATTTTTGGATGTCCGGATGTATTCAGAACGTAAGTTATGCGCAAAAATGCAAACTTGTGCACTTTTTGACGCTTTTAGTCCCTGAATGACCCAAAAGTTTATTTTAGCACACCGAACCCCTCAAAGCCTATTTCTAAGCTATGTAAGGGATATTTATGGTATGTTTAACTTATGGTCATGTTCCGGAATGTCTGTTACAGTTCAAATTGGCATACTTTCCCAGTTTGTCAACTTTAGTCCCTGTAAGTGATTTAACTTGATTTCGGCTTACCAAACCATCCAAAACTTATTTCTAAGTTATGTAAAGGTTATTTAAGGTATGTTAAGCTTATTTCACTATTCCGGAGTGTTTGTTGCGTTAAACTGGTTATATTTACGCATCAGATCGCGTATAACCTTCCAGAAAGCGATTTTAAAGCCCGAAATCGAACAAGAATGATATGTGCAAACGATACACATATTTTTTTTACAAATCCCAAGTATGAAACACAATATCTCATTGATTTGGTATTTGTTTGATGGTCACGGAGGCACAGTTGTCACAAAAAGAGAGGCTCAAAGCCTCAAACCCAATACCCTGGGTAGTATAGCGTTGTTCTAACCATATACCTTGGTAATCAATTTGTTTTAAACCCCCGGATATTAAAAAAAAATTGGTGGCTGGTTAGGTTGATGTGACAACCACCGACTACCTGAATATAGTAATGTATAGTCTAGTCTAGTCTAGTATGAGATTTTTTTTGAACAACTTATATTACACTAAATCCGCCTTCGGCGAGACTCGAACCCTTAACCTCAAGGAGAACACAACCTTCACTCCTACAACTTTGTCAATTAAACCCAACCTCCCACCCATTATAATATGAGATTTAATAATAAAATCTGATAAAAAAAATAAATAAATTGAAAACAACAATAACATACATATTTAAAATTCTACTTCCCTTTACACAAAATAGTTACCCATGTTTTAAAACTAATAAAAGACCAATTAACCTTACAACCAATTATCGTTTATAAGAAACTTAAAGTTCTCAATGTTGGATCTAGTGGATCCCACAAAAGAAGAGATGATTGAAAAGCCAAAATAGTATACAACCTCTGATTACAAATAACAGTGATTTGAAGATCTGCTCCTCCCAAAGGCAAAGACTCAACATATACTTCTCTAAAGTCTGACAGAGCCAAAGGTCTGCCAAAGAGAACCTCTGCTGACAAAGACAAAGTCTGTTAAAGCAAAGGTCTGGCAAAGAGAACCTCTGCTGATGAAGACAAAGTCTGTTGAAGCAAAGGTCTGATCATCATATGCCAAGAAGACTAAATTCTGATAAAGCTATGGTCTGCTGTGGATCAACAGATGATAAAGTTCAATAGAGGATCTATAACAGATGATGATCAACAGAGTTTACATGTATTATTAATATAACAGTGCTTAGGCATCTGCAGATGTTAGGAGTTTGTTAGGCTGTTAGATGTCGCTATCTAGGTGATGTCAGCTTAGATGCTTCAGATGTTTCGTTTGTACTATAAATAGAACAGTGCCTGTACTGTTCTATTCATCATTTTCACCTTGACATTTTTGTACAAACAAACAAGGAATGTTCAGGCTGAGGGGGAGTTGTATTCTTCATGCATACGTAAACTTGTAATTACAAATTTATTAAAGCATGTTGATGAAAGGAATATCTTCATTGTTGTGATTGAAAAGTTAATTATTCCGCTGCATATTTCATCTCTGTTTTATCTTCATTCATTATTTTCATCTTAACTATCACAACAATCAAACTCAGATCCTAACAATTCGTATCAGAGCCTGGTCAATCAAATTCGATCTAAAAAATCAATTTGATATAAATAGATCGACTCCTACTACTGATATCGTTTGTTCGTTGGATTGAAAAACAGAATGAAAGTTTATTTACGTTCAAAATTATTTTAAACAAAAACCTGTTTGTAAACAATAAAAAATGTCTCAAAATTCACAAGATCCACACAACACTGGTACTTTGTACAAACCTCCGATGCTTGTCAGATCGGAATACAATATCTGGAAAGGTCGGATGGGTCACATACTTGCTCAACAGAACACGGGTTGTTGGAAATCAGTTATCTTTGAACCACATGTTTCGATGGTGCCGAGTGCTGAAGACCCCAAGGTTTAATTACCAAAGAAGCTGGAAAACTACTATGAGCAGGATTTTCAGAAAATCGAGCTAGATGCCAAAGCATTTAACATTGTTGCTACGGCTCTGCCGAATGATATCTATGCTGGCTTATTGCATTGCAATAGTGCTAAGGAGTTGTAAGATGCTTTGAAAGAGCAGTTTGGTGGCACAGAGGAAGTTATCAAAAACAACCGAGAAGTTCTAAACCAACAGTATGAAACATTTTTCACATTAAAGGAGAATCATTAACTCAACAATTAGAGAGGTTTAGTTGTCTAATAAGTGAACTAAAACTGGTAAATGTTGATTTTCCTAATTCAGCCTTGAATAGCTGATTTCTAAGATCATTACCAGATAAATGGGACACTATTGCTTTCATAACAAGAAACTCTGTTGGTTTCAAAGAGATGAGTTTGACTCATCTTCATGGTAGGCTCCTAACTTATGAGAGAGAGCTTTACCAGTAAAAGAAGATTCAAGAGTCAGGAAAAGTTGCTGATGACTATGCCTTTGGTAGTACAACACTTTTTGGTCAAGATGAAACCTTTGGTGGAAGTAACGATCAGGGTTATGATCATTTTATTGACATAACTTCTGGTGGAGGATTTAACTCTGACTCTTACTCACCTAATTATGCTTTTGCAGCAAATGGGGAAAACCAAGTTTCTGACAACTTATCTTTTGAGTTAAATGATCTTCAACACTTTGACCCCATTGATTTGGAAGAAATGGACATCTTGCACCAACTTGCTTTGCTAAGTGTTAGAACTAGCAAATTTTACAAAAGATATGGCAGAAAATTTCTAGGGTTGCATGGGGGGTTGAAAGTTGGGTTGGATAAATCTAAAATCAAGTGTTACAAGTGTAATAGGTTAGGCCATTTTGCTAGAGAGTGTAGGAGCCAAACAAGTGGTCCTATTGTCACACATCCAAGTCCTAAACCTCAAAACAGTGTCCATTATACCCAACATACCCCGGCTCCACACATGCAAAACACTGCTCACTTTACACACCCTGCAACCACTATTCCTCAGATACAATATGTTCAAACCCCAATCCTTCAGGTTCAAGTGCAACCTGCACCACAAGCTGCACAAACCTCTGCTCAGGCAGAAAACAGTCAACAGAGCTTTTTCACATAAGGCTTTGTTGATTGGAGCAGCTTACCTGATGAACTTACAGATAAAAATTTTACCCTACTTGCCAATTTTGAAAAGAAACATGATGATTTTTGTTTTATGGAATTAGAGACAATATTGGAAGGGGTTGAGTCTGAGGAAGTGTTGTCCAATTCTGATGTGGTTTGTGATAATGTTGAAAAAATGTTTCAGAAGAAAAGGTTGGTGAAGAAATGGTGAATCCTCTGACAGACCCATGGGAGTCTAGTGTTTGTGAAGGAGAGTGTGATTGTGCCATGATGGCTGCTGCTAAGGTATCGCCTTAAGTCCTTAAAGACTTATGTTCTGAAAAATGTGTCATTGCTTTTGCAAACATTAAAGAGTGAATGAAAACCTTAGGAACAAGATCTTATGTGATGAAATTCAGTATGAAAAACTTGTTAAAGAGTTAAAATCAAAACTCTTTGAAAAAGATAGTGAAATCAGTAGTCTCAAACATGAATGAAGCATAACCAAGGATCAACTCCAAACAATGATAAAAAATATCATAGTTGTAAAAAGGAGCTTGAATCTACCCAGATCACATGTGAAAAATGGGTAGAGTCCTGCAAATGTTATGAGTTGATGTTAGAAAAACAGATCAAAAGTAATGTAAAATTTGGCATAAGCTTTCGCAAAAAATGACCAAGTTTCTCAAAACATTGCTGTAAATGATGCTGGTTTAGTTGAAATCATTCCTACCAATATGGCTGGCCAAGAAATTAAAGTCACAGAATTAATGGAAAGAAAATTATTTTGGAAAGACCTGAAGGATGAATGTGACATTCTTGAGAACATTAAGTCAATGGACTTCTCAACCATTGAGGGTGTGAAAGCAACTAAAGTGAAAATCATTTCCTTAAAAGACTTTCCAGCAGATGTTACAACATTTGTTGACAAAAAGGTTGAAAAAGGGAAGAAGAAAGAGAAGATATCAAACTTGTTTTGTGATTTTTCCAAAAAGAAAAACCATGTTACTAAAAACTGTTTTCTCTTAAAAGAATGTGACATAAACAAGACCAATGTGATTGTTGCTGACTCATTGCATTATTTGTGGCAGAAAAACTCACAAAACTCAACAGTGTATTTATCTCAAAAATTTTGATGTTAAACAAATTGAGTATAAATCAAAAACACTTGAGAGTCCACGGGCTAGTACTGAAAAAGGAAAGTCCAAACAGACCTTCATCCCAGCCCAAACATCTGTTACCAAACAGCTTAATTCAACCTCTGCTCCCAAAGAGGTTCAGGTAACAGATGCACCACCAGCAAACAAATTTCCAAGAGGATATGGCCAACCACTTTATCAAGGAGTACCATATGGTTATGAGGTCTACAAAAGATTTTCAAAACTAAGAGTGAACAAGCATCCTCATGGTTACAACCACTTGATAGGAAATGGTCCACAACAGATGTTTCAAAAATCTGCTCAAAACTCTGGCCATTCTCCTGGACTTGAGGCTGGATTGTATGTGACACCATCCAAAGCCGTTTTGGCTTTTGACACTCACCAAGACTAATCTGTTACTAATGTGCAGGGAGCTTCTACTTGCCTTGATAGTTTATGGTATGTAGATAGTGGAGGCTCTAGGCACATGATAGGATGTAGAGCCCTTCTCAAAGATTTTATAGCACATGGAGGGGGTGATATATCCTTTGGTAACAACTCAAAAAGAAAGGTGTTAGGATCAGGGATAGTACAAGCAGGGAAACTCAAGTTTGAACATGTCAATCTTATCGACAATCTAAAATTTAACCTTCTTAGTGTGTCACAAATGAGTGACAAAGGCTATGGGTCATTCTTCACTAAGGAAACTTGTAAGATTGTTGGGCCAGATGTGGTGAAAAAGATTGAAGAAATCATAGCCGGGAGCAAAATACAGCTTGTTGCTCACAGGAGTGGCAATGTGTATGTGGTAGATATGTTGAAAGATAATCCAATGTCTGATGCTTGTCTGTTCTCATCTGCCTCTAACAAAGAGATAGAACTATGGCATAAAAGACTTGGTCACACAAATCTCAAAACTATCACCACACTTTCAAAACAAGGTCTTGTAAGAGGCCTTCCACCAAAACTATTCACATGTGATGAACATTGTGTTTCCTGTCTAAAAGGTAAACTACATAAAAGTTCATTCAAAATCCATTAATGAGTCCAAAACTAATCAGTGTTTACAGTTGTTACACGTGGACTTGTTTGGCCCTGCTAAAATCACGAGTCTTAAAAAGAAGAGGTATTGTCTTGTCATAATTGATGACTTTTCAAGGTTTACATAGACTTACTTTTTGCACTCCAAAGATGAGACTGCAGGTATTTTGCAGGACTTTGTAAGAAAAGTTGAAAAGCAATTTGATCTACCGGTAAAAATCTTCAGGAGCGACAATGGAACAGAGTTCAAAAATAAGGAGTTGGATGACTTCTTTGTGTCAAAATGGATTGTAAGGCAGTACAACATCCCAAGAACACCAGAACAAAATGGGGTGGTTGAAAGAAAGAATAGGACCTTAATTTACATTTTAAGATGTATCTGTCAAGACTAACAATGTAGGAACACCATAGTCTTCCCATCAAGATTATGGATTTGACATTGTGATCCCACAATATAAAGTCACTTCCTCCACCAAAGAAACAAATGTTCAAAACAGCTGTCAAAACTCTTCAACTGCAGCATCAACAATTGTTGATTCTCAAACCTCTACCGCCTCATCCAGTCAATCCACTGCTAACAAAAGTCCACCCTCCGTGGACAAAAGTCAACCCAATTTTACACCTATTCCACCCATACCTCCACCTCCATTCCAAACATCTGTTGTGCAACACCCCGAAAATGGGTTTTGGTAATCAAACCACGTTAACACTAAAAGACGGGTAAATTACCGTTAGTGATGAAATCTTCGTTTAGAAACAAACCCTAGTTGAAAACTTGATGAATTGATGCCAAAACTAGGGATTTGATAATTACCCTATTATGTGCTAGGTGGGTTTTATGATAATACGATGAACACTCAGATTAGAGTGTTAAATTGATGAATATTGATGTTATGATATAAGTTCTAGAAGTAGCTCATGAACGCTAGACATAGAGGGTTGATTTTGATGTAAATCTTGGTAAAAATAACTAGTTAGTAAATATGTAAAATTATGCACATTAGGTGTTTGTTAAAATGCCTAAATAAGAACTAAAGTGTTGAAATTAGAGTGAAAACGCGTATTTGAATGATATGGCAATTATGCGTAATATGAAGTGATAAGGCTTCTAAACATCATGTCGATTTAGACTTAATGTTGTAAACCATGTGATTGAAAATAGTTAACTTTGATAAACTAAGTTAACTAATCATGAAGTCGAATAGTAGCTTCGACATAGAAAATAAGTGAGGTGGAATAGTCATGATTGTTAATGACTAATTTAACCGCCTTGTAAATGATTGACAATAGTTTGACGCTTAAACGAGCTGGGTGGAGGCTTGGGAAAGAAGCGGTCAAATAAATCAAGTACGAGAAGGGAAGCGTAAACCGGATCCGAGTTAAGTGAAACTTACACCCTTTTGTAGAATATTTACTTATTTTATAAGTATAAATACGATAAAGATAATATTGAGAATATCGATTCCGACGCAATTGATACGGGTCGGAACAAATATAAACATTTGAGAACCATGGGTTATGGTAAAAAGGGTGAAAAGGTAAATTGGTCAGGTAATGACTAAGAAATTATGGATTTTCAATATGATTACCTTGTAGTGTAATCTAATTTTGAGAAAAAGGGTAAAAGTGGAAATTTGGTCGAGTGTCGACTAATGTAAACCAAGGCTAAAGGGATACCCATGGCGTAAGCCAAAATGGGCTAAATAAGTAAGAAAAGCGAACTAATGAAAGAAAAATCTAAAATGGGTCGGATGGGCAAATTGGTAATTAAAAATCATGTTTTGATACATATGAAAATGTTTGGTCATATAGGCCAAACGGGTCGAATGGTGGTGATAACACCATTTGACAGTATCTACTAATGTGGTTGTCAAGTTTTATGTTAACATGAGCGATCGGCAATTCGGATAATTGCGTCGCCATAGATTAAGTGATAATTAACACAAGGTATTAAAACGGGTCAATATGTTGACCCGAGTCAGGTACGTATAAATATGATTGTAGTTAAACGTACAATTTCGGTTAAATAAGTAGCCAAAATCCTTCGTCGTAAAACGAGGGATTAAAAATGACCATAAAGCCCTTAATGGGTAAACCGGGTAAACAACCCTTAGAGGTTGTTTAGAAACTTATATTATGATTTTGTAACCTTTAGATGCGTATAAGATTTGAAGGCATAAACTTTCAAGGGTTGAATGGCTTAAATGCGTCTTGCCGTAGAATATTAATACCAAGGAATATGGATCTTGACACCGGTAGGTGCAAAGCGATACATTCGAAGGAAAGATTTCCGATAATAAAAGTCGACATAAACTTAAACAAAACGTGATGTAATCACGGTCACAAAAAGTGATATAGAATACAATCAAGTCGTAACGTGAGTTACAAGATATGAAAATCAGAAAACACGTAAAAGGTCGGGTTGGCAATAAGATATACCCTAATGATGGGGAATAAAGTGACGGCGACTAATCAGTCTGGCCGGTAAAACCTTTCAAAGTCGGAGTAGTGTTATGACTTATATAAAGCGCCTGTTGAAATAAAATTAGCTTGAAGTAAACATGATGAAAATAAATACAACCGAGCGATCAGATGACAACTCGGTCAAATAAATGGCCAGAATAAGAAATACAAAATGAAAGTATCGGCCTACGAGGCCATACACATAAAAGGCGTATACGCTTTGAAACCCAAAAGCACATTATCATACTTCCCTGGTAAGAGTATTATGTGTGCGAGCAATGCTCAAGTGATCACCGAAACTAAGGTTCGGATGATTTAAACTAATAAAGTACGTGAGAAAGGTTTCGGGGACGAAACCTCTTTAAGGGGGGTAGACTTGTAACACCTCGAAAATGGGTTTTGGTAATCAAACCACGTTAACACTAAAAGACGGGTAAAATACCGTTAGTGGTAAAATTTACCCGGTAAATATTAGGATTTAAATAATTAAACCTAATATTAAATAAAGGTTATACGAAGACTTATGAGAAAATAAATTTATGAAAGGCCCGAGTTAACGGGACTTAAAAATAAAACGGGTTATAACTTCCCCGAACCCACCAAGTAACTAGGAATATCAACCTAGTTAAATATGTGCCTTAAAATAAAGAAGGAAACTTGGGTAATAACCCTTATTATAAAGTTATAAACTAGAGGGGCCAAAAGAGGAAGATTTAAAACTTGATTTTTATTTAATTAAAACTCTACACATACACTAGTGGGTGTGTGCGTGAGATCGATCAGAAGAAGGAGCCAGGATCTCAAACCCTAGCTCATCTCAATTTCACCAAATTGAAGGGCAAAACTAGCTCAAATAAAAGGCATGATCATGTATAAACGACCACCAAGTCGTGGGGATCACAAGGTAGGTTGAATTTTATGATTTGGTGATACTTTGAGATTATGATGAACAATCATAATCGAAATTTTGGAATGAATGTTGATGTATATAAGTGTTATTTTGATGAAATATTCGTTTAGAAACAAACCCTAGTTGAAAACTTGATGAATTGGTGCCAAAACTAGGGATTTGATAATTACCCTATTATGTGCTAGGTGGGTTTTATGATAATATGATGAACACTCGGATTAGAGTGTTAAATTGATGAATATTGATGTTATGATATAAGTTCTAGAAGTAGCTCATGAACGCTAGACATAGAGGGTTGATTTTGATGTAAACCTTGGTAAAAATAACTAGTTATGAACTAGTTAGTAAATATGTAAAATTATGCACATTAGGTGTTCGTTAAAATGCCTAAATGAGAACTAAAGTGTTGAAATTAGAGTGAAAACGCGTATTTGAATGATATGGCAATTATGCGTAATATGAAGTGATAAGGCTTCTAAACATCATGTCGATTTAGACTTAATGTTGTAAACCATGTGATTGAAAATAGTTAACTTTGATAAACTAAGTTAACTAATCATGAAGTCGAATAGTAGCTTCGACATAGAAAATAAGTGAGGTGGAATAGTCATGATTGTTAATGACTAATTTAACCGCCTTGTAAATGATTGACAATAGTTTGACGCTTAAACGAGCTGGGTGGAGGCTTGGGAAAGAAGCGGTCAAATAAATCAAGTACGAGAAGGGAAGCGTAAACCGGATCCGAGTTAAGTGAAACTTACACCCTTTTGTAGAATATTTACTTATTTTATAAGTATAAATACGATAAAGATAATATTGAGAATATCGATTCCGACGCAATTGATACGGGTCGGAACAAATATAAACATTTGAGAACCATGGGTTATGGTAAAAAGGGCGAAAAGGTAAATTGGTCAGGTAATGACTAAGAAATTATGGATTTTCAATATGATTACCTTGTAGTGTAATCTAATTTTGAGAAAAAGGGTAAAAGTGGAAATTTGGTCGAGTGTCGACTAATGTAAACCAAGGCTAAAGGGATACCCATGGCGTAAGCCAAAATGGGCTAAATAAGTAAGAAAAGCGAACTAATGAAAGAAAAATCTGAAATGGGTCGGATGGGCAAATTGGTAATTAAAAATCATGTTTTGATACATATGAAAATGTTTGGTCATATAGGCCAAACGGGTCGAATGGTGGTGATAACACCATTTGACAGTATCTACTAATGTGGTTGTCAAGTTTTATGTTAACATGAGCGATCGGCAATTCGGATAATTGCGTCGCCATAGATTAAGTGATAATTAACACAAGGTATTAAAACGGGTCAATATGTTGACCCGAGTCAGGTACGTATAAATATGATTGTAGTTAAACGTACAATTTCGGTTAAATAAGTAGCCAAAATCCTTCGTCGTAAAACGAGGGATTAAAAATGACCATAAAGCCCTTAATGGGTAAACCGGGTAAACAACCCTTAGAGGTTGTTTAGAAACTTATATTATGATTTTGTAACCTTTAGATGCGTATAAGATTTGAAGGCATAAACTTTCAAGGGTTGAATGGCTTAAATGCGTCTTGCCGTAGAATATTAATACCAAGGAATATGGATCTTGACACCGGTAGGTGCAAAGCGATACATTCGAAGGAAAGATTTCCGATAATAAAAGTCGACATAAACTTAAACAAAACGTGATGTAATCACGGTCACAAAAAGTGATATAGAATACAATCAAGTCGTAACGTGAGTTACAAGATATGAAAATCAGAAAACACGTAAAAGGTCGGGTTGGCAATAAGATATACCCTAATGATGGGGAATAAAGTGACGGCGACTAATCAGTCTGGCCGGTAAAACCTTTCAAAGTCGGAGTAGTGTTATGACTTATATAAAGCGCCTGTTGAAATAAAATTAGCTTGAAGTAAACATGATGAAAATAAATACAACCGAGCGATCAGATGACAACTCGGTCAAATAAATGGCCAGAATAAGAAATACAAAATGAAAGTATCGGCCTACGAGGCCATACACATAAAAGGCGTATACGCTTTGAAACCCAAAAGCACATTATCATACTTCCCTGGTAAGAGTATTATGTGTGCGAGCAATGCTCAAGTGATCACCGAAACTAAGGTTCGGATGATTTAAACTAATAAAGTACGTGAGAAAGGTTTCGGGGACGAAACCTCTTTAAGGGGGGTAGACTTGTAACACCTCGAAAATGGGTTTTGGTAATCAAACCACGTTAACACTAAAAGACGGGTAAAATACCGTTAGTGGTAAAATTTACCCGGTAAATATTAGGATTTAAATAATTAAACCTAATATTAAATAAAGGTTATACGAAGACTTATGAGAAAATAAATTTATGAAAGGCCCGAGTTAACGGGACTTAAAAATAAAACGGGTTATAACTTCCCCGAACCCACCAAGTAACTAGGAATATCAACCTAGTTAAATATGTGCCTTAAAATAAAGAAGGAAACTTGGGTAATAACCCTTATTATAAAGTTATAAACTAGAGGGGCCAAAAGAGGAAGATTTAAAACTTGATTTTTATTTAATTAAAACTCTACACATACACTAGTGGGTGTGTGCGTGAGATCGATCAGAAGAAGGAGCCAGGATCTCAAACCCTAGCTCATCTCAATTTCACCAAATTGAAGGGCAAAACTAGCTCAAATAAAAGGCATGATCATGTATAAACGACCACCAAGTCGTGGGGATCACAAGGTAGGTTGAATTTTATGATTTGGTGATACTTTGAGATTATGATGAACAATCATAATCGAAATTTTGGAATGAATGTTGATGTATATAAGTGTTATTTTGATGAAATATTCGTTTAGAAACAAACCCTAGTTGAAAACTTGATGAATTGGTGCCAAAACTAGGGATTTGATAATTACCCTATTATGTGCTAGGTGGGTTTTATGATAATATGATGAACACTCGGATTAGAGTGTTAAATTGATGAATATTGATGTTATGATATAAGTTCTAGAAGTAGCTCATGAACGCTAGACATAGAGGGTTGATTTTGATGTAAACCTTGGTAAAAATAACTAGTTATGAACTAGTTAGTAAATATGTAAAATTATGCACATTAGGTGTTCGTTAAAATGCCTAAATGAGAACTAAAGTGTTGAAATTAGAGTGAAAACGCGTATTTGAATGATATGGCAATTATGCGTAATATGAAGTGATAAGGCTTCTAAACATCATGTCGATTTAGACTTAATGTTGTAAACCATGTGATTGAAAATAGTTAACTTTGATAAACTAAGTTAACTAATCATGAAGTCGAATAGTAGCTTCGACATAGAAAATAAGTGAGGTGGAATAGTCATGATTGTTAATGACTAATTTAACCGCCTTGTAAATGATTGACAATAGTTTGACGCTTAAACGAGCTGGGTGGAGGCTTGGGAAAGAAGCGGTCAAATAAATCAAGTACGAGAAGGGAAGCGTAAACCGGATCCGAGGTAAGTGAAACTTACACCCTTTTGTAGAATATTTACTTATTTTATAAGTATAAATACGATAAAGATAATATTGAGAATATCGATTCCGACGCAACTGATACGGGTCGGAACAAATATAAACATTTGAGAACCATGGGTTATGGTAAAAAGGGTTAAAAGGTAAATTGGTCAGGTAATGACTAAGAAATTATGGATTTTCAATATGATTACCTTGTAGTGTAATCTAAATTTGAGAAAAAGGGTAAAAGTGGAAATTTGGTCGAGTGTCGACTAATGTAAACCTAGGCTAAAGGGATACCCATGGCGTAAGCCAAAATGGGCTAAATAAGTAAGAAAAGCGAACTAATGAAAGAACAATCTGAAATGGGTCGGATGGGCAAATTGGTAATTAAAAATCATGTTTTGATACATATAAAAATGTTTGGTCATATAGGCCAAACGGGTCGAATGGTGGAGATAACACCATTTGACAGTATCTACTAATGTGGTTGTCAAGTTTTATGTTAACAGGAGCGATCTGCAATTCGGATAATTGCGTAGCCATAGATTAAGTGATAATTAACGCAAGGTATTAAAACGGGTCAATATGTTGACCCGAGTCAGGTACGTATAAATATGATTGTAGTTAAACGTACAATTTCGGTTAAATAAGTAGCCAAAAATCCTTCGTCGTAAAACGAGGGATTAAAAATAACCATAAAGCCCTTAATGGGTAAACCGGGTAAACAACCCTTAGAGGATGTTTAGAAACTTATATTATGATTTTGTAACCTTTAGATGCGTGTAAGATTTGAAGGCATAAACTTTCAAGGGTTGAATGCCTTAAATGCGTCTTGCCGTAAAATGAACTTAAATGTGCAATTCATGTAGTAATGGGCATTTGACTTTTAGAAAGTCAAACCGACCATTAATAAAATCGAATGATAATTTTGATAGAAAATACGTAAGGTGGAATAGTCGTGATTGACAATGACTAAACTGACCATCTTACGAATTATGATGATAGTTTGACTGTTGACAAGCTAGATGGAGGCTTGGGAGGAAGCGGGTCAGACGGAGCAAGTACGAAAAGAAAACGTTGCTTGGATGCGAGGTAAGTGAAACTTACACCCCCTTGTAGAATACTTGTTTATTTTATAAGTTATAGATGCGATAACGGAAACATAAAAAATACGGATTTCCGTTAAGAATATTTTGTAGTATAAACTAATAATGAGGAAAAGGGGTAAAGATGGAAATTAGTCAAGTGTTGACTAATGTAAATCGAAGTTAAAAGGATACCCATGGTGTAAGCCGAAATGGGTTGAATTTGTGAGAAAAAGGGGTTAAGAGAAAAAGGATTCGGTAAATAAATCCGGGATGGGATGGAAGTATGAATTGGAAATCAAAAACCATGTTTTTGATTAAATAGGTAACGTTCGGCGTATAGGCCAAACGGGTCGAATAGTGGTGATAACACCATTTGACATTATTGCCTAATGTGGTTGTCAAGTCTTATGTTAACAGGAGCAATTAGCAAATCGAATAATTGTGTTGCTATAAATTGTGTGATAACCAAAGCGATGTATAAATCGGGTCTATTTGTTGACCCAGGCCAGGTACGCTTACATGAAATTATAGTTAAAGATATCCACGTTAAATCCACCACACATATAGTTGTGATGGAAGATTACTTGATAAGAAATGTAGGATTACGATGCTAGAAATAAATGAAAGCGAATTTAAGCTTTAAAGTGCTTAAATACCCTTAATGGATCAAAAAAAGCACTTGAGCGTAAACGGGTTTTTATTATGTAAGAAACCCGTGATTTGAGATTAATATGATAGGAGATATTGAAATTATGAATTTCATGAGTTTAAAGATCAAATAAACATGTATTGTTTGATAAAATCACGAACGGGTCAAAATTTGGTAAAAAGGGTAATAAGCCGAAGACTTAAAAGTCCAAAATTTTGTTTAACCGGATGTTGGATTTTAACCCCATAATATGGAGATTTAAATTACGGACGCGTAGGAAAAAGAATCGCGTAAAACGGATGTGTAGATTGAAAGTTATGCACATTTTCGTAAAAAGAATCGGAGCTGGGAAAATGCAGCATCAGCTGCAAAACATTCTACCCGTGAGCTACCGTAAGTTACGGTGGCTACCGTAACTTACGGTAGAGGCTGAAGTTGTTACGCTGGAATTGTACTGCCTTACGGCAGCCCCATGAATGCCCAGTGGCTACCGTAGCTTACGGTGGCTACCGTAAGCTACGGTAGTGCCCAGTCAATTGTGTTGAGTTTTGTTTCGCGAACCCGTTGAACACGTTTTAAACCGCGTATGTCTAAAATCATTTCATGTTTATGGAATGTAGGTTGCCTAGTAGTACCGGATGACGATCGAGCCCGATGAAGAACCGAACACGATCAAGAATCAAGCCTCCGCAAGTTGTCGCCGTTTTTCATTTCAAACGACAAATTTAATTACACTATGTTGTTTTGCTTTCAAGTTTAGAAAAGTTTTAATAAACCCGTACTTGAGCATGAATGTTTAAATATAAATACCCATTTAGTTTCTGATTATTTACGGAAATCGCTAAATAATAACATGGTTGTTACAAGTTGGTATCAGAGCCTTGGTTTAAGGGATTTGTCACACCCCGAATTTCCACGTGTCACCGGTGGGCCCGGTAGGGGAGTATCGTGACGTGGTTGGCAACATAATAGTCAAACAACACAATATTTAAATACACAGCGGAAGCAAAGTATAGATTTAATTCAACCAAACGATATTGTAATATTAAGTATCACAAACAGTCGAATATAAATCCACATGTAGATCAAATTTAAAAAGGAAACAAATGTTCAACAGTTTATGACATCCAAGCTGGCGAGACTTAATGTGGATGCTAGGAGACAAGCCAGCCTATTTGGCGTAGTACCTGCACTTAACCTTTTTAAGAAAATACGTCAGTTTACACTGGTAAATACAATCAACCGACTCATTTTGAAAAGAGTTTAAGAAAATGCGTTTAAGGCACAAGGCACAAATAATATTTTATAACTTGGGATAATTATTTAAAGGCCAATTGGATTTTAACACCTGTAACTTTGAAGAATTGGCCGATAACACCCGCAACTAACACTTTGATCTGTGACACCCCAAACTTTTAATTTCGTGTGTCATTTCACCACTCAGTTAAAAACTCAGTAACTAGGTTAGTGTTCAATCCTAGGTGGCATCCTACATGGCTTCATTAATCCTACATGGCACATTCATGGTTATAAAAGTCATCTTCTTCATTTAGATTGGCTGGATTTTTGCAGCATTCACTAAACAATGCAGCCGCACAACTCCCTCTCCCTCATTTAGATTTCCGACGACCAACATCATCGGCCGGCAGCCAGACATCCGTTCCGACAGGCACCGTTCCCACAATCCGGCCACCTCCCCATCTCGTTCCTTTATACCCTCACAACCTACTCCTTTTTCTTGTACACAATCTGACCTCCAACACTTACACTCTCATCCACTCCCCTCTAAATCCCGAGAGAGAGAAGAACCGGAGAAAGAAAGAAGCCGCAGCAGCGGCGGCGACGACCGCACCGGCGACGACGGCTGTAGCCGCCGGAGATGAGGACAGCGGTGTCAGACGACGGCGGTGCGGTGGGTGGCAGCGGCAGGGGAGCTTCCTCCGACAAAGCTTCGATGTGACGCGGCAACGTCTTGTGACTGAAATGACGGAAAGGAACAGAGACACAAGTGACATACACCCTCTCGATTCTCCATAACCCTTGGTCAGTTCATGTATGTCTTGCATTCTTATGATTTTCTGTGATTTGGTGAAAAGAAGTGGTACAATTATATATGATTGAATTTAGGAATGAAGATAAAGTGTTTGATAATATCCTTGTGACAAACTGTTGGCTTGAATCTGATCTACTGATTTATTAGATTTAGAGTTCTAATGTAATTTGAGGTGGTGATGAAATGTCTGATGGTATGTGTGCTGATATACCTTGTGATAACATGTTGGGGTTAGTATAAAAATCTAGATTTGAATATTGTTTAGACATGATGAAAAGGTTAAAAGTAATAACGAATGTTATTCGCCGATCTATTGATGGAATAGGAGCTTATATCCAGGATTGAAAGAATTGGGAAACCCTAACTGGCTGGAAGAAGAAGATGACTTTTATAACATGAATGTGCCATGTAGGATTAATGAAGCCAGGTAGGATGCCACCTAGGATTGAACACTAACCCAGTTACTGAGTTTTTAACTGAGTGGTGAAATGACACACGAAATTAAAAGTTTAGGGTGTCACAGATCAAAGTGTTAGTTGCGGGTGTTATCGGCCAATTCTTCAAAGTTACAGGTGTTAAAATCCAATTGGCCTTATTTAAATATATAATACTTGTATGGATTTACATGTTCCTTATGCGTTCAGTAGCCCGGATCGAGCCGGGTTAAAGATCAATTAACACACCACTTTATTTATGAGACACTAACAGGTGTACGCCTACACCTGAGTGCTAAGGTCGTGGCAATTCCGTAAAATGATGCCAGGGATATCCGGGACACGGTCATTAACCCCCCAAAGGCTTTAAGTAAACAAAACAATGTTAAACGAGACGTCTCAATACTTTCATTATCATTCATTCAATCAAAGATTCAACGTCCCGACCAAGCGGTATTTTATATACCGTACCCCAAGCCCGTATAGGGAAAATAAGTTAAAAGTATTTACCTGAGTAAGTATAGTTCAAAATCAGCGAGTGCAAGTATCTTTTACTGGTTCTCCTAATCTGGAACAAAGGTTTATAATAACCTATTAGAATCCTAACGGGTCTTTAGTTAAGCTTACGCTTAGACCGGTTAGTTTTAAAGATACGGTTCGTACGCACGATTAAGCGAAGACCGGATAGAATGTGATTTAGACCCGACAAGTTTGAAGACTTGCTTAATATGGGTATATGATACACATTCTGGATTTTGAGATAAAACCGATAAGGTTTGACCCGTTTCGGCTAATTTATGTAAACTAGTTACATAAACCGAACCGAACGCGCATGAAGCGTAACGGGTATCCGTAAGAGTCCTAAAAAGGTTTCCTAAGTTAACACGCCTTAAATAAGTTGTGACATCAGTAGGATATCACCCGTGACGCCCCAAACGAGTTTAATCTCTTAATAAGCCCCGTAGGGGTATTTTGGTCATTTTAAAGATTATAAAAGGATTTAATTAGGTTTCTGTGAACCGGGTCTGGTTACATCAGTAAAATGGCTTATTTAAACAGGTTATAACATTTGGTTATAAGTCTTATATGTCAAAATAGTTTTAAACCCAAACTATGCGTATAATACGCGTATAAAGCCGTTTTAAGCGACGTACGGTTTAAAATACGATTCTGAGTTTCCTGATCAATTAAACAGGTTTAAAACACTCTATTTAATATTTAAAATCAGTAGCAATTGGATTGGCGTCAAAAGGATTTGTAAAACTCATTTTATGGCCGAAAAGGGTATATTCGGTATTAACCGAATTAAGGCGCTAATCCAAGCTTATGATCAGTTTAAAAATAATTAAAAATCTTCAAAAATCCCAAAATATTATATTAAATCAGTGGGTAAAAGGTTTGGTGTCAAAAATTGGGTTTAGATAGGTTTTATGCTAATGACGCCGTTTAATTAATAAAAGCGTTCTTAATTACGTCATTAAGCATAACTCCTAATCTAGACCTCCGATTAACGTGAAATTTTCGGGACATGCATAATAATCAGTAACTAAGATTATGGCACTTTCATATTTCCAAAAATCTCGTTTTATGGTCATAAGGGCATTACGGTCAATATTTAGGCGATTAACGGAAACATCGGACGATTAGGGATTCGAGTGGTATAAACGCAGAGGCTTATACACACATGTAACTAGGTCCTAATGGAACTTTAAGGCATGTCTAAACCTATAAGAATCGGGTCAGAACTGAGGTCAAAGCAAAAGTCAAACTTTTGCGTATCTCGGTTCCGAATCGGTTCTAAACATAAAGTTGTCGAATCAAGCAAGCGTATACAAGTTTTTATACTTATTTTCAGTTGGTAATAATGATAAAATAGGATATACGCCATTTACATCGCTAATCATGCATTAAACCAATCATAACAATTCTGTTGACTTTTTCGGAAAACCTTTGACTCGACAAACGACCTAGTTAGGATTCGAATTAGTGAGTGCCCTTTTAGGGGTTTATTAACCATATAAATACCAACTTATAACAACCTTTGATTCGACAAAACTCTGGACCATTTGTGTTTTATCGCGAAGTCAAACCGTAGTTACGACGGTTTGATTCCTAGGCTATAAACTAAGTATAACTCAAACAAGAAGGATCAAAGGCACTTACACACGACTAATGGATGATATGGAATGCTTGTATCAGTTCTTGAGCTCTTGTAAATGTCCAGAAGATGAAATGAATGATGAATGATGAATGTGGTGAAATGTGGGTCTTGATATAAGGCTTCAAACATGCATGGATCATTGACAACTAAGTCTAGGAGGAAACCATAACATCCACAAGCATCCTACACACTATAAACCACCTTAGGGCAGCCCAAGGTATCAAGAAAATTGATCAAAGTCGGTTAAGAAACATGCAGGACACCTGCACACACATTCTGTCCAGATAAGGCAGTCGCGTAGCGCGACTGCCGAGTGCCTTAAGGCTCGCGCTACGCGAGGGTGTTGGTAACCAGCTTAGCAAGTTTTGTTATTTGCAATTTCAGTCCCTGGTCCCCCGAAAGGTCGTTTTCACTTGGTTTTCTTGCATTTTGAGACTTTATATTTGACATGTGGGGCTTTAAGGCTTATACCCTCTTTGTTAAGTCCTCGGGTAACTTTGTGATCACCCGAAAAGCCCTAAATTTCAATGTTGACGTTTCTAACCCTTACACACGGATTCTATCATAACTTTCTCATACGGTAACGAATCTTGGTGAAATTTTTATGGTGCATTCTTGTGAGCATAATTAATCGTTACAAAGCTTCGGGTTTGTCAAAAGGTCACTCAGAGGTATAATTTAACATGTTGACACATTTAACCCCTGTAGTTTGTAATCTCTCACTTTCTTTCACAATTCGCTTCGTATGATCCATGATCTAATCGTTTAAGGTTATAAACATCATGTAGGGTTATTGCAAAGTATATTTATTCATTGTTGACACTTTGAACCCTTATAATTACATACTTTCACTGTTTGTCAACTTTAGTCCTTCAAGAACATTCTTACACACGTTCAAACCTATGACACGTGTCAACACATTATAGGACGTAAATTTTCGAGGTGTTACATCCTCACCCCCTTAAAAGAAATCTCGACCCGAGATTTACTGAAACAAGTAAGGGTGCTTTTCTTTCATCGTGGATTCAACCTCCCACGTGAATTCGGGACCTCTTCGGGCATCCCATTTGACCTTTACAAAAGGTATATGCTTCCTTCGAAGCTTCCTTACCTGTCGATCTTCGATCGACAAAGGTTTTTCCACAAATTTCAAGCTCTCATCAATATGCACATCTGTATAGGGTATAACCACTGATTCGCTAGCGAAACACTTCTTCAGATTGCAGATGTGGAACACATTGTGTATACTACTGAGCTCTTCAGGTAAGCTTAACTTGTAGGCAACTGACCCGACACGTTCGATAACCTCGAAAGGTCCTATGTATCTCGGGCTTAGCTTACCTTTCTTACCAAATCGCATCACTCCCTTCCAGGGTGACACTTTAAGTAGGACTTTTTCACCTACTTCAAAGTGAAAATCCTTACGATTTGGATCAGCGTAAATCTTCTGCCTATTCCGGGCAGCTTGGAGATTGTTACGAATCTGGACAATCTTGTCCGTCGTTTCGAACACGATCTCTGGTCCTGATAACTGGACTTCTCCAACTTCCGCCCAACAAACTGGTGATCTACACTTTCTACCGTATAATGCCTCAAAAGGCGCAGCCTTGATGCTGGTATGGTAGCTATTGTTGTAGGAGAATTCGATTAATGGCAGGTTTTTATCCCAGCTACCTCCCAAATCGATCGCACATGCACGTAGCATGTCTTCTAACGTTTGAATAGTACGCTCACTCTGACCGTCAGTCTGTGGATGGTAAGCCGTACTAAAGTTCAAACGTGTGCCCAAAGATTGTTGGAAACTTTTCCAAAAATGAGACGTGTACCTAGTATCCCGGTCAGAGATAATAGCTACAGGTATGCCATGTAGAGCTACAATCTTATCAACGTACAGTTGGGCTAACATATCGGAGCTGTAGGTCTCCTTGATGGGTAGGAAATGTGCTGACTTAGTCAGTCGGTCAACTATCACCCAGATGGTGTCATTTCCTTTCCTTGTCTTGGGTAACTTGGTGATAAAATCCATAGTTACCATTTCCCATTTCCAAGTAGGAAGTTCAGGTTGTTGTAGTAAACCTGACGGTTTTTGATGTTCTGCTTTGACTTGCGCACACGTCAAGCATTTAGCTACATAGGTAGCTACAGACTTCTTCAAGCCTATCCACCAATAATTTGCTCTAAGATCATGGTACATTTTATCAGCTCCAGGATGAACGGAGTATTTGGAACTATGGGCTTCCTGGAGGATAACATCACGAAGTCCTCCATGAATTGGAACCCATATTCGTCCATTCAATCTAAGAATTCCATCCTTGCTAAGAGATAGCTGCTCCTCAGTTATTCCTAGCTTTTCGTTAGGATAGTTAGCTTCCAACACAGCTTCCTTCTGTGCAGCTAACAACTTTTCCATCAAACTGTTCTTTATTTCCATGCTCTTGGCATTGATTCGGATGGGTTTCACCCTCTCCTTCCGACTCAAGGCATCGACGACTACATTCGCCTTGCCGGGATGGTATCTTATTTCACAATCGTAATCATTAAGAGTTTCCATCCAACGACGTTGCCTCATGTTCAAGTCCTTCTGGTTGAACAGATGTTGAAGGCTCTTGTGATCAGAATAGATCACACATTTGATCCCATATAAGTAGTGCCTCCACAGTTTTAGTGCGAATACAACGGCACCCAACTCCAAGTCGTGGGTGGTGTAATTCTTTTCGTGCACCTTTAACTGTCGTGAAGCATAGGCAATGACTTTGCCTTTCTGCATAAGCACACATCCCATCCCGGTGTGTGATGCATCACAATAAACTACAAACTCCTCTATTCCATCAGGCAATGTCAATACTGGAGCATTGCTCAACTTTTGTTTCAGAATATCAAAGGATTCCTGCTGCTTAGGACCCCAGTCAAACTTAATCTTCTTACGTGTCAGCGAAGTCAGGGGTGCAGCAATCCTTGAAAAGTTTTCTATGAATCGCCTATAGTATCCTGCCAAACCTAGGAAGCTACGAATTTCTGTAGGCGTCTTTGGCTCATGCCAATTCATGACAGATTCAACTTTAGCGGGATCTACTTGGATACCACGCTCACTAACAACATGTCCAAGAAATTGGACTGCTCGAAGCCAGAATTCACACTTTGAGAACTTGGCATAGAGCTTCTCTTTATGAAGTAGTTCCAGTATGCAGTGAAGATGCTTCTCATGGTCAGCTTGGCTTTTTGAGTAGATGAGAATGTCGTCGATGAAGACGATGACGAATTTGTCTAAGTGCGGCTTGCAAACGCGATTCATGAGATCCATGAATGCGGCTGGTGCATTGGTGAGCCCAAAAGGCATCACTAGGAACTCGTAATGACCGTAACGAGTCCTAAATGCTGTTTTGTGCACATCTTCATCTCTAACCTTCAATTGATGGTAGCCTGACCTCAAGTCAATCTTCGAGAAGAAACTTGCCCCTTGCAGTTGATCGAACAGATCGTCGATTCTGGGCAAAGGATACCTATTTTTGATGGTAACCTTATTAAGCTCACGGTAGTCGATGTACAGACGCATCGATCCATCCTTCTTCTTAACAAATAAAACTGCTGCTCCCCAAGGAGACGAACTAGGTTTGATGAAACCTTTGGCTAGCAAATCATCTAGCTGCGTCCTCAATTCCTTCATCTCCGTTGGTGCCAACCTATAAGGCGCCCTTGCAACTGGTGCTGATCCAGGAATAATGTCGATTCTGAATTCCACTTGTCTATCTGGTGGCAAACCAGGTAGTTCTTCAGGAAATACTTCGGGGTATTCAGAAATGACTTGGATCTCTCCAATCTTGGGTTTCGGTTCATCAATAATCACTTGTGCCATGTAGATGACACAGCCCTTCTTCAAACACTTAGAGTCTTTGAGTATAGACATTTTCTCGGGCAGCCCATACTGGGTATCTCCCTGGATAGTAAGTGATTCACCAGACGAAGTCTTGATCCTCACTTGCTTCTTATTGCAAATAATCTGGGCCTGGTTATGAGATAACCAGTCCATACCCAAAACTATGTCGAAACCGGCTAGTTTTAAAGGAAGTAGGGACAAAGGAAAAGAGTGATTCTTAATGGATATGAAACATCCATCTAATAAGGTTGAAGCGGTTTCTAAAGTGCCATCTGCTAGTTCCACCTCATAATTCACACTTAAAGTTCTAACAGGTAGTTTCAACAATTCACAGAACTTATTATCTACAAACGACTTATCAGCGCCTGAATCAAATAACACTCTCGCATAAACATCATTTACGAGAAAGGTACCTGTTATCACGTTGTCGTCCTTGACGGCTTCCTTAGCATCCATTCTGAAGACCCTAGCATTGGTCTTCCTAGCCTCTTCCGGCTTCTTGGCAGATTTTGGGCAATTACTCCTGATGTGCCCCTTTTCATTGCAACCATAGCAGGTCGCATCCTTTATCTTCTTGCAATCCACGGTTTTGTGTTCCCTGGATTTGCATAACCCACATGCAAAAGGCTTCGATTGTGTTTGTGAGTTGGATTCAAACCTGCACTTCCCAAAGTGCTGCCTCTTGCAGGTTTTGCATCTGGGTTTTTCGCCCGACTGTTGACCATCCTTCTTAAAACCTGACCCCTTCTTTTGGTCACTGTTTCCCTTCAGCTTCTTGTCTGATCGTCGTGAGTTGTCATCCTCACGCTTCCTCTTTTCGGTATCATTTTTCCTTTGTGACCTCAGCCTGACAGCATCTGAGGTCAGAGATAACGATATGTCCGTTACTGACCGAAAAGTGGTTGGTCTGGAAGCTTTTACACTTGCTTTGATCTCCGGTTCCAAACCCCCGATAAAACGAGCTATACGTTTAGGCTCCGGAGTTACCAAGTAAGGGACCAACCTTGACAAAGTATTGAAAGTAGTAAGGTAGGCCTGACAGTCCAGGTTTTTCATGACCAGCGCCAGGAAATCAGATTCAATTCTCTCAACCTCATGTTGAGGGCAGAAATTCTCCTTGATTAGTGCCATGAACTGTTCCCAGGTCATGTTGTATAACGGGACTTTCCCTGTGGCTTGGATCAAAGATCTCCACCAGGCTAAGGCTTCTCCTTTGAAAGACTGCGAGACAAACTTCACAATGTCCCTATTATGACAACCACTGATATCCACCACAGTATCCATTTCATCCATCCACGTCATGCAATCAACAGCTCCTTTTTCCCCGTTGAAGTCTCTGGGTTTGCATGACACGAAGTATTTATAGGTGCAACCCCTATTACGAGGTTCTTGGTTCTGTAGGACTCTTTGGGATGGATTACTCCTTTGATTCGAGGAGTGGTGAGAATTACTGTTGTGGGCAGTGTGGGTCCTGGAGGGTGTTCTAGTGTGTGATGCAGAATGGGTCCTCGTATGGGTACCACTTGATCCATGGTGTTGTCTATCCATAGCTCTATTAACTGCATTGTCTATCATAGCTTGCAACTCTGCACCTGCTACGTTTACATGGGCATTATCATTCCCTATCCCTTGGTGACTGTTGACCTCGTTTGAGTCTGCCATGTATCTTGAACTGTAACACATTGGCAATAATTTATTGGTGAGTTTATCATATAATTGTCTTTTATGGCAATTTTTATTAACCGTGGTAACATAGACCATATATGGTTAATTTATTACTCCCATTTATTTAGGATTCCTAATATAATTTATCCTAATTATAAACAATAACAGTATTTATTAGCACATAAGGCCTAGTCACTGGGACAATATAGATTATAAGCTAGGATTTCAGAGAATCAAAGCATGAAGGTTTGAACAAAATTCATTACCTTTATCAGACAGGGTCATAGACTAATACTGTCTTTTGTCTCATATGAAAATGAGAAGGGCCCGTAGGCATTCCATTACCAATGGATGGTAAAAAGAACTTATCATATTTATTAATGATTTAACCCATGATTCAGAGATCATTTACTTGGGTTTAGAATCTTTGAAAAGATCTATATATAATAATAACACGTGTCTTTTTAGCTAATCATGTCTGCCAGGAGTGTTAACATGTTTTCAGATGTTAACAGGGATTTGAATCTTTTTAACAAGTTTTACCATCTGGGCCCGGTCTTAAAATGACATGCAGGCTAGGTTATACTTTTAAGATCCTTACAAAAAAAAAATTACATAGGCAGATAGACTTTTTAAAAGGAACGATTTTGATTTATTTATTTCATATATAATTTAATTATGCATAACTAGCAAAGATGAAATTCATAAACTTACATTCCATTAATACTAAAAGTAGTACATTTTGCCCTAAACGGGACTTTTCACAGAAACAGATGTCCACGCAGGAGCTATACAGATAATACATGTCCTCACAGGGACGGTCTACAAAAGTAAATGTCCACGCAGGGACTACTAGAGACAAGTCCACGTAGGGACTAAGTACAAAGATAGATGTCCACGCAGGGACTACATACTCACATTAATAAATGTCCACGTAGGGACTTGATTTAAACAAGGAAATACAACAATATATATATGGGGATTTAACGATCCCGTTTCTTCTTCCCCTTAAGCAAGTTTGCCAACCCACTCATAAATCCTTCATTCTTCCTACGTTCCTTCTGGAAGTCTCGCTCCACTTTGGCTAGTCTTCGGCGGAGTTCTTCCTGCTCGGGAGGAGGAGCCCGTGGTGGCTGGTAATGTGGTGGCGGCTGAACAGGTGCTTGATACCCCTGAGTTGGGTATCCCATTCCCCAAGGGGGTCCGTATGGTCCTTCAGGATTATTATGGGCTTGGTAGCTTGCTGCTACGTTGTAAGGGTCATCAGCATAGTTATAGCCATGGTATGCTGGTGGTCCATATGGGTTGTAAGCTGCCGGAGCAGTATAAGCAGGTATTGGGTGGCCAAAACCCGGTGATGGCGGTACAATAGGTGCTGAATTCACCTCCGAAACTGGGACAGAAGGTCCTTCCATCTGTGGGACTTCATGAGTAGGCGGGTAATGGCTACCGCTAGAGTGTTGAGGGGTGTTGAGACGAAAGTCAACTTCTCGTGCTGAGATCCGTGCACCAGTCCTCCTACGTCTGGGTGGCTCTGGAGGCTCTAGATGCACTGGTGGCGGTGGAGGCGGTGGCGTGACTGCCTCATATCGTGGATCCCCAGAGGGATTTTGCTGCTGCAGTGGCGGCTGCTGGTGAGGTGATGAGTGTTCAGATGGTGTATAGTACCACTCACACCGTTCGAACCGTGCCATGTGACTATCCGGACCCTGGTATGGTGTTCCGTGGAAAGACGAACCGTCTGATATCACGAAAGGATGGTTAAAGGATCCGGTTGAAGCCTCGACGGGATCTGTGTCCTCGTCCATATCTTGATCACCCGAAAAGTGATCCTCTGGTCCTAGTGGGTTAAAGCCCACTTGCTCTGGTAGGTACTCTGCTGGGTTAAACTGACCCTGAAAAACAGGAGTAGGGTCGCCAAAGAAACGTTGCGGGTTGTGGGGTTCGTTCTCTGACTGAGGCCCATAAGAGTCATGAGATGGAGGTGTTGAGGCGTGCGAAAAAGATCGTCTGGCATCGTCTTCATATGTCCTCCATAGTTCCCTCGTTTCTTCATTCCTTGTAGAAGAAGTTCGTCGATATGAAGGCCCTGCCTCATGGTCGTTAGGGGCGCTAGCTGGCTCCTTTCCTCGACCACCTCGTCTAAATCTTGGCGGCATTTTTGTACCTGTTAAAATACACAAGGTAATAACAAGGAAAAATAAAGGACGAAATTTAATTAAATAAAATTTTGAACAATCTGGATTATTCCTAAGTTCTTTGTCTAGACTCGAAGATTTAGGAATGTGCAATTGTGTAACTGAGATTAAACACAAAAGACTAGTGTTTAATTCACTCAGTGTTGGCTCTGATACCAACCTGTCACACCCCGAATTTCCACGTGTCACCGGTGGGCCCGGTAGGGGAGTATCGTGACGTGGTTGGCAACATAATAGTCAAACAACACAATATTTAAATGCACAGCGGAAGCAAAGTATAGATTTAATTCAACCAAACGATATTGTAATATTAAGTATCACAAACAGTCGAATATAAATCCACAGGTAGATCAAATTTAAAAAGGAAACAAATGTTCAACAGTTTATGACATCCAAGCTGGCGAGACTTAATGTGGATGCTAGGAGACAAGCCAGCCTATTTCGCGTAGTACCTGCACTTAACCTTTTTAAGAAAATACGTCAGTTTACACTGGTAAATACAATCAACCGACTCATTTTGAAAAGAGTTTAAGAAAATGCATTTAAGGCACAAGGCACAAATAATATTTTATAACTTGGGATAATTATTTAAATATATAATACTTGTATGGATTTACATGTTCCTTATGCGTTCAGTAGCCCGGATCGAGCCGGGTTAAAGATCAATTAACACACCACTTTATTTATGAGACACTAACAGGTGTACGCCTACACCTGAGTGCTAAGGTCGTGGCCATTCCGTAAAATGATGCCAGGGATATCCGGGACACGGTCATTAACCCCCCAAAGGCTTTAAGTAAACAAAACAATGTTAAACGAGACGTCTCAATACTTTCATTATCATTCATTCAATCAAAGATTCAACGTCCCGACCAAGCGGTATTTTATATACCGTACCCCAAGCCCGTATAGGGAAAATAAGTTAAAAGTATTTACCTGAGTAAGTATAGTTCAAAATCAGCGAGTGCAAGTATCTTTTACTGGTTCTCCTAATCTGGAACGAAGGTTTATAATAACCTATTAGAATCCTAACGGGTCTTTAGTTAAGCTTACGCTTAGACCGGTTAGTTTTAAAGATACGGTTCGTACGCACGATTAAGCGAAGACCGGATAGAATGTGATTTAGACCCGACAAGTTTGAAGACTTGCTTAATATGGGTATATGATACACATTCTGGATTTTGAGATAAAACCGATAAGGTTTGACCCGTTTCGGCTAATTTATGTAAACTAGTTACATAAACCGAACCGAACGCGCATGAAGCGTAACGGGTATCCGTAAGAGTCCTAAACAGGTTTCCTAAGTTAACACGCCTTAAATAAGTTGTGACATCAGTAGGATATCACCCGTGACGCCCCAAACGAGTTTAATCTCTTAATAAGCCCCATAGGGGTATTTTGGTCATTTTAAAGATTATAAAAGGATTTAATTAGGTTTCTGTGAACCGGGTCTGGTTACATCAGTAAAATGGCTTATTTAAACAGGTTATAACATTTGGTTATAAGTCTTATATGTCAAAATAGTTTTAAACCCAAACTATGCGTATAATACGCGTATAAAGCCGTTTTAAGCGACGTACGGTTTAAAATACGATTCTGAGTTTCCTGATCAATTAAACAGGTTTAAAACACTCTATTTAATATTTAAAATCAGTAGCAATTGGATTGGCGTCAAAAGGATTTGTAAAACTCATTTTATGGCCGAAAAGGGTATATTCGGTATTAACCGAATTAAGGCGCTAATCCAAGCTTATGATCAATTTAAAAATAATTAAAAATCTTCAAAAATCCCAAAATATTATATTACATCAGTGGGTAAAAGGTTTGGTGTCAAAAATTGGGTTTAGATAGGTTTTATGCTAATGACGCCGTTTAATTAATAAAAGCGTTCTTAATTACGTCATTAAGCATAACTCCTAATCTAGACCTCCGATTAACGTGAAATTTTCGGGACATGCATAATAATCAGTAACTAAGATTATGGCACTTTCATATTTCCAAAAATCTCGTTTTATGGTCATAAGGGCATTACGGTCAATATTTAGGCGATTAACGGAAACATCGGACGATTAGGGATTCGAGTGGTATAAACGCAGAGGCTTATACACACATGTAACTAGGTCCTAATGGAACTTTAAGGCATGTCTAAACCTATAAGAATCGGGTCAGAACTGAGGTCAAAGCAAAAGTCAAACTTTTGCGTATCTCGGTTCCGAATCGGTTCTAAACATAAAGTTGTCGAATCAAGCAAGCGTATACAAGTTTTTATACTTATTTTCAGTTGGTAATAATGATAAAATAGGCTATACGCCATTTACATCGCTAATCATGCATTAAACCAATCATAACAATTCTGTTGACTTTTTCGGAAAACCTTTGACTCGACAAACAACCTAGTTAGGATTCGAATTAGTGAGTGCCCTTTTAGGGGTTTATTAACCATATAAATACCAACTTATAACAACCTTTGATTCGACAAAACTCTGGACCATTTGTGTTTTATCGCGAAGTCAAACCGTAGTTACGACGGTTTGATTCCTAGGCTATAAACTAAGTATAACTCAAACAAGAAGGATCAAAGGCACTTACACACGACTAATGGATGATATGGAATGCTTGTATCAGTTCTTGAGCTCTTGTAAATGTCCAGAAGATGAAATGAATGATGAATGATGAATGTGGTGAAATGTGGGTCTTGATATAAGGCTTCAAACATGCATGGATCATTGACAACTAAGTCTAGGAGGAAACCATAACATCCACAAGCATCCTACACACTATAAACCACCTTAGGGCAGCCCAAGGTATCAAGAAAATTGATCAAAGTCGGTTAAGAAACATGCAGGACACCTGCACACACATTCTGTCCAGATAAGGCAGTCGCGTAGCGCGACTGCCGAGTGCCTTAAGGCTCGCGCTACGCGAGGGTGTTGGTAACCAGCTTAGCAAGTTTTGTTATTTGCAATTTCAGTCCCTGGTCCCCCGAAAGGTCGTTTTCACTTGGTTTTCTTGCATTTTGAGACTTTATATTTGACATGTGGGGCTTTAAGGCTTATACCCTCTTTGTTAAGTCCTCGGGTAACTTTGTGATCACCCGAAAAGCCCTAAATTTCAATGTTGACGTTTCTAACCCTTACACACGGATTCTATCATAACTTTCTCATACGGTAACGAATCTTGGTGAAATTTTTATGGTGCATTCTTGTGAGCATAATTAATCGTTACAAAGCTTCGGGTTTGTCAAAAGGTCACTCAGAGGTATAATTTAACATGTTGACACATTTAACCCCTGTAGTTTGTAATCTCTCACTTTCTTTCACAATTCGCTTCGTATGATCCATGATCTAATCGTTTAAGGTTATAAACATCATGTAGGGTTATTGCAAAGTATATTTATTCATTGTTGACACTTTGAACCCTTATAATTACATACTTTCACTGTTTGTCAACTTTAGTCCTTCAAGAACATTCTTACACACGTTCAAACCTATGACACGTGTCAACACATTATAGGACGTAAATTTTCGAGGTGTTACAGGATTCAAGTATGGTGGGGAAAACTATGCTTGGAGTTAAGCCTTATGCTCTTGATAAATATTGGTGTTCGGTTCGAGGCTTGATCCCAAATCCGGTAAGAACATGTATATCAATGGTTTAGTATGATTAAAGCGTTGAGAACAACATATATGGTTATCGTGTAGTACATGTTACACCCATAAAAACGATATAGAATAGATATAGCCAACGAAATTACACGCGTTGATGCGTATAGTAGAAAAGCCTTGTATTATAATACGGGCATCCATTAGTGTCGAAATTACTAACTGTTGTAAATGTTTTAGTTGAAGGACACTCGCATATGAAAACAACGAGAGTTTAACAAATCACGGATTTGACAAAGGAACGGTCCAAAGAACATGCTCACCAAGGACCTAAATCGCGTGGCGATAGCAAACAAGATTAATGGCAAGAGAAGCCCGTTAGGGCAAGCACTACCAGGTGCACATTTCAAATTTAATTGCACAAATTGTAATATGCAACAAATACATAGAGATTGAAAGTTTCATATGTAGATTATAAACTTGGAAAAAAACCCGAATAGAAAATCTATCCGGGATATTGTTTCCAAGAGAAACAATTAGAGGCATTATTTACATGGGGTGTAATGTGAAAATTATAAAAAGGTCATGTATACCGGGTATTGATCGCTTACTCTGGCCAAGTAAGTGGTGAGCACGTGGTACCATGAACTTTTTATGATGTACATGCTTACATCCGATGTAGTAAGGACGGGGGTGAGTGGGACAAATTAAAAAGTACCCAAAAGAATCAAATAAGCAAAATATTTGATAATAATGTAAACGCACAGCCGGGTGACGGAAGCGTATTACATTAGGATAATGAGCCCGAGTGAAGGGACAAAGATTGATGTAAAATGATTTAGACATGTATTGGGAGGGGGTGTACTTACACTCGAACCCGGAAAATGCGAATATGTCTCTTAACGGGTCGTTGTAAAACGTCAAACTTGAGAACAAAGTCGGAATATAAAAGTGAAACGAAGTCTTAATGCATACCGGAAGGGTTGTAATAATAACGACTTCGGTAAAACACCCGGTTTATGGGTAAGGATTTAAACATATGCGTAGGCCGAAAAAAAGGGAACTCGAATGGAAAGTTAAAAGACTCGGGTTTTGAGTCATGACTAAAAGACGACAAGATGATGTAAATAGAAATTTTGATAAATTATGTTCAACTATTTTAAAGTTGAACGGGTCGAACAAAGATTGAAGTTTGACATCCATAAATGATGAAATTTCACATGAATAAGTCAAACGGGTTTGAATATAATATAATGCCGGATGGCATGAGTAAGCGCAAGCGGGATAACGGTAACGTTAAAAGCAAAAGAATAATGAGCCCGGTAATGGGGCATAATCAAATACGAATATATGTAAACTGGATAATAGTGAGTATAAGATGAACCGACACATAAATGACGTGAGAAGTCATAAAGTTGGAAAATTTGTTCGAAAGAAAACAAATATAGCCTTAGACTACGGTCAAGGTAAAAGGAAATACAAAAGCGAAAATAAACGACTATGAACACAAAAAGGGTGCCTTAACTCCATATACATATATAAATGTATATACCTTTGAATAAAGACTTGAATAAAAGATGATCTACGGGATTATCATAACCTATGAGATTATAAATGATGCTAAGGTCTACGGGACCAAAAAGACCTTCGGGTGACAAATAGAAAGAAACGAATTGTTGGGGTCTCACCTTAATAAGGTCAAAAAGGTGAAAATCTAAAGTAATAGCCTACGAGGCTAAGTGAAAGAACCTACGGGTCAATTGTATAAAACAAGGAAACTGATTGTAACTTCCCGCGTAAAACAATACCGGGAGATAAAGTTCGTATAAAAGCGATGGGTTTCGCTAAGTTAATTAAATGGGTTAAAAGCGAAAAGATTGTGAAAGGTCTAGTTGACAAAAGTGAAGAATTTCACTAAAACATTCAAACTGGCAAAAATAACAAAAGAATTCATAATTATTTAAATTGTGATACGTCACAAAAAAGTGATATAGAATACAATCAAGTCGTAACGTGAGTTACGAGATATGAAAATCAGAAAATACGTAAAAGGCTGGGTTGGCAATAAGATATACCCTAATGACGGGGAGTAAAATGACGGCGACTAATCAGTCTGGCCGGTAAAACGCTTCAAAGTTAGAGTAGTGTTACGACCTATATAAAGCGCCTGTCGAAATAAGACTAACTTGAAGTAAACATAATGAAAATAAATACAACCGAGCGATCAGATGACAACTCGGTCAAATAAATGACCAGAATAAGAAATACAAATTGAAAGTATCGGCATGCGAGGCCTTACACATGAAAGACGCACGCGCCAATATAAAAATGAAAACTTTTGACCAGAAGAAACGGGTGCCTTGAAAACGAAATTAGGTTCGTTGGATCAAACCAATGAACTACGTAGGTAAGGTTTCGGGGACGAAACCTCTTTAAAGGGGGTAGACTTGTAACACCCCGAAAACGGGTTTGGTAATCAAACCCCGTTAATACTAATACACGGGAAAATACCGTTGGCGGTAAAGGTAACCCGGTAAATATTAGGATTTAAAATAAATAAACCTAATATTTAATAAAACCTGAATAAATGCTTTTAAGGAAATAAAGTTTATAAGAAGTCTGAATTAACGTGACTTAAAATAAACTGAGTCATAATTTCCCCGAACCCACTAAGTTAACTAGGAATATTTAACCTAGTTAATAAGTGGGAATAGTGTTAGAAATAGTTAGATTGTGGCCTACTTAATAACTAACTAAACTTGAGGGACCAAAGCTGCCAAAAATGAAACTTGTTTTATTAAAACATAAAAATCAACACATACCACACACTTAGTGTGTGTATATGTCGATCATCAAGAGAAGAAACAAGGGGAAACCCCTGTTCAACCTTAATCCATCAAATTGGAGGGCAAATCAAGACCTAAATCGATGCATGAACATGAATAAACGATCACCAAGTCAAGGGGATCGTAAGGTATGTCGAAATTTTGATATTGATGAAGTTGTGAAAATTTATTAACATCACAAGGTGCGAATTCTGTATGAATCATAGAAGTTATGGCTGAATTTGGGATGTATGATTGCTTAGGAACAAGCCCTAAGTGAAGATTTAGAATAAATTGCTATGATTTAGGTGTTAGGTTGAATTACCACACCTAGCTATGTGGGTTTTGATAATATGATGAAGTTAAGGTTAAATGTGTGCTTAGAATCATCATATTGAATAATGAAATCAAAATACTCGAACAAATTGTAAGTTTGAGTAATTGTTCATACATGGTTGAAATGGGTTTTTAAACATTATGAAGTAATTTGGTAGCTATGTTCATGAAACTAGGTGTATGAGATCATGTTATCTACTAATTGATAGATAGAACTTGATTATATGAGGTGTTCGGGTGAACACTAGTGATATGATAAAACGGGTTTCACTCGTATATGAGAAACCCTTAGTTCTTGCGAAACGAATGAATAAATTAGTCTTGATAATCGCTTGAACAAGATAAGGTGTTGGAAATGTAATAACTCGGTTAAAAGATTAGTTAAAAACGATGGCTTAAAAGAATGCCTACCGGGTCATTTGAAATGACCAAAACTAGTTGATGAACTTAAATGTGCAATTCATGTACTAATGGGCATTTGACTTTTAGAAAGTCAAACCGACCATTAATAAAATCGAATGATAATTTTGATAGAAAATACGTAAGGTGGAATAGTCGTGATTGACAATGACTAAACTGACCATCTTACGAATTATGATGATAGTTTGACTATTGACAAGCTAGATGGAGGCTTGGGAGGAAGCGGGTCAGACGGAGCAAGTACGAAAAGAAAACGTTGCTTGGATGCGAGGTAAGTGAAACTTACACCCCCTTGTAGAATACTTGTTTATTTTATACGTTATAGATGCGATAACGGAAACATCAAAAATACGGATTTCCGTTAAGAATATTTTGTAGTATAAACTAATAATGAGGAAAAGGGGTAAAGATGGAAATTAGTCAAGTGTTGACTAATGTAAATCGAAGTTAAAAGGATACCCATGGTGTAAGCCGAAATGGGTTGAATTTGTGAGAAAAAGGGGTTAAGAGAAAAAGGATTCGGTAAATAAATCCGGGATGGAATGGAAGTATGAATTGGAAATCAAAAACCATGTTTTTGATTAAATAGGTAACGTTCGGCGTATAGGCCAAACGGGTCGAATAGTGGTGATAACACCATTTGACATTATTGACTAATGTGGTTGTCAAGTCTTATGTTAACAGGAGCAATTAGCAAATCGAATAATTGTGTCGCTATAAATTGTGTGATAACCAAAGCGATGTATAAATCGGGTCTATTTGTTGACCCGGGCCAGGTACGCTTACATGAAATTATAGTTAAAGATATCCACGTTAAATCCACCACACATATAGTTGTGATGGAAGATTACTTGATAAGAAATGTAGGATTACGATGCTAGAAATAAATGAAAGCGAATTTAAGCTTTAAAGTGCTTAAATACCCTTAATGGGTCAAAATAAGCACTTGAGCGTAAACGGGTTTTTATTATGTAAGAAACCCATGATTTGAGATTAATATGATAGGAGATATTGAAATTATGAATTTCATGAGTTTAAAGATCAAATAAACATGTATTGTTTGATAAAATCACGAACGGGTCAAAATTTGGTAAAAAGGGTAATAAGCCGAAGACTTAAAAGTCTGAAATTTTGTTTAACCGGATGTTGGATTTTAACCCCATAAGATGGAGATTTAAATTACGGACGCGTAGGAAAAAGAATCGCGTAAAGCGGATGTGTAGATTGAAAGTTATGCACATTTTCGTAAAAAGAATCGGAGCTGGGAAAATGCAGCATCAGCTGCAAAACATTCTGCCCAGTGAGCTACCGTAAGTTACGGTGGCTACCGTAACTTACGGTAGAGGCTGAAGTTGTTACGCTGGAATTGTAATGCCTTACGGCAGCCCCATGAATGCCCAGTGGCTACCGTAGCTTACGGTGGCTACCGTAAGCTACGGTAGTGCCCAGTCAATTGTGTTGAGTTTTGTTTCGCGAACCCGTTGAACACCTTTTAAACTGCGTATGTCTAAAATCATTTCATGTTTACGGAATGTAGGTTGCCTAGTAGTACCAGATGACGATCGAGCCCGATGAAGAACCGAACACGATCAAGAATCAAGCTTCCGCAAGTTGTCGCCGTTTTTCATTTCAAACGACGAATTTAATTACACTATGTTGTTTTGCTTTCAAGTTTAGAAAAGTTTTAATAAACCCGTACTTGAGCATGAATGTTTAAATATAAATACCCATTTAGTTTCTGATTATTTACGGAAATCGCTAAAAAAGAACATGGTTGTTACAAATTATGAGGCATACGAGAAATGGGCGTGATTTATGCTTAAAAGGACATAAATACCCTTAATAGGTCAAAGTAAGATTATAAGTAAAATGGGTAAATAATGCGTAGGGACCCGTGACTGGAACCTAATATGATAGACAATGTTGGTGATAAAGGGTTCGTGAAAAATGGGGGTCAAACAAACATGTTTGTTTGATAAACACATAGACGGGTCAAAATTTAGTAAAAAGATAATAAGTCGAAGGCTTAAAAATCTCAAATTCATTTAATCTGGATGTCGGATTTTAACTCCATGTGATGGAGAATTAAATTACGATCACGTAGGAAAAAGAATCGTGTAAATCGGATCAATAACGAAAGAGTTATGCTCGTTTTCGTAAAATCAAGCTTGGCTGGGAATATGCAGCAACTGATGCAAACATTCTGTCAAAATGAGGCCGTGGCGCGAGAAGGGTTTGCCGTGGCGCGTGGCGACGGAGTAAATTTTTGAAATTCTTGTTTATTTTGTTTATTTGACCCAATTACCTTGTTGTACTCGTTATTTAACTACCAAAACTGACTTCTAAGTTGGTTTTGATCTTAGGTGAATGTCGAGAGTCCCAGATGAAGATCAAGCGACGAGCAAGAACTGAACACACGTTAAATGAAGCTTCCGCGTCAAATCTTGATTTGTGTTGTTATAAGTGAATTATGTAAACACTTATAAATATGTTTTTGAAATATTGTAAACATATGGGAATGTTAGTATGACAAGTTTTTGTAAAGTCACATTTTAGCATTAAAAATGTGTATTTTATTATTAAAATCTTGATTAATTGAGACGGGCGTTACATGTTGACTCTTCAAAATTGCCAACAGATGTTAGCTCAGATGATTCACATCTGCAACCTTCACCTCTAAATGCCATCGTTCCATACAAGGGAGATCTAATCTACCTTAAAATTCATCCACCAGACCAATTAATTGGCAACATCAATGAAGGGGTACTCACAAGAAGTCAATCCCAAAACATTTGTCTTTTTGCTGGTTTTCTATTACTCACACAATATGTCAAGTACCAAGAGGCACTGAAAGACAATAGTTGGGTAGAGGCCATGCAGGAAGAGCTTAAACAGTTAAAGAGACAACAAGTATGGGAACTTGTACCCTCACCTAAGGATGTATGTCCAATTGGCATAAAATGGGTCTTCAAGAACAAAACAGATGAAAAGGACATTGTTGTCAAGAACAAAGCTAGGCTTGTGGTTCAAGGCTTTAGACAAGAAGAAGGCATTGATTATGATGAAACATTTTCTCCTGGAGCAAGATTGGAAGCCATCAGATTGTTTATAGCTTTTGCTGTGAACCACAAAATCAAGATATATCAGATGGATTTCAAATGTGCATTCCTTTATGGTAAGATCAGGAAGAGGTATATGTATGCCAACCACCTGGTTTTGAAGATGCCTTTTATCCAAATCATGTCTACAAGCTTAATAAAGCTTTGTATGGCTTGAAACAAGCACAAAGGGTCTGGTATGAAACTTTATCCACCTTTCTCTTATCCATAGGCTTCGCAAGAGGTAAAACTGATAAAACATTGTTTTTAAAATGGAGAGGAAATGATTTGATGATTGTCCAGATTTATGTGGATGACATCATTTTTGGATCCACTTGCAATTCCATGTGTGAAGAATTTAGGGAACTCATGACAGCAGAGTTTGAGATGAGTGTCATGGGTGAACTTTAGTGCTTTCTTGGTCTCCAAGTTAAGCAATTGCAAAATGGTACATTCATTCATCAAAGTAAATATGTCAAAGAACTGTTAACAAAATTTGATATGAATGATTGTAAACCATGTAGTACACCCATGACCACCACAAAACTAGTCACTGTTGATGATAAAAATGACTTGGTTGATCAAACACTTTACAGAAACATGAGTAGGTCATTATTGTACCTAACTGCATCAAGGCCAGATATCATGTTTGCAACATGTGTCTGTGCAAGATCCCAGTCAGCACTTAGAAAGTCCAAATTTATAGCTGTGAAAAGGATATTCAGATATATAAAAGGTGCTCCCACACTTTGTATCTGGTACCGTGCTAATGAGAATATTGAGCTTTCAGGTTACTCAGACAGTGACTTTGCTGGTTGTCGTACTACAAGGAAGTCCACTTCAGGAGGGTGTCTGTTTATAGGCAATTGCTTGGTTTCTTGGCAAAGCAAAAAGCAAGCAGCAGTTTCAACATCAACAACATAAGCTGAATATATTGTTGCTGCAAGCTATACAACCCAACTTCTGTGGCTTCAAAATCAGTTGCTGGATTTTGGTGTGACTACTTTAAAGACTCCTCTCATGTTAGATAGTCAAGAAGCTGAAAACATCATTAAAAATCCAGTTTCTCATTCAACAACCAAGAACATTGACATCAGACATCACTTGGTGAGGGATAGCTATGAAAAAGGTTTGATTTCTCTACATCAGGTTCCAACTAAGGATCAGCTGGCAGATGTGTTGACAAAAGCTTTAGACACATCCACCTTTGAAAACTTGATCTCTAGGATTGGTATGTTAAACATGGATTAAATGCAAAATTTTGTTTTCCATGAATAAAAAGAATTAAAATATTTTTAGAAAATAAAAAATCCATCCTTAAAATAGATTTGATTGAAAAATTAAAAAAAAAAAATCCTTAAGGTATGTTCCAAACCCCTGTTTCTAAAACCTCTGTTTGGCTAAAATTTATCTCCTGCTGAAAGGTATCATCTGTTCTTATTCACCACTATTCATAACCTCTGTTAGGAATACCACTGTTTGTCCTAACCTCTGATGTCTGTCCTCTGATAGACTAAAATCAGCCACTGTTCATATCCACTGTTCCCAACCTCTATTGCTTTCCAACAGAGGTTAATTATCTAACAACTGTCATCCATTACCACAAACCGAGGTTACCACATGGACATATGTTAGCCATCAGATCTTTCAAATAGACGCTGCCACATCAGCTTTCACTTTTTCACTTTATAAATACCCTTGTTCCATCCAAACTGAGCTTACACTGCCGACTTGAGTTCAAAATTAATAAAAAGCGGTTTCCACTACCATCTTCTTCAAAACTCCTCACCTCCCATCTCTGATCATGGCTCTGCAAATAAAAACTCCTCATAACTACCTCCATTATTTCGAGAAAACCGACAAAAATCAAACTTTCCACTCAATAATTGATGTTTTTGTTGGGTTTTTCACATGTTTATCAAAGTATTTTATCCTTATAAAATAAAAACGCAGTGGAAAATATTATTTAAAACATGTTACTTACAAGATATAAAACCCATTTTATATGTAAAACCCAATCCCCGGATCCATATACGAACATGCATGCTATCAAAATTAAAACACAACCATAGAGTGTTTAGAATACTACCTTCCAAGGAGTAAAGGATATGAAGAAGATGATGCTTCTTGAACAGTTGCCTTCAAGTGTAGAAGACCTTAAGCTTGTATACCCCAAGCCTTCCAACAAACACCTTATGTTTAGCTAGGATTTTACACTCATGAACTCACTTGAAAAACCCTTATGAAGACCAACTCTTGGCCGAAATCACCTAGGGAATATTTGAGAGTTCTTGCACTTGAATGTTAAATTTGAAAACCCTTGATTAATACTTCTCTTGGCCGAAAATTTTAGAACCAAAATTCAAGTCTTCCACTTGAAAAATTGAACACAAAAATTCCTCTTGGAAATCCTCATATGGCCGAAAATTCTTGAAGTGTTTTTCAAGTTCTTTTTTTTTATTATACAAAAGATATATTAACTTGAGAGATGTAGCCACCACTTTTTTTACTCAATCAACACAAATGCAAACATGACAATTTGCATGTAAGATTATTGGACCATCATGGTCTTGGGAAGAGGGGAGCGGGCCACCCTTTATTTATTAGAAAAAATTCTAAATTTTTCTTTAAAAAATTTGAGTCTTGTATATAATTTTATACTATTTTTATTATGTTATTTAACCATTAAATAACAAATAAAATATTCTCTCAAAATAAATTATCCATATAATTTATTTGTTTGTCAAGTGCAATTATTTAGAAAACCAATTTCTAAATATTCTAAGTGTTAATATTTATTTGTTTGATCATATCAGAAATAAATATTATAAGTGTTTGTCTAGCTTGTATTTGGGTATGACTCGACTTGGATCATAACGTACTAGCCACATCAATTTAATATGTGTGTTGGGCATACAAAGTCCAACAATCTCCCACTTGCACAAGATACATAGAAGATTGATGCAAGTAGTAAATAACGCCTAACTACGGTTTACTACCCTAATACTTATGACTATATGTCCCATTCAATAACATCATCCCCTTCAAGTCCCTTACTTGAATATGATTTAGGTGAATCTATCATTTATCCTTTCGTTACAGATGCCATGTTAAATCCAGAGACATAGAGTGATCACTCTCCGTTGATTTAACTTTAGCAGGCCTTAGACATCTTACTCTCAACGAATAAGAGGAACAAATCCCTTCTCGACTACATAGTCTCTCACAATCACCTTGTATCACACCTAAGCTTAGCCTTGTGTACTGTCATATTACTGACAGCGAAGAAATAAGTCAAGGTATAATATTCGGTAAATATCAAGACCCAATATGTATCTCAGGTCAGAGGATACTGTGATATTCGCCTTTACTCAAATTTACTTATGATCAATCACAAATGATTCCATGCAGTAATATTTGAGAGCGAGTCAATCCAATATTTGGAACCCACAAATATCTATGAACTTTGGGAGCAACACTTTGCTCTATATTCATACCTAATGAATATTCACCAATCCAAGTTCATAATAGTCTTACATTCATATTTGTTCCCACAAGTATGATCGACTACGGACATTTAGAATAAGCAACTTATTCACGGATTTAAACATGCTAAAATGGAACATAACTCAACATACCATAAAGAGTTATAAAACAATTGTTCCAATATCCAAATACAAAATAGATCAAATTCAATCACTAGAATATCGAAGTCCCAGGGCACAAATATGACCCTCATGCTTTGGCCATTCAAGGAGCTTCGTGAGTGGATCCGCAGCATTTTGATCAGTGTAAACTTTGTGAATACATATCTTTCCCTCTTTCAACTTCATCCCTTATGTAGTTTAAACTCCGCTCAATGTGCCTAGTCTTTCGATGTACACGAGGTTCCTTGATTTAAGCAATGATGTGTGCAAAATGCAACATATAAATTACATAAAATGTGGCATAAAACTAACTCTTTTTAGTACTAATGTTGGAAAAAGTGTGTTTTTGTCTTCCTTTTGTATTTTCAGAATTAAATGAGCTCAAATGAACAAAAGAAGCAAAAAGGCAGCTAAATCTAACATAAATACAAGAAAAGGAACAAACGTGGCATGCCCGACCTCCCCGACAGCATCTTCCCAAGCAATACAAGAGAACAGAAGGCTGAACACGCCCCGTGCTCAATGAGCACGGGGGCGTGCCCAAGTGTCAGCAGAAAAGACAAAGTTGTAGAAGCTTCTATCACCCACCACGGGGGCGTGCCCAGCGGACACGGGACCGTGGTCAACTCTAAGATTCGCAGAATCTGAGGAAATCTTGATAGTACAGATACGCTTCTGCACAAGGGGGCGTGCCCAGCGGACACGGGGGCGTGGTCAACTAATGCAGACAAACTGCAATTAATGAAGAAAGAGAAGGAAGGTGGACACGGGGCCGTGCCCGAGCCTCTGTTCAGCCTATAAATAGGGGTGCTTGGCTCATTTGCAAACCATCCCTTGGCACACCACCTCTCTCACACTTCACCCACCACCCACCACCATCACAACACCATCATCAACCACCATCATCCATCGTCCATCGTAGAGTGTGTGAGTCATCTCGGGATCCAAGATTGATCGTAAGAGTTCTTGACAATCAAAGGCCATGTTTGCCTAAGTCTCTTACATCACTTGGTTAAGACAAGTGTTTAGTGTAATACTTTTTATTTTTAATCTTTTCTCACTTTTTATTTGGTTATGTATTAATGACTTTAATAACTAGCTTCTTATGTTGAAGGTGATTCTTCCTTATCGTTTGTCCATGGTGTCTTGGCATTATTTTACTGTCTATATAAAATAAAAGATTTTCACCATTCATATCTCCACAGTCTATATGGAGATATGTTGGCTACCTGGTCGGGGGTTAAGGGAACGATTTGGTAAGAGTCTTGCCTTGTTCAGTGTATAGATCCTGCAAGGACCTGGGTCAAATTTAGTAGGACCTCATTCAATACCCACCGGTATTGGATGGCGGGGGTCCAAACTCTTTGATCCCCTCATATGTAAGCTACTATTAATACTTTAACCCGGCTACTTAGGACTGTATCCCTGCTGACTTAGACTACTTAGCCGAGGGTAACGTCACCTTCAAAAGAGGGGCCTACCATAATATGCATTAATAACTTAATTAATTATCTTTCAATAATCCGACCCTTTAGGATTGTATCCTTGCTGACTCAAACTACTGGGTTGAGGGTAACGTCACCTTCAAAAGAGGGGCCTACTACAATAACTAAGATAATCTCTTAAAAAGTGCAAAAGTGCGGAAATAATCAAAGGTTACACTAAACACGAGTCGGAGCCAAGTGATTCATCTTGTCTATCTGTTTTTATTTTTATTTTATTTTTCAGCATTTTAGTTAGTTTTATTTTTCTTATTAAAAAAACCTTTTTCTAACTTTTGATTTGATTAGACGTTGAGGATAAACCGGTACTAAAAGCTCTTGTGTCCTTGGGCGACCTCGGTATCTTGCCAACACTATACTACGCTCACGATGGGTGCACTTGCCCATATGTGTGTTTGGTGTTAGTAAAATATCATGTTTTATAAATTTAAAACTTGGCTAACGTGTAAAAAGGGCTTAAAATATACTTAAATATATATCACACCACACGCGCATCAAGTTTTTGGCGCCGTTGCCGGGGACACAAGGATTTTAAGAAAGTTAGGAATCAACGGCCTAATCGTTTTTTCTAATTTTTCTGTTTTTTTAGGATAATCTTAATTTTTCAGCTTCTGCAGAACTCAGCACGGGCTGTGCCTGCTGAACACGCCCCGTGCCCAATCCTTGGAACTGGCAATCCTGTTTTAAGTCAGACAGTAAGCTGAACACGGGGCCATGCCCACTCAACACGCCCCGTGCCCAAGATTCAGTTATTGAAAACAGAACCGTAAGATCCCGACGGTTGGTAATTTCTGACACAAACATGAGTGATACTGATATTTTTTACTTTCGGCACTCTTATGGTACGTGTTGTCAAATATGTGGTGGTTCCCATAAAGATTTAGAATGTTATTTTCTAAATTATAAACCCCATTATATAGACCCATTGTTTTCCTGTAGCCTTAAGAGGGGCGAAAGTAAAAATAATCCCTATCTCTCCCTCGAATGCTCTCAACCGGATCTTCTAGGAGAAATGCTTCTTGATGAACTATTTCAAATGGAAGATCTAATTCTTAATTGGTTAAAAGAACTTAGGATAGATTTCAATAATTTATCTCAAGACGATAACTAAGAAGAATTGTTGGGATCACATTCAAATAAAAACAACTTCGTTGTTCCCGATGTTACCTCTAACTCTAGCGAGGACTTGAGCGATAGTCGTCCCTGTGTCGATTGTGCCGTGACGGACTCCCCATCGAATTCGTTCGATGCATACATAGACCTGAGCGATTCGGCATACACCTTCTTTAACGAGAGCCCGGGAAAGGGTTGGACTTGTCCACCTACATTTAGCATAGGAATCACCCTCACCGATAACCTCTTGTGTTCTCGTCTTAATCTAGAGCAATTAAGGTATCTTAGGCACTTTGGGGTTGTTCCATCCAGTAAGGAACCACCCGATCCGGAAAAGTTCCTTAGAAATAGACGAAACTTCATAGACATCCTCTAGACAGGGGGCCGTGTCCAGGTCAACATGCCCCCGTGTCCACCAAAAGATTCCCGTCTGATTTCGTGTCAGAATACGGACAAAATGTGTCAGGATCTTGCCTGCACACGGGGCCGTGTCCAGCCGACACGGGGCGGTGTGCAGCGTCCTGTCGTTTTCTATAAATGCAGCCATGAATCCTGCACATTTGAACCATTCCAGGGACAGAGATTTGGGGAATCTTCTCACATACCATCATAGGTATTTTCTAAAAGAAGTTTCTCAACAACCTTCTTGTCCTTTCCTCTTTTATCCACTATCATCTTCTTCAATTTTTCCTTTATGCTTCCATTAAAAGCTTGAAATCTCCATAATTTCAAGCTTTATTGAGATGTTTGTTAGATTTTTATTCATGGAATCTTGTTAAAAATAAGTTCTACAACAGTGTTTTAAGTTGTTCCTGCTTAAAAAACGTTTTAAAAATCATGAAAACAAATTAAAACTCCATGATTCCTTGTTCCAAAAATCTGCAGACATCTGAACACGGGGCCGTGTTCATTGAACACGGGGCCGTGTCCGAAGTACTGATCCCATAAATTTGAACCCTTTTCGGTATGTTTTCTCAGAATGGCGAGCAGAACTAGCGGAACATCTTCATCGCACTCCAGAAACAACCGACAAGGGAGAAGATCATCAACGGCTGAAGATTCTCTTGTAAACTACGTTTACGCCTTAAGAGAGGCCATTGATGAGATGACGGGGGTGGAGGAAGCATTGGTTGACCGTATTAATCATTTGACGGTGGGACTAGAGGGATGTCTTCGAGAGGTCAACCTTTTGCACCAAAGGTTGAACATTCTCGCCTCTCCTCCTTTGGTACCAATTATCACCCAAAGGGCATGGAATGTGATACCGGAAGTCATCATTCCGGCCGAATGGTACAACATACATTCAGAACCCCCTCGAGACATACTACAAGGGGTTCTGGTTGGTGTTACTCCCCCTCCACATGATGTTGAGGAAAATGAAGCCGCCTTCTTCCTCCCGAGAGAGATAGAAGAATGGCTTTAACAACATCTAGGGAACACCCCTCGGCTCGGAGTTCTACAAAGCTTTTAGATACCGGAAAACTATTTCCGGAATTTTGGTTCTTATTGTAGAAGTAGAGCTCCTTAGGATGATTTTATGTATCATTTGACCTATCTAATCTAGGACCCTTAACTTTTATTTTTTTCTACTTTGTTTTCAATTTTCTAGGACTATTATGTAATTCTCTCTATTTAATGGAGTGATGGTTTTAACTGTTAGGAATACACACGCGGAAGCATCTCACACTCACATGAACACATGGATTTACGTGGTTCGGTCGCTACACTGCAACCTACGTCCACAGGGGTAACTAGGATATATTTATTCAGTGTTGTTCAGAGGTACATATAGATATGAGTACAAGAGATCTATTTATACACTACAATCTTCAATATGAACCATCAGTAGTGTGATCCACATAAAGTGGAAGACATCATTATTGTGATCCAAAGTGGAAGACAACATCATTGTGATCCACCGAAAGTAGAAGACAACATATCTTTAACAATCTCCCACTTGGTGTCTTCGGATCACGAACTGCATCATCTCTTCTGTACTCCTGTAAATAAGATCCCCTTTGATCTTAGCTCCTTCCTAGTTACCCTGGTCTCCTCAACATTATTCCTGGAGACCAGCTGAAGCCACGCATAGCTTCAGCTTATCCAACGTTACACATTTGGTGAACATGTCCGCTGGATTCTTAGCACCAGAGATATTCTTCAAGTTGATTGTGCCATCAGCAACCAATCCTCTCACGAAGTGATACCTTATCCCGATGTGCTTCGTCTTCTTGTGATACACAGGATTCTTAGCAAGTTTCACTGCACTTTCATTATCACAGTGCAGCAGGTACTCAGTCTGCTTCTTCCCTAACTCTTCCAGAAAGGCTTTCAACCATACTAGCTCTTTACTAGCCTCAGCTATAACCATGTATTTTACCTCTGTTGTGGACAAAGCCACACTTTTCTGGAGCCTGGACATCCAACTAACTGCAGTTCCTCCCACTGTGAAAACAAAACATGTGGTGCTTTTAAATGTTTCTTTGCAGCCACCCAGGTCAGCATCTGTATAACCTTTGAGAACTGAATCCTTTTCTTTGAAACATAGGCCCGTCTTTGAAGTTCCTTTCAAATAACGAAGCACCCACTTTACTGCTTCCCAATGTTCTCTTCCCGGGTTTGACATAAAGCGACTGACAACTCCGACTGCGTGTGCTATGTCAGGTCTTGTGCACACCATAGCGTACATCAAACTACCCACTGCAGATGCATACGGGACTCTAGCCATGCCATCTTTTTCTTCTTCTGTTCTGGGACACTGATCTTTAGTAAGCTTGAGGTGACTCCCCAAGGGTGTGTTTCTTGGCTTGGTCTTCTCATTGTTAATACCGAGTTTCTCTAACACTTTCCCGATGTACTTTTCCTGGGATAGTGTCAGAGAGCCATCTTTCTTGCTCCTGGTGATACTCATCCCGAGTATCTGTCTAGCTGCACCCAAATCCTTCATCTCGAATTCTTTGGACATTTGCTTCTTTAACTTGTTGATCTCATTCATGTCTGATCCTGCAATCAACATATCATCTACATACAGAAGTAAAATGATATACGAATTCTTGAATTTCTTCAGATAACAGCAGTGATCGGCTTCACATCTCTTGTAACCGGTTCTCCCCATGAATTCATCAAACTTCAAGTACCACTGCCTTGGCGCTTGTTTCAGACCATACAGACTCTTCTTCAGCTTTCAAACCCAATTCTCTTTTCCAACAACCTGAAACCCCTCAGGCTGTGCCATATAAATGTTTTCATCAAGGTCACCATGTAGAAACGCTGTCTTTACATCTAGCTGCTCTAGATGCAAATTTTCTGCTGCTACAATGCTTAGAACTAATCTGATGGTGGTTATCTTCACCACTGGAGAGAAGATTTCATCATAATCAACCCCCTTTTTCTGTTGAAAACCCTTGACCACTAAACAGGCTTTATACCGTTTAGATCCATCTTTTTCATCTTTGACCCTGAAAACCCATTTATTATGAAGAGCTTTCTTGTCATGCGGAAGCTTAACAAGAACCCAAGTCTTGTTCTTCTCTAGTGAACTCATTTCATCCTTCATAGCTTGCTCCCACTGGAACGAGTCCTTCAACTTGACAGCTTCAGAATAACTTTCTGGTTCACCATTTTCTGTCAAGAGAATGTAGTTGACAGAAGGGCTGGGACTGTACCTGTTTGGTGGTCTAGAAACTCTGGTTGATCTTCTTACCGAAGGCTGTTGTGGTGACTGTTCGTCTTCAGACCCTGAACTCCCACTGTCAGAAACTTCCACTGTTTCTTCACCTTCACCATCTTCAGTCTCTGGTTCTGTGTTATCAGAATCTGACACTGGTTCTGTAGCAGAATCGTTCTTCTGATTAATACTAAACTCAATTGTTTTCTTCTGAACCTCTGAATTTTCCACCTTTCTGTCTTTGTACAGTTCTGCTTCATTGAACTCTGCATGCTTGCTTCGAACTACCTTTCTGTTTTCAGAATCCCAAAGCCTATAACCCATCTTATCACCTCCATATCCAATGAAGATGTACTTCTTTGCTTTAGCATCTAACTTGTCACCTTCAGGATTGATATCATAAGCACTGCACCCAAAGATTTTCAGGTGATCATACTCGACTGCTTTACCCTTCCATTCTTCTTGAGGAATCTTGAAACCCAACGGTACTGAAGGCCCACGATTGATAAGATAAGATGATGTGTTAATTGCATCAGCCCAGAACATCTTTGGGAGCCCTGCATTCAACCTCATACTTCTGGCTTTTTCACATAATGTTCTGTTCATCCTTTCTGCAACCCCATTCTGTTGCGGAGTTCCTGGAACCGTATTTATCATCTTGATCCCTCTATCAGCACAGTAATCTATAAACTCCTTGCTGATGTATTCACCACCGTTGTCAGACTTCAAACACTTCACCTTCAAATCAGTTTCAAGTTCAACAGCAGATTTCCATTTCTTAAAAGTATCGAAAACTTCAGATTTATGTTTAAGAAAGTAAACCCATACCTTGCGTGTTGAATCATCAATGAAAGTTACAAAGTAGCGAGCTCCACCAAGTGAAGTTACTGATGTCGGTCCATACACATCTGAATGAATTAGCTCCAACTTTTGAGCTTTTAGTGCTCTCCCTTTCTTTAGAAAAGTAACCTTCTTTTTCTTTCCAAGAATGCACAGTTCACAGAATTCAGATTCGACATGCTTCAATTCTGGAAGCTTTCCTCTGCTAACAAGCATCTTCATCCCCTTTTCACTCATGTGGCCGAGTCTCTGATGCCATAACTTTGACTTACTCAGCTCACTAGATACTGCATTCACTCCGTCAGTTGGTACTTCAACCATGTACAAGGTACCTTGCTTCTTTCCTCTAGCAACAACCATACTACCCTTGAAAACTTTCCATTGTCCTTTACCAAAGTGAACATTATATCCCTGATCATCAAGCTGACCGATGGATATTAACATTCTCTTTAAACCCGGAATAACCCGAACATCTTTCAGGATCCAGATTGTTCCCAATGATGTCTTCAACTCTATGTCTCCAATCCCTGTAATGTCTAGACTATGATTATTAGCCAAACGAACTTTACCAAAGTTACCTGTTTGTAGATTCTTCATCTTCTTCGTGCTAGACGTAGCATGAAATGATGCTCCTGAATCCATAATCCAGTCTTCAACAGTATTTTCGACACAACAGATAAGAGCATCTTCTGAGTATGAGGTTGTGGCAGCATTTACCTCCTGTTTATCTTTAAGAGGTTGTGTGCACTGACTTCTGAAATGACCAAATTCCTTACAGTTCCAACACTGTATTTCTTTTCTTGGCTTTGCAGGTCTTGACTTGCTTCTTCGTTTAGACTTCGACCTTCCCCTGTTTCCTCCTCTGTTATTACTTCTCCCTCTTCCTTCAGTACTGAGCAATGAGCTTGTTTCTCCAGAGTTCCTTCTTCTGGAATCCTCATTCAGTATTAAATCCCGAACCTTACTGAATGTGAGTGTCTCAATCGATCCAGTGACTGCTGTGATCGTTCCTGACCAGCTGTCAGGTAATGAGGACAATAATAAACAAGCCTGTAATTCATCATCTATCTTAAAATTCACTGACGACAAATGTGTCAAATGAGATTTAAATAGATTAATATGCTCAGTGACAGAACTTCCCTCTTTCATTCGAGTGTTGACTAACTCCCGAATTAAAAACACCTTATTTACAGGAGACGACTTCTCGTACATGTTGGACAAGGCTTCCATAATTCCACGCGCCGTGGTTTGTTCCATAATGTTATACGCAACATTCATGGACAATGTAAGCCGTATCGTTGACATCGCCTTCTTGTCAATCGATGCCCAATTACTCGGTACTGGTGTAGGAGGAGGTTCTAGAGCAGCATCTAATTCCTTCTGTATAAGCAAATCCTTGATTTGCATCTTCCACCATCCAAAATTCTTCCCATCAAATACGTTTACCCTGACTTTTTCTTCTTCAGTCATTATGTTGTAAAAAAAAAACTTCCACCCAAATATTATAATATGGTTAACTTTTATGTTGGTCAAAGAACTTTTGACAAAACCCACTTCTTTTGATAAAACCCACGGAGCTTTGTCTTCAAAAAAAAAAAACAAAAAAAAACAAACACCAAACCCACTAGTATTTGTTCCCCACCAAACTTAACAACCAAAAAAAAGAAGAACCGTATACTTCTTCTTCTTCCCCAAAAGGTTCTGTAAAACCCTAAACTGAACAGGGTCTTCAACCGGAGCAGGTGGGTAAAGCAGGTGGTTGAAGGTGACGACGCAGAGATAGTGGTGACGGTTGTTGGTGTAAGGCGGCGCAGGTAGGTTGGGTTCGAACGGAACCCTAACCGGAGCAGATGGGCGGCGGTAGGTGAGCGGCAGTGGCAGGTAGCGGCGGCGTCTTCTGCGGTCTCCGATCAGAACGCTAACTCCGATTTCACTCACCAGGTACCTTCTCTCTTCACCTTCTTCTCTGTTCGTGTGAATCTATCAAGAGCCTGAAGCTCTGATACCAGTTGTTAGGAATACACACGCGGAAGCATCTCACACTCACATGAACACAAGGATTTACGTGGTTCGGTCGCTACACTGCAACCTACGTCCACAGGGGTAACTAGGATATATTTATTCAGTGTTGTTCAGAGGTACATATAGATACGAGTACAAGAGATCTATTTATACACTACAATCTTCAATATGAACCATATGTAGTGTGATCCACATAAAGTGGAAGACATCATTATTGTGATCCAAAGTGGAAGACAACATCATTGTGATCCACCGAAAGTAGAAGACAACATATCTTTAACATTAACTAAATTGGTGTTTGGATGATGTTGTAATGGATAAAACACATTCGGGATGGTGAAGGACACCAAGGGAAACTTGAACCAGCACCCCATGCACAAAAACAGGGCCACCCGACAAATTTTTCTTCATAACAGCAGGTTCAGCACGGGGCCGTGCTCGCCCAACATGGCCCGTGCCCAACCATCTGCAGAAAATGCCCAGTTCAGGTATCTAGACACGGGGCGTGCTCACTAAACACGCCCCCGTGCCCAGGCTTTTGTTTCTTCTTGACAATTTCTGTTACTGGCGATCTGAACACGGGGCCGTGTCCAGACACCCAGTAACATAAATTTTTGTTTTTTCACACCTTTTTACACATTCAATCAACCTAAAAACTTATTTTTGGGACACATTGAGGACAATGTGTAATTTAAGTGTGGGGGGGGGGTGCTAAAACCTTGAATCTTGCAAGTCCTAAATACAAGCCTTACACAAAACTCTATTGGAACCGCTAATCACCCCAATTTTTTTCAAAATTTTTTCATATTTTTTTTACTTGTCTAGGTTTAATTTGGGAATTTCAAGTTCTAAAAAGGTTATATTTTTACAAATTTACAAATGATAGCGTCGTGATAAAAAGAACCAACATAAGAAAATTATGAAACGACATGACAAGTTTAGTTAAAATTTGATTATATATACTTGATCACATAAAAACCCATTCCCACAAAATGTGAGTTTTGAGCCTTTATTGAGCATACAAATACATATCTTTAAACTAATTGCTCATTTTTCGTTTCTTGTGTGAATAGCCGCTTGGTTCTTACGACTCTAGAACTTGCCACGACAATACATTCCCGGTCCTTACCAACTTAAACCCGAGTAAGTAAATGATGGAGGCATTAGGACTAACCTTTTTTTATTTCTACACCATTATTTTTCTTTTTTTTTACCACCTACCCAAAATCCCCCTAGTTAACCCCTTTGAGCCTAAACCTTTTCATTTCATAACCCAAAACAAACACCCTTTCACCCACCAAAACCTTTTTATTTTTAACCCTTTGTTTTAGTAACAAGCTCGGTTTTTCTTATGACTTTCAAAAAAAAAAAAAAAATTGAAAATGATGATGATGAAGCAAAAGAGAAATAAACAAACAAGTTTATCAAAAATAACTTTGTTTGAATAATGGCTTCATTAAAATAAAAGTTTCAAAAATAAAAGTCTTACGAAAACCGACGCTTTTTACGCCTTTCGCCCTTTTACTAACCACTAACCCAACCACCTACCTTTAACCCAAGCCTAACCCTTCACCCCAAAAGTCCTCTTGATATTTACAAAGGTGTATAGTTAAAAAGGAGGAGGATTGATTGCTTGGCAAGTTATGGTAGGAGTAAGTTCCATGCCGCTCTCGAGAGATTCACTAAAATACATCTTCGGCCGAGTGTTGAGTGATCCCTCGTGAGGTATGTGAACTTGTATATAAATGAAATCTTAAAAAAAGGCATGTTATGCCCTAATAAGTAATTTATCTTATGTAATGTTTTAAATAAATCATGACGAATAGGATTGTAAATAAAAAAAAATAAAACTTAATAAAGAATCTTGGAAATCCCGACACTCTATGACAAGCCCAAAAACCTTCTCTTCTACCCATTCCATTTGGGAGTGTAAAGCCAAATTATAAAGAGTTTTGCTTGAGGACAAACAAAGATTCAAGTGTGGGGTGTGCAAAATGCAACATATAAATTACATCAAATGTGGCATAAAACTAACCCTTTTTTAGTACTAATGTTGGAAAAAGTGTGTTTTTGTCTTCCTTTTGTATTTTCAGAATTAAATGAGCTCAAATGAACAAAAGAAGCAAAAAGACAGCTAAATCTAACATAAATACAAGAAAAGGAACAAACGTGGCATGCCCGGCCTCCCCGACAGCATCTTCCCAAGCAAAACAAGAGAACAGAAGGCTGAACACGCCCCGTGCTCAATGAGCACGGGGGCGTGCCCAAGTGTTAGCAGAAAAGACAAAGCTGTAGAAGCTTCTATCACCCACCACGAGGGCGTGCCCATCGGACACGGGGCCATGGTCAACTCTAAGATTCGCAGAATCTGAGGAAATCTTGATAGTACAGATACGCTTCTGCACACGGGGCGTGCCCAGTGGACACGGGGGCGTGGTCAACTGATGCAGACAAACTGCAATTAATGAAGAAAGAGAAGGAAGGTGGACACGGGGCCATGCCCAATGGACACGGGGCCGTGCCCGAGCCTCTGTTCAGCCTATAAATAGGGGTGCTTGGCTCATTTGCAAACCATCCCTTGGCACACCACCTCTCTCACACTTCACCCACCACCCACCACCATCATCCACCACCATCATCCATCGTCCATCGTAAAGTGTGCGAGTCGTCTCGGGATCCAAGATTGATCGTAAGAGTTCTTGACAATCAAAGGCCATGTTTTCCTAAGTCTCTTACATCACTTGGTGAAGACAAGTGTCTAGTATAATACTTTTTATTTTTAATCTTTTCGCACTTTTTATTTGGTTATGTATTAATGACTTTAATAACTAGTTTCTTATGTTGAAGGTGATTCTTCCTTATCGTTTGTCCGTGGTGTCTTGGCATTATTTTACTGTCTATATAAAATAAAAGATTTTCACCATTCATATCTCCACGGTCTATATGGAGATATGTTGGCTACCTGGTCGGGGGTTAAGGGAACGGTTTGGTAAGAGTCTTGCCTTGTTCAGTGTATAGATCCTGCAAGGACCTAGGTCAAATTTAGTAGGACCTCCTTCAATACCCACCGGTATTGGATGGCGGGGGTCCAAACTCTTTGATCCCCTCATATGTAAGCTACTATTAATACTTTAACCCGGCTACTTAGGACTGTATCCCTGCTGACTCAGACTACTTAGCCGAGGGTAACGTCACCTTCAAAAGAGGGGCCTACCATAATATGCATTAATAACTTAATTAATTATCTTTCAATAATCTGACCATTTAGGATTGTATCCTTGCTGACTCAAACTACTGGGTTGAGGGTAACGTCACCTTCAAAAGAGGGGCCTACTACAATAACTAAGATAATCTCTTAAAAAGTGCAAAAGTGCGGATATAATCAAAGGTTACACTAAACACGAGTCGGAGCCAAGTGATTCATCTTGTCTATCTGTTTTTATTTTTATTTTATTTTTCAGCATTTTAGTTAGTTTTATTTTTCTTATTAAAAAAACCTTTTTCTAACTTTTGATTTGATTAGACGTTGAGGATAAACCGGTACTAAAAGCTCTTGTGTCCTTGGGCGACCTCGGTATCTTGCCAACACTATACTACGCTCACGATGGGTGCACTTGCCCATATGTGTGTTTGGTGTTAGTAAAATATCGTGTTTTATAAATTTAAAACTTGGCTAACGTGTAAAAAGGGCTTAAAATATACTTAAATATATATCACACCACACACGCATCAAGCAATCGCACCATCGTTATCACAAAGATCTCTAGGGGTCCTGAATGGTAGGGACTACCCCTATATCGGCAATAATTCAAGTGGCAGATCCATATGAATTATCTCGATCAATGAAGCGGCGATGTACTCTGATTCTGTAGTGGAGAATGCAACCCTGATTGTGACCGAGAACCATCTCGATCAATTTAGAAACTCGTATCCATGTAACCCTTTACAACGAATTCCGAAACTCGCATCCCTGTAACCCTTTACAACGAGTTCTTCTTCACCAGATCCATATATTAGAAATATATCCTTAGTCCTTCTAAGGTATTTCAATATATATATTTTTAACAGTCACCCAATGACCGTTACTCGCTGGTATCTTCTCGTCATGCTTAAAGCGCATAACTTGTCCGGTCTAGTGCATATTATTACATACATAATGATTCCTATAACTGACGCATATGGGATTCCTTTCATTCTTTCCTGCTCATCCTTTGAGCTTGGATATTGAAACGCTTTCAATATTTTCCTCTAATGAATAGGTGCCAAACCTTTCTTAGAGTTCTCCATCCTGAACCTTTTCAAGACTTTGTCAATGTATGCACTTCAGTTTAAACCTATCAAGAGCCTCGATCTATCCCTATAGATCTTTATTCCCAAAATATAGGCGGCTTCTCCAAGATTGAGATACAATACTAAGAAAGTAATAATGCTCCCACTAGCCTTCTTATACACACAAGCTTTATCGACGTTCTTGATGAATCAAAATTCCAAATTTCTTCATCAAAATGGTGATTCCAACTTCTAGAGGCTTGTTTCAATCCATAGATTGATTTCTTTAACTTGCATACTTTGTTAGGATGTTTTGGATCGACAAAACCTTCAGGCTTAACCATATAGACATCTTCCTCAAGATATCCATTAAGGAAAGCCGTTTTGACATCTATTTGCCAAATCTCATAATCATATTATGCAGGTATGGCAAATAATATCCTAATTGACTTTAGCATCGCCACAGGCGAAAAGGTCTCATCATAATCAACCCTTTGAGTTTGAGTGAAACCTTTTGCTACAAGTCTCCCATATAAGTATCCAAGTTTCCATGCATATCTGTTTTCTTCCTAAAAACCCACTTATTTCCAACCACTTTGGAATTAAGAGGTGCTACAACCAATTCCCATACTTGGTTGTCATACATGGATTGCATCTCTACGTTCATGGCTTCAAGCCATCTGTCACAAGCGGATTTTGACATTGGATATTGGTATGTGGTAGGTTCACCTGAATCTACCACGTAGCATCCATCTATGAAAAATCCATATCTTTCAGGTGGACTACTAATTCTACCAGATCTGCGAACGTTTTGTGTGTGTTGATCAACCACTTGATCATTTTCAACAACCTCTTGTTGAATGCTAGTATCAACCAAACGTGTATCGGCTTGTGGTTCTCGATCCTTATCAAGTTCCATTATTCTACTAATTCCTTCCACAAGGAACTTAGCTTCCAAGAACTCAGCCTTTTGAGCAACAAATACTTTTGCTCTGTTGGATCGTAGAAATAATATCCTATACTATCTTTAGGATATCCTACAAAGATACACTTAGTGGATCGTATTACCAATTTATTTGGGGTGTGTTGCTTCACGTAAGCTTCACAATCCCATACCTTCAAATATGATAATGATGGAGCCCTTCCATACCATATTTCAAAAGGTATCTTATCCACTTTCTTGGTTTGGGCCATATTTAATATACGGACCGCGGAGAGCAAAGCGTAACCTCAAAATGATAGAGATAATGTGCTCATAGCCATCATAGATCGAACCATATCCAAATAGAGTTCGATTCCTCCTCTATCGGAACGAAGAACTTTAATTGAGTTGATTTAGTACTTCATCTTTTGAAGATTTTGAACGTTTCAAAACTTCATCTTTGTGTCAATTACACATAACCATAACTACTATAGTTGTCGGTAAAAGGTAATGAAGTATCTTTCACCATTCCTAGTCATTGGCTTAAAAGGATCACATACATTCGAATGTATGATACCTAATAAATCTTTTGCCCTTTCCCACTAAGGGATTACTTGGTCATTTTCCCTTGTAAACAAGATTCGCATGTATCAAATGAACCAATTTCATTTGTTTCCAAAAGACAATTCTTTCGAAGCATGCGACATCTGTTTATATGACCAAGGCGATAATGCCAAAGATAGGTCTCACTCAAATCCATTTTGAGTTTCTTGGTGATTGCTTGGTACATCGAACTATCAAATGATGTATTATTATGAACCAATTCATAAATACCATTTGAAAGCATAGCTTTAAAGTAAAACATGTCATTCATCGAAATATAAATGTCATGGTTTTCAAACTTTAAATCAAAACCATATTGTCTTAAAAGGAGAAACTTGAATAATGTTCCTAGTCAAACTAGGAGCACACAATACATTTTAAAACAATTTCCAAACCATTTGGAAGTTTCAAAACATAGTCTCCTAGGGCTTCAACTTGAACTTTCGGTCCATTGCCCATGAAGAGACTAATGTCTCCATTCTTGTATTGCTTATTTCTTTTGAACTTTTGCAACAAATTGCAAATATGAGTTCCACATCCGGTACCTAATACCCATGTGTTTGAAGAAATAACATTAAGGTCAATATGTATCATAAAGATTGTACCTGAGGTTTGCCTAACATCCCTCTTGTTTTCAACTCCTTGAGATAGGTTGGACAATTCCTATTTAAATGTCCTATCTCTCCATACTCAAAGTATGGATCGTTCGTGGCAACCTTTGCCTTCTTATATTTTGGTTTCGGTGGTTCCGCTTTAGCATTTCTTTTTCTTTTCCCTTTGAATTTCCCGTTATCATTTGCAACATTTGCTTTGGTGTCGGGGTGATGCCCTTTCTGTTGTCATCCTCATTGATCGTTAGAATGAGTAAAGCCCTTTTACCCATATAGAGCCCTTTTTGAGGTGATCATTGTGGCTTTTCATCTTAAAGATATAAGATGAGACCGATTGGGTTTCCTCCATTCGACATGCATGAAGCGCTCGAACCGTTTCGAAGCGTTCTACCCTTAGGAACATTTCCTACAATTGGTTAATCATGTCGTATGCTCATGATGTTCAAAATCCTTTTGAATCTCGGGAAACATAATTCCTAACATGAGGCAAGAGACTTGCATAGTATCCTCGATATACTTAATCCAATCGTTATAGGCATCCTTATCTTCTATAAGAGGTTCATCGGGATTAGGATCGTTTTCAGTGATAGGTTACGGACGGTTTGGGTAATATTGTTAGCGGCCATCTACAAAATTTAACAAGGTTCAATTTTAGTATTTTCGATATTATTATATTTTAATCATTAATACCCTTTTGTGTCTTAAAGACAATTAATAATTAAAATCTAGAATCCAACGTTACATTTAAATATCGGTTAGGTGACCTTTATCCCTTTATTTAAATTAACAAGGTAGTCAACGTTTGACAATTGCAACCCTTTGCAACTTCTAGACATATGGGATCGGTTAAACATCTTTATGTTTAGTTGGCATGCTTAATCCCATCAACACCTTTTGTTCGCCATGCTTCGGTGACCCTAAGTTCATGGTTTCCAAATCAAGTCGTCCAACTTACACACACATGTGAGTTTACACACAAAAGTGGTTAGGTGACCTTTATCCCACAAACATGGTAAACCCACCTCGAATATACAAGTTCCCTCAAATGTGGTTAGGTGACCTTTATCCCACAAAAGAGTTCCCAAGTGATTCGAGTGTTGTATAAAATGATGGTGTTTGACTTTTTTTATAAAAGGAATTTTGAGTTTTCAAAATTCTAGTTTAGAAAACATTATGTACCATACATTTGCATGCATTCAAATCCTTGGTACTTTTGTGAAAACAAATTTTCAAGGTTCTTTTAATAAAACCCATTTTATTATAAAATCATTAATTTTTAATAATATTTTATTAACCATTTTTAATGATCTTTAAAGAACCAATTTTAAGCTTGTTGTTGATTATTAGTTTGTTAAGCATGCATATCCAAATATCATCCAAACAATCATAAATAAAACAACCACACAAGCACAACATACATAACAATAGGTGCATAACCATAGCCAACTATTTTGATCACACTTGTTAGCCGAAACAAGTGTGCCAAAAGGTCCTTCCTAAGGGGTGAATATTGACACAAATAATGTGTCGTTGAACTCCCACTTGATCCAGCATCCAAATGCTTCAAGTCTTCTTCTTGTGTTGTGATTTCTTCACATTATTTGGGCTTCCACATGTCTTCCAAACTCCTTTGGACTTCAAAAATGTGTTTTGGTTATCGGGCTAAAATCCCGTTAAGAACTATGAAGTTCTTTAGGCCCGAAATTAGCCAAAACCAAAATCGCATTTTTTGTGTGCATCTTCTTTTACAAAAGGTATCCTAATACATTTTTCTAGTAAAAATAAAATGCACCTAATCTATTTATTTACATACCAAATGAAAATAAATAAATTACATACTTTACAAATGGAAGAATAAAAATAATTAATTATTACAACCTTTGAAATAATTAAATATAAATCACAAACACAATCATTCAACATATTCACACAAGGTCATGGCTAGGTTATGTGTACCAAAATATATATCCACATATATATATTAAATCAAGAAGCATAAAAAAATGATTCCCTTTTATGACCATTTTCGGTTATGTACAAAAAAACCGAAAAGGTAAGTTTTGTCCAAACAAACAAATCATCCATATGAAATAATTTTTCAAGATTCCCTTATGTATGTAAGAAAATAATCTTGAAAAACAAAGGGATAACCATATTAAAATTTTCGGCCATAGGGTTTTATTCAAACCCGAAACCCGAAATTTTTAATCTATTGAAGCATGCACTCATATAAGCGGCTCTAGATGCCATTGTTGGGTTTTTCACATGTTTATCAAAGTATTTTATCCTTATAAAATAAAAATGCAGCAAAAAATATTATTTAAAACATGTTACTTACAATATATAAAACCCATTTTATATGTAAAACCCAATCCCCGGACCCATATATGAACATGCGTGCTATCAAAATTAAAACACAACCATAGAGTGTTTAGAATACAACCTTCCAAGGAGTAAAGGATATGAAGAAGATGATGCTTCTTGAACGGTTTCCTTCAAGTGTAGAAGACCTCAAGCTTGTATACCCCAAGCCTTCCAACAAACACCTTATGTTTAGCTAGGATTTTACACTCATGAACTCACTTGAAAAACCCTTATGAAGACCAACTCTTGGCCGAAATCACCTAGGGATTATTTGAGAGTTCTTGCACTTGAATGTTAAATTTGAAAACTCTTGATTAACACTTCTCTTGGCCGAAAATTTTAGAGCCAAAATTCAAGTCTTCCACTTGAAAAATTGAATATGAAAATTCCTCTTGGAAATCCTCATATGGCCGAAAATTCTTGAAGTGTTTTTCAAGTTCTGTTTTTTTTGTCATACAAAAGATATATTAACTTGAGAGATGTAGCCACCACTTTTTTTATCCAATCAACACTCATGCAAATATGACAATTTGCATGTAAGATTATTGGACCATCATGGTCTTGGGAAGAGGGGGCAGCCCACCCTTTATTTTTTAAAAAAAATTCTAAATTTTTCTTTAAATAATTTGAGTCTTGTATATAATTTTATAACTTTTATAAAATTATAACATCACATGTTATAAGACTTATACTATTTTTATTATGTTATTTAACCATTAAATAACAAAATAAAATATTCTCTCAAAATAAATTATCCATATAATTTATTTGTTTGTCAAGTGCAATTATTTAGAAAACCAATTTCTAAATATTCTAAGTGTTAATATTTATTTGTTTGATCATATCACAAATAAATATTATAAGTGTTTGTCTAGCTTGTATTTGGGTATAACTCGACTTGGATCATAACGTACTAGCCACATCAATTTAATATGTGTCTTGGGCATACAGAGTCCAGCAGTTTTGACGTCATCAAAATACAAAACATACTAACTGCCGATGCACCAATATACGTGGATACCCTCCAACAATTCTGGGCTAATGCTGAAGTCCAATCTCAAAATAAAAAGCGCTTTGGTATAACGCCAAAGATCGAAGAAACCATTGTTCAGATATCCCCATCTTCCATATCCACAATATTTACTTTGAACAACCAGGCAGGTAATAATTCTTTTGAAAAACAGCACCTTCACACAGAGTTCATAGAAAGAGGGTATGAGGGTTAACTGACAGGAGTTACAATTTTTAAACCCAAATTTCCTGCTGAAATGAAATATTTTTTTTCGTACCCTACTTATATGTCTCTCAACCAAGACCACCTCATTCAATGAGATTCCACAAAAAGTCCAATACTTGGGATATGCCATTTTGACAAAATCAGATTATAATCTATCCCAGGCATTGTTCTTGGACTTGGTGGCAAATATGAATGCTGTTAAAAAGGGAACAAATAATGTTTTTTTTTATGTATCCCAGACTTTTAAGATTTTACCTTCAAAAACAAGTGTCTAAAAAGGATTTTCAACATGGTGAAGCTTTCCAAATGAAAAGTCTTACAAATGAAACTTTTACTAGAATGCAAGATAAAGAGTCAAAAGTGTCTCAAACCCAAGCAAAGGGGAATGAGCCTATTTTTGATGAGTCCACATCTGTTGCTCAACCTTTGTTGGTGAGCCCACTACTCCTAGTGATCATGACACCACAAGAAAAATCCAAAAAGAAACCCCCCACATCCAAAAAGCCCACCAAAAAGAAGCAAAATAAAAAGGCACCTCTGGAAGATGAGATCCTAGAGGATAACCTTGTGGCAATAGAAAAGCCACTAGAAACTACTGTTGTTACTTCCTCATAACTGATGGAAAGATCTCCACCCATCCAAACTCCTCTTGAATCCTCACAAAAGGAACAAGTTGTAAGCACAAGGACACCAAATCAAGAGGTAGGCATTCCAATTGAAAGTCTGTTTCTAAGCCCCTCTCCTAGGGTTGTCTCTCTTTCAACTCCACAACCCTCCACTCCAATTCCACCAATATTTATACCTCTGTTTGATGCAATTGATAAAACTCAGACACAAATCAGTTCCTCTCAATCACCAATTAAAGAGAGCAAACTTCCACAAGTGACCGAGTCTGAGAAAATTCAACTTGCTAGCCCACAAACAGCTGAGGAGGCTAGACCCCTTGAGTTACATGTAACTCTTGGTGGTAGTTCAAGTGAAGCAGCCACTATAACTGGTGAAACAACAGTTTTTTGGTTGGACAGCGGTTTCATCTATAAGACTTCCTTGAAGACAACAACTGTTGAGGATACAATTGTAACCTCTGTTTCAGTTGGAAGTCCCTAGTACCAAGACAAAGGGGCATTTGGTTCTAATAATTTGGAGTCTTCTCCTATTATGGAACCAAATCAAACTACCTCTGGTAGGAATTCAGATGATCCTATTAAGTTAGGTGATGAATTAAGATACAAGGAATTGACGGAAAGAATGACATCTATGGAATCCTCAATGGAAGAAATGAAAAGCTTGATGAAACAGATGTTGAATAATTCTGAAAGTCAACCTTCAACTCAGCAAATTGCCAATGAGCTGTGGAAATCAGTACAACCAATTATCCAAGCTCAAAGGAATTTGGCAGATATTAACCACAACACTCACATGGAGTTGATAAGAAACATGGTTGAGGCCAGGTACAAAGTTACACAAGCTGATATAAAGGCCATCAGGGAACATCTTTTAAAGACTACTGGCTCTGCCCCTCCAACTGTACTTCAAGAAGAAGTGGAAGATGATGCCAAAAAGGGAGAAAATGACAAGTTGAGAAAGTTGCAGCCTTCATCACAAACAAAACCATCAAAGGTGCAACAATAAAAGTCAGAGTATGTTCCTGCAAAACCAACCAAAACCTGTGCTAAGGAATCAAATGCTAGAAGTGAAAAGGGGATTGATCCCTGAAGAAGATAGCAAAAGAGATTGCCTCAGAAAAGCAGAGAAGGTAAGATACACTCGAAGCCAAAGCTTCTAGCCTAATTGAATAAGAACAGGCCATGCTGAGGAAAAAGGAAGACATTGGCACTTCAAAAAAGGAGAAAGTCAACAAGAAATGTTAGACAGCCAATTACCACCCCTCCTAAAACCACTGCTAGGTCTACAAGAAGTGTATCCTTTGCTGCAGCCAAAACAAAACCCTCACCATAAAAACTACCTCAAAAGAAACCATCGCCACCAAATCTACCAACAGATGCTGGTACAACAGATGTATCAGCAAATGTTTCATAAACCACTGCCATGATAATCTTTCCCACAACAACACAACCACTGCCCACACCACCAAGAATTCCAACACGCCCACCTTCACCTAAAATCAAATTCACACGCAAAAGAAAAACTTTTGTTGTGCAAGAAGATGATGAGGAGATTCAATCACCAATCCCCTTATCATCTGCCCCCATTCAAGCCACACCACTCTCATCATTTCCACCAAAATCCGCTTCATTTCCATCCACTCAACCACCACCACTAATCATCCCACTGGCTGCTCAGTATCCTCTGGAGATTCATGTAATTAAAGGTGAAATTGAATCTCTTTATTCAACAGAAGATACATCACAACTGTCCTTTCTATCTTTCCATGGTTATAGCAAACCTAAAACTTAGATGAATACTTGAAGTTGAAATCAAGACAGACTGAGATTATTGGAAGAGAGAAGTGCAAAGGGATGGATGACAGGACTGCTCAGGGAATCTTGTCACTAAAACTTAGCAAGGTGAGTAAGATAGAAGATTATGCTAAGGATATGAGCAAGTCCATGTTTGAGAACCAATAAATGCTAAGCTTCATAAGGAACTGAGATAGGATTACCTTGATCATATCATGCAACATAAACCATACAAAGCAAACAGAGCACAATTCAAAGATTAGTCAACATATGCTCTCAAAGAAGAAATGGAAAGAATTCAAAAGATGCTCAATGACCCTTTACATGTGCCAACTCCACCAGACTGAAAGAAATACAAACAAGTTGATCAGAACAAGGCATTGAAGCTGAAGAGAATGAGAGAAGAGCTAGTTGCTGCAAAGTATGGTAATGCAAGGTCTGTTGCCAGATGGACAGAGTCCAAAATTGTTGAAACATACAAGAAACTGGAACAGCTAAGAGAAAAGGATCCTACAGTACAAAAAGCCAGTATATCCAACAGTGGTTGTCCCTCAGCAGACCACTACATTTAAAAAGCAGTACTCAGCATCTGGCTTGTCCATAGTTGCCTTAAATCAAGCAAAAAGGCAAAAGCATATGTCTGAGGCTGATGTAAAGATGTATGCTGACTACTACAGGAAAGAGGGACTGAAAAACCAACTGTTATATCACACAAATCCTACTAGTAACAAACTACGTGAGACACTTACTAATCTAATGAGCAGATCACTATCACCAAACTCATCAAAAATAATCCTTCACCCAAGAAAACATCTGATTCAAAAATTCTAAAGTGGAAGTCATCCTCATACACCCACGAATTGACATTGCTCAGATCAGATGGTGATGTTCAAAGGATAAGAATGCAGGATGCATATGGTCTGGATGCAGGTGACCTCCAAGATCTATTGAACCTTGAACTAGAAAAGGATTCTGAAGATATGGTTTCCATGAACTTTGAATTATAATTCAAAGGCCAAATCAGGGAAATGCTGATGAGAAATAAAGATCAGAAATAAAGAAGAGTTTTGGCATCATCTGTTCTAGGGGAGATTGTTGGATCTTGTGGACCCCATAAAAGAACAGATGATTGGAAAGCCAAAATAGTCTACAACCTCTGATTACAAATAACAGTGCTTTGAAGATTTGCTCCTCCCAAAGGCAAAGACTCAACATTTGCTTCTCTAAAGTCTGCCAGAGCCAAAGGTCTGCCAAAGAGAACCTTTGCTGATGAAGACAAAGTCTGTTGAAGCAAAGGTCTGATCACCCTATGCTGAGAAGACTAAAGTTTGATGAAGCTAAGGTCTGCCGTGGATCAACATATGATAAAGTTCAACTGAGGATTTATAACAGATGATGATTAACAGAGTTTACATGTATTATTAATGTAATAGTGCTTAGGCTCTAGCAGATGTTAGGAGTTTGTTAGGCTGTTAGATGTCGCTGTCTAGGTAACGTCAGCTTAGATGCTTCAGATGTTTCATTTGTACTATAAATAGAACAGTGCATGTACTGTTCTATTAATAACTTTCACCTTGACATTTTTGTACGAACAAACGAGGAGTGATCAGGCTGAGGGGGAGTTGTATTCTTCATGCATACGTAAACTTGTAATTACAAATTTATAAAGCATGTTGATGAAAGCAATATCTTCATTGTTGTGTTTGAAAAGTAAATTATTCCGCTGCATATTTCACCTTTGTTTTATCTTCATTCATTATTTTCATCTTAACTATCACAACAATCAAACTCAGATCCTAACACTCAAAATAATTCTCAACATATTTAAAATACAAAAACTTAAAGTTCTCAACTTATTTAAAATTCTACTTCCCTTTACTCAAAATAGTTACCCATGCTTTAAAACTAATAAAAGACCGATTAACATTACAACCAATTTTCGTTTATACCGAACTTAAAGTTCTTAACATTGTATGTACGTTTAAAATAGTTCGCTACAACAAAATTCAAGAGATTATTCGAACAACGGTTATGTTAGGGTCCCACAAAAATGAACCTGTTTCAGACTTCAGTGATATCTAGCCACAATAAAACCAGTAACCGAAAATAGTTATTCCAAAAGTCAAGTTTCCGATTGACTACTATCAATGAAAAATAATAATGTTTTCGACACGTTAAGTTAACAACCAAAGCAAACGATCTGCAGGGACCTCATTAGTGGATTCTCAAATCATTTTCAAGATACATATCATGAAAGATCATGATATAAATTAAGGAGCGGTTGTGTTTAGAGGTTGAAAGGTTAGGGATGGAGGCTCCGACATCGGGTTAGCGGTGGTAGGGTGGCGGTTGTTGTGTGGCATTCCGCAACGCGAATATAACAATGATTGAGAAAACTGAGATGAAACTTAATTTCTAGGGTGAGGTTAAACGTACCTAATATGCTTCGCGCATCCCTTATTAAAAAAAGTGTGATGATGTGATTGATTTAGGAGGGAATGTGTACGTTTAGTAAAAACCATATCAAAGAAGGTTCGTCTAGTACAATCAATTTAAAGAACAATGTCCGGCCATGGATATATTGTAACACGACATTAAATGACCAACAGTGACGGATCTAGGATTCACGCCAAGCCGTAACGTTTTATAAATAAGCCGTAACGAAATCGAAAAAACATCAAATTTTTCCAAAATTTACACTAAAAACGTCAAATTTTTCCGAGTCAAGCCGTAGCGGAGATTACCCCCGGTTAAGGCTAGGTCCGCCCCTGATGACCAAGACACACATATATATCATCTATAACCATATAACTATGAGGTCAAAACTATATCATAAATAAGGTAATGATGTATATAATGTGTATTGGTAACCATTTATAAGACGTCATACGAAATACACTTTGTTATACATAGATATAAACTTTTAAAATATTTATGTCCATATAAGCGAGCGTGTAGTTTTGAAAGATTAAAACCCATCTTGCGCAAACACCAACATCGAAATTATAGTTTTGAAAGAGCGGGTGGTGAGTGTTCCACGAGAGCTTCATCAATCTTTCCTTGGGCTAACAAGTTATCTATCTCTTTGACAAATCTGTCCATCGATCCACTTGGCAAAGCAATGGGCATCACGATTCCAGACTCTCCTTTATTGTTTCTATAAGGTACATAGAAACTAGTAACACCTCGGGCGATGCTTATACCGCCTTTGGGAACCCCTGCATATGTCGGCTTCCCCCACCCTAAGTCCACTTTATCCAATCCTACACGGGTCAGATCTGAGATACCGAAAGCTCGAATAGCTGTGAAGTGGAGTGGTCGTTTGAATGACATTAGGTCAGAAACTGATCTAATATTGACATCAGATTTGACTTTCATCACAAGCTCTAATGCGTAAGTGAATGGCTTGTTACATAGATCTCGAGTTGTGGAAATGGCGGCGACAAAAGCCAAAACATTTCCATAATAGCCTTTAGTGAGGGGAGGGTTGAGCGTCTTACACGCACTTACAGGCCATATAATGGGCATTACCTCTTCTGGATCTGGTTGGAGAGCGATGGTACGACAACGCCAGATGCAAGCTGTTAGCACCTCGAAGGTGGAACAACTTTGTAGGTGTTTCGGAACAAGCCTACGCAAAGCTGAAATATCGGTGGCAGTAAAGAATAATGACGTGTGTACCATGTCATCGAGTGGGATGATTGCACCCTTAGTATCTACAACTTGACCATACTCGCGACAAGTAAACATTGTCTTTGGTTGTCCATCACTTGAACAAAGCAACTCTCTTTGCCACACAGGTAATGTTGATGGTGATGTGGCTCCCCGGGCTATTTCAACTAATCCTGACAGGAACTGTATGAGTCCTGCTGCATCACTCATGATGTGGCTGAGTCGTATGGCAAAGATGAAACCCCCACATTGTAGTCGTGTCACCTATGAATCAAAATTAATGAACATGTGCCAATTTAAGCGGTAATGACAATAAGTACAATTCTTATTCAAAAACATACAAAAAATAATGTCCATTTTTGTGACTTCAATTGCATGCCAGATTACCTGAATCAGTAGCAATGGTGAATCAAGGAGGCCATCAGAGCCCGGAACATCATAAAGGAGCTCTTCTATACAAGGGAATGGTGGCCGAAGTGCATCTCCGAATTGATCCAGCATAACATCCGCCTCAGCCTCAATAAACAACACACCCTCGCTGGAGCAGTCCACCATCAGCTTCCCTGTCGGACCTTCCTTTAGCCGTCCAGCTAACGGATAGTAGAACACCAGAAGCTTAGCGAGAGCCTCTCTTATCACACTGGCAGGATTCTTATTTCTCATTTTCGGATCCCCGCGATAAACTAGTAGTATATCCATAATCTCCAACCGCAGTCCTTCCTGATCATCGATGTCGGAGAGAGGCTTTAGTTCTCGAGGTGTGGGTTTTTCTGGAACTATGAGCTCCGGTGCACGTCTCCGGACTGTGAAGGTCAAGGGAGTGGTGATTCCTGCCATGACAAATTTGGGTTTTTGATGAACCAACACAAAAGGTATTTGTAATTCCTGTAAAGGAATTGAAAGATGGTTAAAAATGAAGAACAAAGAAGATTGATTTGCTGTGACTAGTTCAATGAGAAGCAATGCCTTTATATAGGATAATAGTGAGGAGAGAAATTAGGGATATATTACGCTACTTCAATCATGACATTTTATTAATTAAACTCATAGAATGTATTGTACGCTTCAATTTTTGGTTGGGACAACATTCTAAAAGTCAAGCCTTCATATGTTTTTGTTTTTGTGTCAGTTGCTGACCCGATTTTTATTAAAAAAAAAGGTTGTTTAATTCCAGCTAAATAGACTAAACAACTTGTTTTGAGTTTAATACAATGCTGACCCTTTAACCAAGCAATCTCATGTGCCGAACCGGAAAAAAAGATTCTAATGTACGTGATGAAGTTAGGATGTGATGGCTAAAGTCAACCCTCGGCCTCTTTGATGACTTTAGACGTCAATTTTTTTTTTTTTTTCAAACTGCAAAAAAGAATTTTAGACATGAAGTAAGTTTTTAAGCTGAGCATTATGAAAACTAGCAAGCTTTTCATCGTTAGTGATACTATTATCTTCAACTAATGGCTAAATTTGAGTTCTGAATCTAATAATCGTTTTGTCATTTCAAGTACACTCTTGAAGTTATCTATAGTTTTGTAATACTTTAGATCATAGATAAAGTCCCGCTAGGTCACTAGACAAATTGTAGAGTAGTGTGGTAAAAATGTAGCAAAAAAAATGTATTTTGTGTAGAGAGAATGTATATTATAGTTTTTATAGAAAAAAAAATATTTTTTTCAACAGTAAACGGTCAAATGCCCTTCAACGGTCACAAACAAACACAAACCACCCCTATCCGGATCGGTGAGTGATACCTGAGACTAATGGGTATGGGGGTCGGCTAGCCCCGGCTCGGTCCGGCGCCGAGCCCCCACACCATCCCCCTCAGCTTCGGCTCGGCCCAAACGGCCCACCACCGCCGAATGAGACGATCCTCTCTCCTCTCTCTATACACACATACATCTATACATACATATATATATATATATATATATATATATATATATATATAAAGGGGTTCATCCCCCACCCCCCTAGATTCATCCCATCCAAGCCACTCCTACGTGGCGCCTACGTGGCGGCTCAACCCATCCGAGCCCATCCTCTCCATACCCTTTAGAGCTCAACCCGCCCACTCCTACCCGCTAGCCCGGCTCTGGTGCTCCCTATATACCTGAACTACCCAACCCTGAGTACGAATTGTACCCTTAGAATGTGATGGTTAAAGTCAACCCTGTATTTGCGTCCAGAATCCTAGATGCTTCATGATATTATTAAAAAAATGAAGGGTGAGTCTATTCGCACACGTTCTTTGTCTTTTTGCACACTCAAAGCGCCCCGCTTTGGCCATAGTGGGGCGCTTTGAGTGTGCAAAAAGACAAAGAGCGTGGGCAGGAGTTTGTGTTGTTTTTTTTTTTTTGAAATAGGTGGGATGTGGGTTAGTTTGGTAGTGTTTTTTTTGGAGGAAAAAATTGTATTTGAGTTTTATTATTATTATAAAATATCAGTTACATATAATTCATAGTATTTTTATAATTACTTTTTTTTACGTCATTATTTTTATAGAACGTATATAATATAACTGCGTCTTTATAAACTGTTAACCTAGTTTATTTTGTTAAATTAAACGAACACGTTAAATAAAATGTACAGAAGCCATAAGAATTAAACGTAAACAATCCAAAACCAACGTGATGTAAATAGAAGATTAACTGCAATATATATATTTATATATATCAGTTTGTACATACAAAACAAAAAGGTACAACTGAGTACATAATACATAACAAAACACTATACAAACAAACTAAGGTACTAATTCTCGTGCGGTGGGGACGGTGGGAGGGGAAGTGGAGGCAACCCAGCGAGCTCTCGTAAAGCAACGAGCGTCTCGACGATCCAGTCAATGCGTGCGCCCTGGCGTCTGAGGCGCCGGTCGAAGTCCCGAGCCACCTCACGCGCTACCGGAGGCAGGTCAGCGTAAACGTGCTGCGTGTACTGTGGCGGCTCAGGAGCTGGCTGAACTGGTGGTACCGGGATCTCCTCGACATGCTCCTCCTGAGCCGGATCCTCGAATACAGGCTGAGCCTGAGCCTGAGGCTGATCCTGAGCCTGAGCCTGAGGCTGGCCCGGGTACTGATCGAGGCCCAGAGCCTGTAGCTGAGCCTGCCGAGCGGCCTCCTGAACATCAGGAGGGGCTAACACTCCAGCCCTCAACTCAATAACAACCGGGATGACCTCCGGCATCACTTCCGGATGCCAAATCAGCCCGTCACGGCCCTTAAACCTCAGACCAACATCAAAGGTACGGGTGATCTGCATGGAAGATACTGACGCGCGGCCCAACCTGGTAGACGGGACCGGATCAGACAGCTCCGGATCATGCTCGGGCACGAGCCCTAGCGAGCGTGCAATGGTGGTGATGTATGAGCCAGTGTGCACGTACCCGCGGAGCTGCCGGTGGTATGCTGTGGCAAAGTAATCTGCCAGGCAGGCTGCTAGATCGCAGGGCTGGCGGCGCAGTAGGCAGTATAGAAAGAAAAGGTGTTGGTGCACTTGTGTCTGTACTTTGTCTGTATTTTGTCTTGTTACTGAACGATGTCTTTGTTAGTCTGTAAGTTTGACCAAGTCAACCATCCTCCGGTTTGACTTGGCCAAACAGTCAACATTATGTTTGTAATTTGTTTGGTTCGAAGGATGTGTCATCGAAGGATCACTTATATCCTTCGATGATGAGCTCGATAGATAGCTTTCGATAGATGGACCACGAAAGATCCCATCTTTCGTGGTACATGTTGATCATTCGAGCTGTTCCTGGTCGAAAGATGATCTTTCGACCGGTCTGCATGATCCTTCGACCGGACCTGCTGTGTTTGGGTATAAATACCCGTGTGTTGTGTTCATTTCGGATGATGACAGTTAGCAGAGAACACACACACACTTAGAGAGTTTACAGGACTGATTTGTAAACATTGAGCTGTAACCGGACCTTTCATACGTTTAATACAAGTGGTGTTAATCGTTGAGTCTTGTGTGTTGATTATTTGCGTGTTCTATCTCGGTTTGCTATCTCGGTTGGATTCCGCACAACCGGGTTGGTTTGTACACAAGGATTAGGCGACTAGATCCTCCCCTAGCCGGACCTACAAGTGGTATCAGAGCCTTGGCTCTTCTCCTTGTTAAAACCGAGTGTTTTCGGGTGTTTTTCCGGGTGTTTGAAGTTTATATTTTTCTGGAAAAACTTGTTAAAATCGGGTGTTAGCTTGTATTTTTGCTTGGTGTTTTGTTGAAAACCTTGTTGTTCATCATGTTCTCATGTTAGTTTTTGGTTTTCATTAAACATTTTAGCAAAATCTTGTGTTTGGTAGTTTAAGTTTCACCGAAAATTTATAAGTGTTCTTGTTATATTCATAGTGTTCTTGATAAAACTACACTTTTGATCTTAAAATTTTTTTAAATTACAAAGTGTTTGTTTGTGTTGGAAGTTGTATTTTGATTAAAATATTGGGATCATTACCCGGTTGGTGAAAAACCTGCATGTTCAGACCTGAAAGATATGGTCTGAACATACTTTCTGCCGAAAGTTCTCACCAACCCATCAACTTTTCACCAACCTGTCACATTTGTCAACTGTGTCAGAGCAAGTTCGAAAGATATCCTTCGAACTCGAAAGACTATCCTTCGATCAGTGGAGGTTCGATAGATCTTCATCCTTCGAACCAAGGAATATTTTCGAAACATACATCTTTCGGTCTACTGCTCATTTTCGAAAGACAAGGATCCTTCGACTGGGAAGTCTTTCGAAGTCATTGTTCGACATTCAACAGTGTTCATCTTTCGGTCTACAGTACGTTTTCGAAGGATAAGGATCCTTCGGTTGGAGAATCTTTCGAAAAACATTGTTCGAAATTCAACAGAGATCTTTCAAACCCTGTTGATCCTTCGAACAGGTGTTGATCTTTCGATCATTAGTCTGTTTGTGTTTAACAGTTTGTGTTTTTCAAGTCTTTCGACAGGTATCCTTCGGCTGATCAAACATGAATCCAAGATGGAATACTCCGATAAATACGGATATGTATTATGGAACTCCGTCTCCGGATGCAGCTTCCTCAAGACCAACGGCGTTTGTCACGATCACAAATTGTTTTGGCACTCCAATCCAAGTTCCGGTCCCTCCAAAAACAGACATGTATGGAAATTCGCTTGAACCAGTTCCTCAACAAGTACCACAACAGCAAAGCCAACGACTTATCAGAACAACAGATATGTATGGAAATCCGCTTCAACCAGTTCCTCCAACAGTTGCCTCACAGTGCCATCCTTCTACAGTAGCACCATCATCTCTTGATACAAGGAACTGTAGTCAGACAAAAACGGCGTTGTATGCTGAAATTGTCAAAGATGCCAGCAATGGTGAATCCTCGGGAAATAATGACAGTTCTGAACATGACAGTAGTTCAGATGAAGATGTTTCAACTTCAGTTGAGGATGATACAACTTCAAGTTCAAGCGAGGATGGATCTGGATCTGAATATGAATCATCAAGGGAGGTTGTTGATTCTGATGCAGAAAGGTCAACATCTGAGAGTGATTCCAGTCAGGTATGTGTCAAAGAACCCACTGCTGTTAGTTGTGATAACTGTGATAGTTTGCGTGTTAAATGTGCTGATTTAGAGGCAAACATGTCTGAGTTGCAAGCCAAACATGATGCTTTACAAGCTAGTTTGTTTGACTTGCAAGACAAACATGTTTCATTGAATGATAAGTGGTGTGAGTTGCAGAGCAAACACGAGGCTTTGCAAGAGAAATATGATGTGACATTCATCCACAATCAGAAATTAACCGTGGATCTTTCTAAGTGCACAGAAGCCAACATGTTTTATGAAAACCATGAAAAGGAATTTAAAACGATGATTGAAACTTTAAGGAAAGATAAAACTGAGTTAACAAAAATGGTTTCAAGAAAACAAACTGACATCAATTTGTATATAACTCGTCTTGAGATAATGCAAAAAGAGATGGCTTGTGTTAAAACTGAAAGTGAGGCGATCCGACTCAAGTTAGACAGTTATTTGAGCTCTAGCTATGTGTTGGATCACATCATTGACGTACAGAAAGAGAAACGGGATGTCACATGCATAGGTTACAAGAAATGTCCACCACCCGTGAGAAACAATTATGATGCCATGCCTGATGAGGATTATAGAACTCACTTTGAACCATCTGTTCCTTTAGACGTTAATGAATTTGCAACAGGACTCGGTTACAAAAAGGAAGTATCTTCAGTTTCGGATGTGTCAGCAGATACAAATGTGTCAACTGCTGAACAAAATCAGGATCCTCCAGTCATTGTTGAGGATGCTGATTCATCAGATGATGAATCCGAGGATACTAACTCTGAACAGTCAGAAACGGTAACAAAAGAAGAGGACATACCTCTTGAGAATCACATTCTTTGTGATCCTCCTGCAAAACCGTCTGTGACTGCTACAACCAAGTCTGTTGAATCCTCATCTGGAAGTTGTGTAAGCGTGAACTTGCTTTATACGTTGATTGGATCTGATAAAATATATTCAGACAAGGATTTCCCTATAAAAAATGTCAATCAATCTTTGATTGATAAAGTTTTTGAAGATTCTACCAGTAAGTTTTTGGGAAAGTCGAGCCCAGGAGTTGTAGTAACTCAGTGTGCTCCTATCCCAAAATCCGAAGTTAGAAAGAAATATGGGAATCAAAAATTGCAAAAACAAAACAATCAACGAAAGCAAAATCACGCTGCCCAAGGAAATGGAAAAGGCAAACAGAGCCAAAACAAGAAAAAGGACAAGAAGGTAAACTTTGTGAAAACAAAGGGAACGGACAAAATTGAAACGTTTGAAAACAAATCTAACTTAGATTTTGTTAAATGAGCAACAGTGTTGAAAAGAAATGAACCAAACTGTTCGAAACCTAGTACCTCGAGATCACAAAGTTCATCATCATCATCAAGCTCCTACAGTTATGATACTCCGAGGTTTGTTGAGCGGAGATCATGTTTTGAATGTGGCACAATTGGACATATCATTCGAAATTGTCCATATCTTCATAAACAAAAAGCCAAAGTTGATTCCCCCCATGGTAACAGTTACCATAAAAGATCTGTTTCACCAAAACAGGACCCTCGTCTTGTTAAACAACAAGAAGTGAAACAGAGAAAGAAACAACGGAAGAATGTTGAAAAGGTTTTAAAACCGGAGGTTGTCCAAACACAGTCTGTTAAGTTAGAAATTAAAAATGAAAAACAAAAACAGATTTGGAAACCAAAACCAGTAACTGTTTCAGGGGGAGCTACATCAATTCCTAATCATCGGGAAATGGATGTCACAATTCTCGATGATGACGGACGACCCAAGTCTGTGAAGGCTTGGGTCCCCCTCTCCAACTAATCTCTGAATGAGTGTGTAGGATGTTCCAGGAGAAGCTATTGATAGTCTTAGGATTGTTGATAGTGGAGCGTCCATGCACAAGATCGGCGACACCAGGCTCCGAAATATTGTTACATTTAGGAGAATATTGTTGCCATTGATGGAGAGAAAAGAAAAAGATAAGAAGACAAACATTCCGATGAAGGAATGATGGTGAAAGAATGTGGTTGAATGAAGCTGAAAAATTCGACCAGATGAAATATGTTCCAAAGTTTGGTTGTTATGGTTTTTGTTCGGGTCCCCAGGGTAGATTCAATCAAAATGTACGCACCTGCAGCACGTTTGAAGTTCAAAATCAACAAGATGAACGTGCAGTGTACATTTCTTCGCGGTGTGATTGAAGAAAATGTGTTTGTTGAACAAACCAACCAGGTGTGCGGATGCCTTGGCTTGGATTGAACAACCGCACACTACTTCTGAAAGAGAAAGACAAAGACCTTCGCTGGTGCAATGTGGAAGACCAGCCGGACCCAAAGGTTTATGATCTTGCTGCTGTCAACAGATTTCTCAGTAGCTACAAAAATCGTCTTTGAAATCCACACCGGGTGGATATCCAGTTTGGGAGAGCACTCAGATTCCTTGCAATGCACGAGGCAGTTGCAGGATACGGTTTTAAATTTCTAATCTCTCCTATACTTGTCGATATTTAAGCTGCTTTGTGAATTATTATCTCGTATAGCACTCTTTGACCAGACACGTTGAACTCGAATATCACCTCACACGTGATTGTTTCGCTATGAAACTCGTCAATGTTGTCATGGTCCGCACCGCTTACCGACGTGCCAACTCATTTTTCCAAAATTTGAGAAATCTTTTCTGATTAAAACTTAATTTTGGTAAACGGCATTGAGGTAAAACATGAGTTAACCAACATCGGGAAATCGTTTTTGTTTGTGTTTTTAAATTTGTCTTAGTTTATTGATTTTAGGGGGAGTAAATCCAAATTTTGAAAAATCCAAAAACATTGAAAAATTTCAAAAACACAAAAACAATAGAAAAACAAAAATGAGTTTCCTGGCGAGCAAAAGAGAAAATGATAGTACATCAGTGGTCTGTCTAAACCTCTTTAAACCTTAAATGAAAAACGATAAGCAGCTCTATATAAGATGTATCGGTAGGCTCACAATCATTTTAAAGTGTGCAGGGTGATATAAACTTAAATCGACTGAAGACTGGGTGGGAACCATTCATTGGCATATGGTCTTAGTACCGAAATTTCGTTTGAGAGATTGCCGAGGTTCTGAGATATTCGGTCTTTATGCTGCTTATCATCTGGGTATCATGGTTGTATCTTTTACCGAAAAATAACGGGGACGCAAGTCTAGATCTTCCATGATACTATACATACGTGTACATACTGCATACGACCTCAATAAGTGATCAACAATCACATGTCCAAACAAATAAGTGATAAATTATCACAAATTCTTTCCGGGTGTCAAGTTCGTCTCTCTGCTGTACGAAAGTACTGACCTGTTCACGGACTTGCTCCTGTGCCCTCATGCATCGAAAATCAAGTTCCTCATCAATAAGTGATTCTATCACATAGGGCTTGTTTTCAATCAAAATAAGTGAGAATCTCACATCATATACGGTCAAACAGATGATAATCGGTATACTCACCGGTAAGATGAACCCTCGTGCATACCTTGATACGGGAATGTGTCGTGATGTGGATGAACACCGGTCGGTAAGTATAAATTATACCTTAACGTATCCCCTCGCCATGATTACATCTGATAAGTTGAGCTTAAGTGGACAACAATACCGATAATTGTTATAGGATGCTTATCTTAATGTTAACTAATTGAACAAAGAGAGTGTTTTGACATGACCGTACACTGATATGATTCTCTTACCCTCGAAACTCACAAAAAGAATGTCTGTAAATATTTATTTACTGCTTTCAGTCTTTACATTTGAAATATTCAAAAATTCCAAAAAGATTTTATGCGTGTTTTAATATAAACCTTATAAAAGCCAAAAAGATTTTATTTCTATTTTATTTTCGATCGTACGATGTTGGAGCTCGAGTCTTCGTTACCTGAAACCTGAACGAAAACCGAAAACGACTTAATCTTCATAAACGGTCGAAATTTGCAAGCGTTGAAAGTTAAAATTGAAATTGATAAACTTTGTTAAACTTTCAAATTGTCGGACGGTGTTTGCTTAAACAATGGTCACATGTGTGTTGTTTGCTTATGATATTCCAAGCGGTTGTTCTCATTACGCGTTTAGATTTCTTGCATGTGCAGATTCTAAAGGCTAGGAGAACATGGTCGATGACAAGCTTCGGAATGAAGACACGACGTGAAGGCACTCAAATGATGAAGATGATCGAGTTGCCGCTGACCATCATCAACACCACAAGGATCTCACTTCATAAAGATAAAGACTTTCACGAGCATAACTCAAGGGGGAGCTTATGCTAAGGGAGAGTTTGTCAACACACTTCCTACATAAAACGGGGAGTTTGTTGGTACACTTTCTGCTTTCAAGACGTGAAGACTTTAAAGATCCTCCGACATTGAAGACGTGAAGAGACGTCAAAGACTTGAAGACACGAAGGACATACAAGAATGAAGATCAAGACAAAACTATCTCGAAGATCGAGACAAAGCTACAGCCAAGGGGGAGTTTGTTGGTGCACTTGTGTCTGTACTTTGTCTGTATTTTGTCTTGTTACTGAACGATGTCTTTGTTAGTCTGTAAGTTTGACCAAGTCAACCATCCTCCGGTTTGACTTGGCCAAACAGTCAACATTATGTTTGTAATTTGTTTGGTTCGAAGGATGTGTCATCGAAGGATCACTTATATCCTTCGATGATGAGCTCGATAGATAGCTTTCGATAGATGGACCACGAAAGATCCCATCTTTCGTGGTACATGTTGATCATTCGAGCTGTTCCTGGTCGAAAGATGATCTTTCGACCGGTCTGCATGATCCTTCGACCGGACCTGCTGTGTTTGGGTATAAATACCCGTGTGTTGTGTTCATTTCGGATGATGACAGTTAGCAGAGAACACACACACACTTAGAGAGTTTACAGGACTGATTTGTAAACATTGAGCTGTAACCGGACCTTTCATACGTTTAATACAAGTGGTGTTAATCGTTGAGTCTTGTGTGTTGATTATTTGCGTGTTCTATCTCGGTTTGCTATCTCGGTTGGATTCCGCACAACCGGGTTGGTTTGTACACAAGGATTAGGCGACTAGATCCTCCCCTGCTGGCACCCCGCGGCACGATAGTTGCCGCGACAACATGGTGCAGGTATCGGTACAAGGGGTCTCTAATGGTGGCGGCCTTTTGCCAGGATTTCCCAAAGGGAACCCTGGAAATGGCCCTCCAGAAACTGATAAGCGTCTGCCTGTCCATCGCCGTAACCGCCTGCGTATATAAATCAGTATCAAGCTCGGGCTCTGTGTACAAACCTGTATGGACAACAAACTACCGCACACTCATCTGAAAGTGCTGACCGGCGAGACGGAATGTAACCTCGTGGACTGGAAAATCCGGGTCCTCCACGTAATCCGCCGGATGCGGCGCGTATGTAAACGTGGAAAGAAACTCGACCGTAAGCTCAGGGTACGAGTCCTCCATCGCTATCTGAAATAGGCGCGACCAAGGAGTATCTAGTCCAACTATATCGCGCGCCCGCGCGGCCTCTCCCACCGTCTCCAGCAGGTCCCAGTCTATCCCTACGTGCCCCCAATCTCTATGGTGCGCAAGCTAGCGCATCTCCGCCTCGCCCGTGACCCCTGCGGAAACTGCAGGTACGGACATGTCGGCTCTCCCTCCTCTCCCACATCTCCCACCTCTCCCTCAGCCTCCATATGCTCAATCTCGTCATCGGAGGAATCCATCCCTGCACGTTGAAAAGATAATAAATAAATAATATTATTTAAACAATTTAAATAATAAACAAATAATATTAAATATAAAATAATAAATAAATAATATTATTTAAACAATTTAAATAATAAACAAATAATATTAAATATAAAATAATAAACAAATAATATTATTTAAACAATTTAAATAATAAACAAATAATATTAAATATAAAATAATAAATAAATAATATTATTTAAACAATTTAAATAATAAACAAATAATATTAAATATAAAATAATAAACAAATAATATTATTTAAACAATTTAAATAATAAACAAATAATATTAAATATAAAATAATAAATAAATAATATTATTTAAACAATTTAAATAATAAACAAATAATATTAAATATAAAATAATAAACAAATAATATTATTTAAACAATTTAAATAATAAACAAATAATATTAAACAAATAATAAATAAAAAAAATAAACATGAACCAAAGCGCCCCGCTTTGGCCTCGGCGCGGCGCTTTGGTTCTTCATTCTGAAGAACAGAACCCAGCAACTCGATCACAACCGTCCAAATCAAATCAAAATCAAACATATAACTTGAACCAAAACAATAAATGAAGTTCGATCGTACCTAATAGTGTTTGAAATCCGGAAAAAGACGATCTTCGCCCAAGTGTGTGTAATCGCACCGTAGTGTGTGTGTTTTGTTTGATGGTGAAATGGGGGAGAAGGCTGCCCCGCTTCAGGTATAACGAGGGGCCAAAGCGCTGCGCTATGGCCTAAGCGGGGCGCTTCGGGGCCAAAGCGCTGCGTTATGGCCTAAGCGGGGCGCTTTGGGCCTTTTTTAAAATTGTTTTTAATTCACAAACGCGTAGATAATAGTCTAAATTTTACTTTTTTTCTATTATACATCATTTTTTATTATATATGGACTATACTGCAAGTTCTGGATCAAATCGGTTACGTGTGATGTCTTATTCCGTTATATCGTATCATTTTGGTTTGAAAGCACAAGTACTCCTGTGAGAGGTGTTATGTGTATCAGCCGCCTACCGTACATGAATATGACGTATTTTTTCATTAATTGTAGTATTATGATGTATATTGTCATTTTGGGTCGTATAAGTGCGTATTGAATCTGATTGGGTCGTGTCGGTGACATTCGGTTTTTAACGTGATGTAACGCATATATTGAACAAACACAAACGTGATTATTATTAAACACATTTAACATACATCGTGAACATATGGGGTTACATTAAGGTCAGGGGCACGATACGTAAGCATTTCGTACGCGTTGATCTGATCACTGTATAATGTATGCCAGGCTGCTGCGCGCTCTGTTCTGTTCGCTGTCCAGAGTAGGTTTGGGGGAGGCATTGGATAACAACCTCCAAGCTCTACATGTATGAAATGCCCATGGTCGACGAACACAACCGCAACCACCAGGTGAGGTTCCTCAGCTTCGTTTGGCCCGCCCAGCAGAGGGAAAATTGTATCGCTCCCACGCATGTCGAAGGTGTGAACAATCACACCGTATCGTTGGGCAATAAGAAACCCCGTCTCAGGCATCGTCATGTAATTTTCGATATCTGCTCGTCCCACCCCCTTGAAATCGATCCGTCTAACCAGCGCATCATAATGTCCTATGTTTTCCGGATCGAAAACCTGCCTCCAAAGCGATTCGTTCGTACGTAACTCCTTTATAAGTTGTTTCCGGATCATCAAATATGAATTTTGTTTCACTCCTAACCCAACAGCCACCGATCGAAACCCACAATGACCATCTGGTTTCACGTCCTTTATTCTAACGATGTATGGATGGATCACTTCGGGAATCTGGGATGCGTAGTTGCGGATCGCTATATCCGTCTTAGGACCAAGCTTGATCATCGGGAAATCAGGGTGTAGGTTGATCGGTTTGGTATTCTTTTGTCTTCTAGAATCTTCGGGTGATATGTACGAGCTGTGACGGGGAAGATCGTCTGAGGCCTCGACCCAAGTTTCTTCCGACGGAATGTACGAGCTTTTTCTAGCGGCTTCAACCTTTCTTTCTTCCTGCGTTTTCAATGTTGGGCGACCACGAGTTTTCTTCAGAACAGCAGGAGGTTTTTGTTATTGTTCCCTGGATTGAGGATTTGCTGAAACTTTTCAAAGAAGCTCCTTTTCACTTGAGGGGGTGTTGGATCGATCTGTTGTTTCAATTTTTCAAATTCCGCGTCTACATCGATATCCTCTATGTTTTTCTTTGCAGGCTTGAAGTCAAGCTTCTTCCAGAACACATCTATGTGTGTGATCCGGAGTTGCTGACCTGTGGATGAAAACAAATTAGGTGGCAAAATCATAACGAGAAAGGTCAAAGATATTAATTACCGTTATTTTCCAACTTTTCCAAACGACAGGCACATGGCAAACCACAGTTGGTAAAAAGTTGGCAACCACAGCTGCACCGTAGGCTCTCAACCCGTCTTCCTTACGTTTTAGTTCCCTACTCAAAAGCTCAATCGCATATATTGAAACCTTTCTGAGAATATATGCAAGCATGGGCTGATTCTTGTGGTGCGTCATCACTTTTCGGAGGCTTGTTTCAAAGCTACTACTAATCTCGGCGTATTGTCTATCAACAACATGATCAACATACAGTACAAGTTTATCCAGTGTGTTGCGATGACTTGGAAAGTGACTTTTTAGTGTTGCATGCATGCCCTCAACCCTGTTGGTCGTAGTTTGGTGAAAGTTGATAGTTTTGTTAATCCAGCAAGATACAAACTTTTCACGGTATGGATCCAACCAGGATTTCTTCAAATAATCAAAAACCTCTAAAATTAAAAAACGTAAATAGTCAGTTTTTGTTATTATATAAAATTTGAACATAATTATGTAAGAAATACCCACGTTCACGGTCATATTCTTTCAGCTGTGCTTCAAGGTTTTCCAAGTTATACCTGTTTATTTCCTCAGTCGTAGACTCGCACAATAACCAAAATCTACGTACGAATTCTTTCCAATCCTTGTCAGAGAATTTCTTCTTGCTGTTCTTATTAATATTTTGTTGAATATGGAACCGACAAAGATACTTATGCGCTTTTGGAAAAACTTGTTCACACGCGTTCATTAGCGCAAAATCCCTGTCTGTTAAAATCACGCGCGGTTCCATACATCCTACCAGCATAGACTTGATCCTCTGCAACACCCATAGGTAGTTCTCTGACTTCTCAGCGGAAATTACCGCACAAGCAGCCGTAAACGATTTGTTTGTCGACGTCATGCCTACGACCTGAACAAATGGCAGGTTGTACATGTTCGTTTTGTAGGTGGCGTCAATCATTAGCACATGCGGGAAGGCACACCACATAGTGAATGATTTTTCGTGAACAAAGAAGACATCTTCAACTTCGTTCGATATCTCATTCGTGCGCATGTAATAAGTGTAATTTTTTTCGAGAAGAATGTTTTCAAGTTTTTGCATCGGAGACTTACCGACATTTTTTTCGGCGTTGATCTTCTGAACAGCGTTGTGTATATCTTTCGGAATAAGCTTTCTAGCCGGATTGTTTTTTTTTCAGCGTTCGCCAGATACTTTGGTTGGGAATATCTTGCTCTGCCAGCTCCTTAACCAGTTTTTTATCCTCCGAAGAAAGCCTTCTCGCATACGCGTGACCCTCTAAGTTTTCAACAGGAGTGTGGTTATGCTTCGCCTTCGTCACCTCGATCCTCCAAACACTTCCGGATGATTCCGAAAACCCGATCATCTCGAACGGGCAGCCTATTTTCTTGCTACCCGTTTTCCTCTGTGTAGCTATACTCTTATGCTCCCCACCAAAAGTACATTGAAACCAAATCTTGTAATTCTCTCCTCTTTTATTCGACCTCTTAATCACAATGAGGTAACCGTTGTCTTTTGCCGTGTCTTGTACCCAACGCACCAACTCTTTACGTGACGAAAAGGTCTGCGTTGTATCAAACGAAAATGTAACCGGGTAACAGCCTTCCTCGTCAACAGACACATCCCCCGGCTCACCATCGTCACCGAGGTCCGAATATACTTGATGTTCAAAGCTGTGCTCGCCACCATAACCGAAATTCGAATAACCTTGTAAGCTCTGTTGACAACCGTAATTGTCGTTTGGATAACACTCCTGCTGTACAAAGCTGTACTCGCCACCGTAACCGAAATTCGAATAACCTTGTTGTGCGTAAGGGTCCTCCACAGGGGTATTCAAATCCAGCGTCACCGTGTTATCACGATAACGAATGCCAGATACAATCTCTGCCTCCCTCAAGTTGGACGAGACCGGTTTCTCATACGAGTCAGAAATAGCGGTCCCCTCGTAAGAATCAGGAACAACTGACTCGTCAGAATATTGACCGAAAAGATAGTTGCTTAACCACGATATCGTTTTTTCAACACACGTAACTAATACAGCAAAGAAATCAACAAATAACAAAACACTCGAATACCCTCGAATGCTAAATGTTCTGTCTATGCAGGTTTAAATAATGAAAATTTGGGGTCGAAGCGCCGCGCTATGGCCAAAGCGCGGCGCTTAGGGTTCACGGGACACTGCAACCTCGTATCACCTTTATGTCTCTGCAACATCGTATCACTTTATGTCAGTCAAATCAACTTTTGTCATGCAAAGCGCCGCGCTTTGGCCATAGCGCGGCGCTTTGGGATGTGAAAATAATTTTCTCCGTGTGTGATTAGCATGACCCAAAATGAATTCAAGTCACAACTGTTATAAAGCCTTTTTTTAACACCACGTAAACAGCCATTTTAGTTTCAGTTCTCTAAATACTTATTTCACTTTGCTATTTCAGTTTTGTAAAATACTTAGTCCGGGTGTTGGAAATTTCGAATTAAAAGAGTTTCCTTTGCATGCAAGGCAAGGAACCATGGAGTGGATAATTATTAGAATATTTAAACATGTTTGGGTTTAATTATTTAGTGATAATTATCATGTCCAATATAATAGGTTTATTAGCAATCCTAGTTATAGTCTAATAGGAGTGTTTAGATTATAAATACCATGCTTTGGGTATTAGTGATTGTAATTCAAATTTTTGAGTCAGTTTCTTGAATAATAATAAACGTTTGGGTGTTAGCCAAATACTTTGCAATTTCCGACTTCAATTTCCGTTCGATACCGGTTTATCTTGAATTGGTATCAGAGCAACCTGGGAGAATTACTAACCTACGATTGAGCATTGGGGTCGGAGGTAACTCGCCGGTGACTGTGAACCAAAAGGAACCGTCTGGAGTAAGTATCGAATCGGATCAGGTTGCTGCGTAGATTCAGAAAAAAAGGAGCAGAATAGGTGACAGCAAGTGCGGTGTGTTGCTGTTGGTTCTGTTCTCAGACGAATCGAGGAGAGTAGCCGGAAATTACAACGGTGGTCGCTGGTGTATTCGTTACCGTTTCGAGAAAAGGGAAGCGAGGTTTCAATTTTTTTTATCCGAAAAAGTGGAAAGGTGGTCTATTTTCATCTTCTGGTGTGATTCCCCATAGACAATAAATTGTGGTGCTGTTGTTCGAGAACAGTAGAAAAACAAGAAAAGGTTTTTTTTTTTTTTTTTTGTTTTAGAATTTTTTTATTAAAGTTCAAAACAAATTTAGTTTTTTTTTTCGGGTTCGTGTGCGAAGTGGAACTCGGGAATTAAACGCGTAGACTGGAAGAAACTGAACCAGTTACACCGGGTTCGTTTAATCTTACGTATAGTCGAGGAAGAAAAATATGGTTCGAAGCGATGGCGGTAGCGGCTCGAATACCGAGAAATCGGTTCCAAATTCAACAGCGCTTCAATGCCCGATGTTGAATAAGGTTAATTATACAATTTGGGCGTTGCGTATTCGCACGATTTTTAACGTTCATGGCGTGTGGGAGGCCATTGAACCCGGAACTGAAACCGATGTGAAGAAAAACAATATGGCGATTGCTTTGTTGTTTCAATCCATACCGGAAGAACAGATCTTGCAAGTTGGTAACCTGAAGACGGCAAAAGAGATGTGGGATGCACTGAAAGCGCGCCATCTGGGAGCCGATCGGGTACGTGAAGCAAGACTACAGACAGTCATGTCGGAATTTGAGGCGTTAAAGATGAAGGATTCTAGTACAGTTGATGACTTATCTAGCCAGTTAACAGGAATGTCTTCAAAAGCGGCGTCTCTCGGTTCTATAATAGAGGAACAAAGGATCGTGAAAAAGTTTCTCAGTGGTTTACCAAGGCGGTTCATACATATGGTAGCCTCAGTTGAGCAACTTGTGGATCTAAAAACAGTTGCATTCGACGATGTTGTTGGTCGAATAAAGGCGTATGAAGAACGCATAAAAGATGAAGAATTGCAGTCAGATAATCAAGGTACTCAAACGAAACTAATGTTTAATAATTCTAATGCCTCTTCAAGTTCTAGACAGACTTCACGCGATTCGAGTAGGGGACGCGGGAAAGGCTTGAACCGTGGATGTGGTGGTGGTGGACGCGGTCGAAACCAATCTGGTCAAAATCGCGGGTCACAAGACGGGTCCAACGAAGGGGATAAACAACAAGGAAAGAAGGATTATTCAAAGGTTCAATGCTTTTGATGTGACAAGTTCGGTCACTTTGTTTCGAGATGTCCAGAGCGAAAGAAAGAGAAACAAGCAAACTTTATCGATGCGGAAGAAATTGAACCGTCTCTATTTATGGTACAACATGTTGAAGAACTCGATTACTTGAATGAAGAGAAGGTCATTCCAAAAACTTACGGGAACGATTCGGAAGAAAAAGACCTGTGGTATTTGGATAATGACGCGAGCAACCATATGACAAGTAATATATCTTTTTTCTCTAAATTAAATATGCGCGTTGATGGAAAAGTTAAAATTGGAGATGGGTTCATTAATATAGAGTCAAGTGAGTTGGATAGTAATTATGATAATAATTTAAGTGATGATTTTGCTAAGAAAAATGATGTGGCAAGGTCATATGATAATCATAATGACCATTCAAATGAAGACTTTGTTGAAGAGAATGCTACTGTTGTCACAAGTACATTAGATGGCTCAAGTAATTGTGATAATACTCTTTCAAATCAAAATCGTCCAACTTATGATCACAATTCATTAACTCCACACGCGAATTCAGCAAAAACAAATTCTAATGTTGCAAATGGTGTGGGCCCAAATAGCCAAAGGATGAGATCAAGTCTTGTTGTGGTAGAAAAGTCAACAAAAGACTTATGTGTGAACAACACTTCAACGAATTATATATGCCTAGCTACTGTGGAGGATTTGGGCTCGCCAGGCCCAGTCAGAATAGCTTCAACGGCTGTTTGCAGCCCATCTCGCCAAAGTTCCATGTCACGTGAACAGATTTTTGCGGCTTCAAACAGTAGCAGTTCAAGCGACGTGAGCAGTTGCGATAGTGAGAGTAATATTTTTGTGGGGCCCGAGTCGATTTTACGACGATTGAATCGAAACACGGTTACACCGGTATGTTTTAACGATTACGTTTTAAATTCGAGTTCTATTGATGAAGAATATTTATTGCTTACGGATGATGAACCGGCTTATTTTAATGATGCCAAAAATAAACCGGAGTGGATGAAAGTAATGCGCGCAGAAGTCCAATCAATAAATAAAAACAATACGTGGTCGTTAACCGAGTTACCGCGCGGTGCAAAAGCGATTGGTTTGAAGTGGGTTTTCAAGGTTAAAAGAAACGCGGATGGCTCACTAAATAAACACAAGGCTAGACTCGTGGCGAAGGGTTATGTTCAACAACCCGGAGTCGATTTTGACGAAGTGTTCGCGCCAGTTGCTCGACTTGAAACAGTTCGGTTACTTTTATCTCTCGCAGCGAATGAAGGTTGGGAATTACATCATCTAGATGTTAAATCCGTGTTCCTACATGGCGAATTAAAAGAAGAAGTTTATGTCGTTCAAAGAAGGCGAGGAGCATAAAGTTTATAAATTGTCAAAGGCGTTATACGGGTTAAGGCAAGCTCCACGTGCGTGGAATACGAAATTAAATAATATTTTATTAGATATGAAATTTCACCGGTGCTCGCAAGAACAAGCCGTATACCGAAGAACCGTTGGAACGGACGTCTTATTAATCGGCGTGTACGAGGACGATGTAATTGTGACGGGTTCAAATTTGAAACTTATTATGGAGTTTAAGCGCGGGATGGCTAAAAACTTTGAAATGTCGGATTTGGGAAAGCTTACTTATTATCTTGGAATTGAAGTGTCGCAGAGCAAGGACGGGATAAAAATTAAGCAAGAGGCGTATGCAAAGAAAATACTGACGGAAGCCTGTATGATTAACTGCAATCCTAATAGTGTTCCCATAGACCCAAACGTGGAAGTTTCTAAATTTGAAGACGAAGAAGATTTTGATGCAACGAGATATCGAAAGATTGTCGGGTGTCTCCGGTACCTTTTACAGACTCGACCAGATTTGGCGTTTTCGGTCGGAGTAGCCAGTCGGTACATGCAATGCCCGAAGCAATCTCATGCAGCTCTCATCAAGCAAATTCTTGGCTATTTAAAAGGTACTTTTAGTTATGGCATTACCTATACTCGAGGAGAAAATATGTTGGTCGATTACAGTGATAGTAGTCACAACATAAATCCGGACGATGGAAGAAGTACTACGGGACACATGTTTTATTTTGGGTCTTCCCCAATTACTTGGTGTTCTCAAAAGCAAAGTACAGTTGCTTTATCATCGTGTGAGGCGGAGTATATGGCGGCTAGTGCAGCCGCGTGTCAGGCGGTTTGGCTAAAGGAATTGATTGGTGAATTACTCGACAAGAAAGTTCAAGCGGCTGTGTTACGTGTTGATAATACATCGGCGATAGCTCTCGTGAGGAACCCGGTTTTCCATGGAAGAAGCAAACACATTAAATCTCGGTTTCACTACATTCGGGAATGTGTTGAGTGTGAAGATATCGTGGTCGAGCATGTTAGTGGCATAGATCAAAAGGCGGATATTTTGACGAAGGCTCTTAGGAAGATCAAGTTCAAGGAGATGACTGAAAAGCTTGGAGTTGAAGACTTGTCAGATACGAGTTCGAAATTCCGGGGGTGATTGTTGGAAATTTCGAATTAAAAGAGTTTCCTTTGCGTGCAAGGCAAGGAACCATGGAGTGGATAATTATTAGAATATTTAAACATGTTTGGGTTTAATTATTTAGTGATAATTATCATGTCCAATATAATAGGTTTATTAGCAATCCTAGTTATAGTCTAATAGGAGTGTTTAGATTATAAATACCATGCTTTGGGTATTAGTGATTGTAATTCAAGTTTTGAGTCAGTTTCTTGAATAATAATAAACGTCTGGGTGTTAGCCAAATACTTTGCAATTTCCGATTTCAATTTCCGTTCGATACCGATTTATCTTGACCGGGTTGTATAAATACCGTGTCCGTATCATTTGTAAACGAGAGCTTGCAAGAGCTAGAGAGAGAGTGTAGAGAGAGAGAGAGAGAGAGTTCCGGTGTGCTTTGTATTTGTCGAATCTTGTACCGAAACTCTGTCGAAATCTATATACGAACCCGTTAATCGTTGATATCTTTGTGTATTAAAACATTCTCTCGCTAGGTTTGTGTCGTAGCTTGCATTCCGCACTCGATACGGCATCCGAAACAAGAAATCACGTTCGTCTGACAATCCGTATCAGGTGGTTGACACGTCGTTCCTTCCGTTCAAAAAAAGTCAAATGATATTTTTTTTTAATATTTATTAAAAAGTCAAATGACACATACAAAATTCAAATTCAAAGGTCAAATATTTTGGTTTCCATAAAAGATATTTGGGTAGTTATCATGTCCTTTAGATAATGTTAGCTATTAAATGAATGTAGCTACATTGTTTTTATTCTAACATATTAAAGACTTTTTGCCCTTTAAAATAATGAATGTAGCTACATTGTTTTTATTCTAACATATTAAAGACTTTTTGCCCTTTAAAATAATGATCTGAGTTTGAAAGTTCCTGTTCATGTTGCTTAGTCTTAGGCTGGAGGGTGTGGGGCGCCACCCTTCGCCACCTGGACACCTATAGCGCCCCCTCCGCCATCAACCACACCCCCGGCGCCATAGCCGGGGCGCCATTGAACCTCCGCCACCGCTATGGTGAGCGGCAACGCACAGGGACCGAGAGAAATTTAATTTTTTTGGACCGTTGAAACGGTCAAAAATTTAAAAAAAATATTTACTTTTTATTTTATTTATAAAATCATACTATAAATATCAACTTCTACCTCTTTTTAAATCATTCCTTTCACTCTCTACCTCCATTTTTATACAACTCTCTTCATTTTTTTTAAAACTTCCAACAATGTTTCCCAACAACCCAAACAACCCATGGGATCCGACCAATCCGTATTGGCAAACTTTGCAAAACAACGAGCAAGAGGACCGCTATCGCCGAGACCCGCGTACGGGGGAGGTTGGATATTATCCAATGCCACCAACTTCTCCTCATCCCACCACTCAACCGATGCCTCCTCCATATTTCGGGTATTATTCTCAACCCCCTTTTTTTCCGCCAAACATGCCACCACCAAACATACCCGCCCAAGACACAAGCGAACCGGAATTCGTTCCCGAAACCCAAGTCGAATCCTCTTCTATGAAAAAAAGAAGCCATAAGATGAGACCGAAAAACGTGCGACAAAGAAGGTAGAATTTTGGTCGCCTAAGGAAGAGTTCGAGTTGGCAAAAGCTTGGCTCGACGTGTCGGAGGACGAGATTGTTGGTAAATAATTTTTTTATGCTTGTCTAAATATTATTTTTTATGCTTTTGTAAATAATATTTTTTATGCTTGTCTAAATAATATTTTTTATGCTTGTCTAAATAATATTTTTTTAGGAGACGACCAAGACATAAAGGTATTTTGGGGTCGTATACGCGATAAGTTTTTCGCCGCAATGGGTCGTGGCGTGTATCGAACCCCCGACTCTTTTTCGGGAAAGTGGGTGGCTTTGAGGACGAAGGTTAGCAACTTCAACAGCATATACAATAACCTCGTCAATAACACTCGAAGGAGAAGTGGTGCGAGTGATGTCGATATCTTGACCGAAGCCCACACCGAGTATAGAATGCACCATGGGCATATGTTTAACCTGGTAACCACATGGGAGCTTCTTCGCAAATCTCCAAAGTGGCACCTTGTGCCACCGTTCGACCCAACCCGCCCAAGATCCAAACGGTCCAAATCGACATCCACCACCGAGAACCTTCTGGGTCAGATGCTCGTACAGTAATAAATCTAAACGAGGATGCTGACGAGTTTGAAGAACCCCAAGAGCTGCCTCGTCCAACTGGTAGGGATAAAAGTAAAGCCAAGGCAAAGGCACGTGGAAAGTCTACTAAATCAGATGGCCCGTCAAAGATTACCGAGTTCCAGGCAGATCTGAAGCAAATAATCTCCATTAGGGAAAAATAACAAGAAATGAGAATGGAGAAACAAATTGCGAGAGAGATGAACTTTCTCGCAAGAGATCTGTCACATGTCTCGGAGGAGGACTGAGTCATTTTGGAGGCTCGTAAGGCACAAATTCGGGCAAAATATATGTAGTTTGTTTTTAAGTATGTTGCCTTTTTTTTCTAGTATGTTATGTTTGTTTTTATGACTTTGTTGTATTTTTTTTTTTCTAGTATGTTATGTTTTTTTTTTTTTTTTTTTTTTTTACTTTGTAGTTTTTTTTAATGAAATTATGTTTTTATTTTTAATTTTGTAGTTATTAAAACTGCCATTTAATTTAAAAAAATAAATATTTAAATAAATAATTACTTAATCATTACACAGGGCTCCATCCACACCCTCCAAATTAAAGGGGGGAATGATAAAGCCCCTTTGCTGACATGGCGATGACATGGATCCTACATGGCATGATAAAGCCCCTTGGGGCTCCATCCACACCTCAATAGCCTTATGGATGCTAGCTTGTAGCCTTTTAGGGTGAAGGGAGTGGTGCGGTGAAGTCATCGGCAAACCGGTTTGCCGAGCGGCAACACCGGCGCCGTCCCGTTTTCCCGCGCGGCAAACATGTGAAATCGACAACACCTCACCGATCGACAAAAGAAGAGAGAGATGATGCTGATGATGATTGGATGATGATTGGTGTCTTGTTTTCTGTGTAACGGCTATATAGCCGGTGGAACAGGTGCGGCGGCGATGGGCGGAGCCACGGCGGTGTTGGTGGCGGCGAGTGGCTGATGATGCTGATGATGATTGGATGATGCTGATGATGATTGGATGATGCTGAAGATGGAGGTGGAACCGGTGGTGGTGGTGGCGAGTGGTGATGGTGGCGGTGGAGGTGACTGTGGTGGAGTGGAGGCCGTTGTGATGTGTGTGTGTTTTGACCGGTGACCTAAGCGGCCGGCTGGCAGCGACGCCGCTGCTGTGGCGGCGGTGATGGAGGTGGCGGCAGTGGTATCTTCTTCCCCAGTAAACCCCTCTCAACCCTCTGTTTTATTTTAAATTTTTTTTTGTTCCGAGTGTATCGGCCAGGTTGCAGGTGAGGTTGCAGGTGGAAATGGTAACTGCCATTGGTAACTGGTAACTGCCATGAGGAAGATGGTGAGGTTGCAGGTGGGAGAAACTGTTGGAATCGAAAGGAGAAGGTGGTGTTGGATGGAGGCTTTTAACACATAATTTTAAAAAACAAAAGAAAAAGTTTGCCACTTTCAACAGTCTATACACCATTGCCAACACTTTTCAGCAAAGTTTAAACTTTTTCTCCTCTCTGACGTGGCACTCTCTGATTGGTCCATTTTAAAGTTTGCCACTTTCACCTGTTTAACCACTCCCTTCACCCTTAGTGTTATAATTATTTTCTTTTTATTTGATCCAATGGGCTCTAGTAGAACTATTGGCCGAATAGTTTACAATAAGGATTTAACCATATTTTACGGATTACTCTGGGTAACGTTGGCTTAATTGCATGAAAAATTACGCAGTATAAAAAAAGTTATGGATATTTTTAAAAAATATAGGAAATTTGAAAAAAAAGAGCAAGTGATGGGTTATACCAAAATCACCCCTCTAACTATATTTTTGTGTGAATTGAAAACTAATCATTTCATGCTTGACAACTTATTTATTCAATCTAAACCGTTGATTCCATGGATTAATGGTACGTGTAGAATCCTTGATAAAAAAACCCTTTGTATTTGAACCTTTGTCTATGTGTGCATATATATAAAACTTTTTTTTTATTATAAATAAATTAATTATAGAGATGTTCTATGTGGTTTGATCCAAGTCACACCTTTGAGTACTAAGCTCTAAAAGTTCCAGAGTTTAGGGTTTAATTTTTTTTTTACTTTTCTATTATTCCTTAAACATGGTCTAATACCCACTTTCAACAACATTTTGTTAAGTTGCATAAGATTGACCAAAATACCCTTTTAAAGTCGATCATTTGTGTCATTAAGTCTATTTTAGTTAAGGGGCCATTGATGGAGAGTGTGAAACACGAGTGCTAAAGTGCTTCTTTTATGTTATTTAGTGCGTTTTACATGATTATATGTTTGGAATATGTTTACTGCGAGTGTTTGTGTTATTGCAGGTAAAGCGCATAATTTGGTGAAGTTAAGGTGATTAAAGATGATGCGGAGCATTAGAGGATGTTGAACAAGGTATTTCATATTAATCGGGCATTGATTCGGGTTGAGATAGAGTTTGAAGATAAAAGAAATGTGATGCACCCAAGTCCAAGGGCCTTCTGGTGATTAAATGAAAGTTTAGTGTAGTTAATATGTGAAGGGAATGAGAAAAAGAGAAGTATAGGGGGCTAAAATGACAATTGATGAAAGTGTGTTTGGCTTGTACGTGGAGCTGAGGAATACGCCGTCACCTACGGTTCCGTAACCGTAGGTTACGGTTGGAGGATGTTAATTGAAAAAGTAACATAAACTTTATACCTTCACCTATGCTATATACCTCCACCTACGGTGGAGAGGAAAGTTTTGAGAGGGTGTGAACCGTAACCTACGGTTCATGAACCATAGGTGACGGCGATGTTTAAGGGGCGCACATGAGATTTGTTTTTGGAGGGGTTTTAAAGAAGTAAACCCTAATTTTTCACACACACTTTATCCTTGGACGAATTTTGAAGGCACACAAGCAGATTTTGGGCTCTCAATTCATCATCATCATTATCATTCTCTTGTTACTTGCCGAATCAATCATGCAACAATCAATCATTCAAGCCTTTGAAGATCAATTTTGCGAGATGAGGGGCTAATTCCCTTATGGTTTCCTCCGGATCGAGGATTTTTGTATGTTAGGTGACTTTATGTGTTTTTTGACATTTATTAACTCGGTGATCTAAGCATTCGATGCTTTTCACCTATGATTTGATAAGTTGATTGTAAACAGTTACATTTTATTTAATCGTTAATCTTTAATCATTCAATTCCCGAAAGTTCTAGTAATCGGGATATATTTGAGGCGGGATTAGGGTTGGTAATTGTAATTGATGTTCATTTGATAACCTCCCATCACGTATTGATCAGAGTACTTAGTCATTGGATGTTACAATCAATTGATTAGGTTAAACACTTATGTCTATGTGAATGTTATGATAAAAACATAATCGAATCTAACTGAAAATCTGAATTCCGGAGGAACCATTGTTCTTCCTATTGATTAAAACCTCAATTTAATTCGTTTACTTTAGCAATTTCACAAATCGACAATCAAGATTTACATTTACGCAATGGATAATCAACATTTAACATTTTGACACTTTCCACAATACTCCTCTGGTTCAATACCCTGCTTATCCTATCTATTAGGTTAAATAGGTTTTTGATTGACGCTCACGACAGTCATCAAAATGGTGTCGTTGTCGGGGAGTCGTGATCAAAGTGTCTTGTTTTAAGTATTTTTAGAATATTGTTATTTCTTTCTTGTTCAGAATTACACGAGGTTTGCTTGTTTGTGTTGCGCAGGTGATCTCATTCGTGAATGCATCATACTCGGAAGTCCGGGAAGTCTTCGCCTCTAGTATTTGATCCGGAAATCGAGAGAACCGTTAGGCACACCCGAGTTGTGCAGCGAGAAAACAAAATAGTGCAAGCACCAACTTTGAATCTCAAAATAATGGAGAATTCAAGCAATCTCGAGAAGCAACCCGAAACTTCACCTTTACAAAACCAATTCACACCGACTCCTACACAACCGTCACCCAACACTACTATACCATCTCAACCACCACCACTACAATCCACCCAAACTACTACTACTACTACTACACAACTACCACATATGCCTCCACCACCATTCCCCAATCTAGATGATCTACCGCCATATTCGAATCAGCAAACATCCTCCCGCTACCCATTCTTTATGCAACTAATTACCACTCAACAATCCGCACCCTACGTGAGGAATGTCGCTGATGACACCTCTACTGCACTCAACCAAATGCAACCCGTTACTTCATCCACCTCAACTCCTTTACCGACCCAACCATCAAACTACTGCCCAACTCAGCCACAACAATTCCCAATGTTTGATCAAGGGAATAGCTCGGGGTGTTCGTTGAAGGATATGACGAGTATGAGATATATGGGGGTAATCAACATAGTAGACAGGTAGCGAATACGAGAGGTTCGGGGAGGTATGGGGCGGGATATGGGTTTCTAGAAAGAGAAAACCCAGGCGCGTTTGGGTATCAACGACAATTTCAGCAATCGGATCTGATTAATCAACAACCAATTCCGGGAAGGCCTTTAGATATACCATTGCCGCCACCGGTGCAACAAATGTCGGTTCAACAGAGGCCACTACCACAGAATCTGGTTCCACCGGTGAACCCACTTGAAGGTATCCCTAGAAGATATGACCGCGGACCGGTGTGGGGTGTCGAAAGTCACTTCAAGCCTGCGATTGCTAACAACCCATAACCGGTTGTGATTCCTCAATTACTAGGAGGTAGATCATTTGAGGTACGAGCACAGTCGATCTCCAGTTTACCCAAATACCACAATTTGGGACATGAAGAGCCGTATCTGCATATCGCCGCGTATAATGCACGGTGTAATACTATCGGGGGCCAGGGTTTCACAGCGGACGATGTGAAATTGGTTCTTTTCAAATTCATACTCGAGGATAAGGCACAGCAATGGTTTCACTCTTTGCCATCTACTTCGATTTTTACATGGCCCAATATGCAGCAGCTCTTCCTAGATGAATTTTACATACCTCAACGAACCAATAATGCTAGGAAAGGTATTCAGAACTTCTAACAGCAATCCGGTGAGTATTTTCATGAAGCATTCAACCGGTTCAAAATAATGCTCAAGAACTACCCACATCACGGTATACAATTATGGGAATTGCTAAATGCCTTTCATGAGGGGTTAACGGACGTGGATGCTAGAGATTTGAATGGCACTTTCGGTACGAATTACGTGAATGTCGATTGGGACTACGTAGAGAAAATGGAAAGTTCGTCAAAACGGAAGGCTCAATCATCAAGAAGCACTCGACGTTCAGTGGTGAGGGAAGTCAACCAAACACCGGAGGTTGGAGGGCAATACCCAATCAGTGGGCATTATGGGGATATACGGCACATAAGCGATCAGTGCCCTAGTGTGGTAGGTAAACAAGATGAGGTAAACATGTTGCATGGCAATGGGAACAGGTAGCGGGTTCCCAAGGTAACAACCAAAACTACCAACCCCTCAATCAGAATCATTATCAAGGGGATAATAACTTCAGTTATCAAAGAAACTACCAGCAAGGTAGTGAGGGTAGTAGTGAGATGATAGAGATACTGAGAGCTATGCAGCAGGAGATGCAAAAGAGAGGTCAGATGGATGACTTACGGGCGCAAAAGGATGAGATTCGTGACAAGGCCATCCAATCATTGACCACACAGATGGGGCAGCTGGCTAGTGAAGTAGCAGTATTGAAGCAGCAACAGGGGACGTTGCCAAGTGACACTCAAGCAAACCCCAAGAATGCAAGGAACACACTGATCAGTGGGGTAAATCCTGTTCCTAAAAGTAAATGTTATGATAATGATTTGTATGCTTCTCAGGTTATTGCAGGTTTAAGTTAAGCAGTTGCAGAAGGAAGCAGAATTGATTTGGGGGAACCGGTTATTCCAATCAGAGTTGGCAAGTTCAAAATCCACAAGGCATTGCTGGATTATGGAGTGGGAGTAAGCGTATTACCCGGTAGCTTGTATGATCAGTATGATTTTGGTCCGCTGCAATCCTGTGATAGCATGGTGATGCGTGTGAAGTGTTATATATATTAGGTGTATATTTTAAGCCCTTTTTAACACTTATTTTAGCCAAGTTTTAAATTTATAAAACACGATATTTTACTAACACTAAACACACATATGGGCAAGTGCACCCATCGTTGAGCGTAGTATAGCGTTGGTAAGATACCGAGGTCGTCCAAGGACACAAGAGCTTTTAATACCGGTTTATCCTCAACGTCTAACCAAAATAAAAAGTTTAGAAAAATGTTTTAAGCTAAGAAAAATAAAAACTAACTAAAATGCTGAAAATAAAAATAAAATAAAAACAGATAGACAAGATGAATCACTTGGTTCCGACTCGTATCTAGTATAACCTTTGATTATTTCCGCACTTTTGCACATAATTAAGAGATTATCTTAGTTATTGTAGTAGGCCCCTCTTTTGAAGGTGACGTTACCCTCACCCCAGTAGTTTGAGTCAGCAAGGATACAATCCTAAAAGGGTGGATTATTGGAAGATAATGAATTAAGTTATTAATGCAGTATTGTGGTAGGCCCCGCTTTTGGCGGTGACGTTACCCTCGGCTAAGTAGTCTGAGTCAGCAGGGATACAGTCCTAAATAGCCGGGTTATAGTATTAATAGTAGTTAACTTATGAGGGGGTCAAAGAGTTTGGACCCCCGCCATCCAATACCGTGAAGCATTGAAGGAGGTCCTACTAAATTTGACCCAGGTCCATTGCATGACCTTTAAACACTGAACAATGGCAAGACCTTTACCAAACCGTTCCCTTAACCCCCGACCAGGTAGCCAACATACCTCCATATAGACCGTGGAGATATGAATGGTGAAAATCCTTTATTTTATATAGACAGTAAAATAATGCCAAGACACCACGGACAAACGATAAGGAAAGATCACCTTCAACATAAGTAACTAGTTATTAAAGTCATTAATACAAAACCAAATAAAAAGTGCAAAAGATTAGAAATAAAAAGTATTATACTAGATACTTTGTCTTCACCAAGTGATGTAAGAGACTTAGGCAAACATGGCCTTGATTGTCAAGAACTCTTACGATCAATCTTGGATCCCGAGACGACTCACACACTCTACGATGGACAATGGATGATGGTGGTGGATGATGGTGTTGTGATGGTGGTGGGTGGTGGATGAAGTGTGAGAGAGGTGGTGTGCCAAGGGATGAGTTGAAATGAATCCAAGCACTCCTATTTATAGGCTGAACAGAGAGCTGGGCACGGCCCCGTGTCCGCTGGGCACGGCCCCGTGTCCGCTGGGCACGGCCCCGTGTCCGCTGGGCACGGCCCCGTGCCTGTCTGACACTCTCTCTCCTCATTAATTGTAATTCGCAATTACAATTAATGCACCTGCTGTACTTTCGACACGCCCCCGTGTCCGCTGGGCACGGCCCCGTGGTGGTGTAACACCCCAAAAACGGGTTTGGTAAGCAAACCACGTTAATATTACTGACGGGTAAAATACCGTTAGTGGTAAAAAAAAAATTTACCCGGTAAATATTAGGATTTAAATAATTAATCCTAATAATAAACAAAAAGTGAATAAAAAGCTTTTAAGAAATAAAGTGATAGAAGGCCCGAGTTAACGGGACCTGAAATAAACTTGGTTATAGATTTCCCGAACCCACTAATTCAACTAGGAATGTTTAACCTAGTTAATAAGTGGGGAATATTGTTAGAAATAAGTAGGTTGTGCCCTACTTAATTAACTAACCAAATTAGAGGGGCCAATATTGTTAAAATTGAAACTTATATTATTGATTTTAATTAAAAATAAAAACAAAACACCCCATTTGGGGGTTCTGGTCGATCAAGAATGAGCAGGGGCGACACCCCACTCTCAAACCCTAGAAAAGTTCACTAAAACTCTCAATTGGAGGTGCAAATCTGGTCCAAAACGAAATTCGAGCATAGATTATTGATCCTCATCACAAGAGGATTACAAGGTATGTAAAATTTGATGAAAACTCTCAACTTGAAAATCTCACGAAATTAGGAAATCTGAAAATTGATGATGCATGTTTGTTAATTGAATGGAATAGGAACAATATAGTGTCTAGGAGTAAGCCCTAGACAAGTATATGTCGAAATCATGCTTAGCTCAAGTTTTTGTTGATACTAAATTCATGTATGAGATGTTTTTATGGTTTTGATTGCAAAAAAATAGTGTTATGATGTCAAGAACAAGCTTAAATTGAAAGCTGAATTCAAACGATTCTTGATCAGAATTTACAGCCGATTTGTATTGGCTGTAACCTGGACAAAAAGTGATAAAATAATGTGTTTCTTGAGTCTAGAATGTAATTCCAGGAAATATCTTTAAAACCCCACTGGAATCGCATTTTTTCGACGAAAATCGAGCGTTTTATGAATTTTTCCGTATCAAAGGTTCAAGCTGCGTTTTCTGACAGAAATTGCAGCCCATCACGAATGTCATAACTCAATTTAGGAATTGAGTTATGATTTCAAATTCTTACTGTAGAAAGTTTTAAGCGATTAAAATAATCGCCAATTGGAATTTCGTCAATCGGATAAACGAGGAATTTTTAATGAATTTTTCCATAAGCTGCAGTCAGAAGTGACGAATCTGATTGCAGCTTAGTAAATGAATTTTCACGAATTTTTGGTAAAGAGTTAGATCTTGAAATTTTAACTCAAGGGCTAACCCTCCGAGAGGTACGCCACATAAAAAAATCGTAATTTTTGAAGACTTGTAAACAGGTTAAACAAGTCACAAAAAACAGCCAATTTTCGTTGATATGAAATGCCTAAATGAAATCGCGGCTTACTAAGTTAGTATGTAAAAATTTGATTTTTGTTAAGAGTTCGGATGAAATATGCCTAAGTGAGTTCAATGAACCAAATGTGCATATGAATATGTTGGTAAGTCAATTGACTTTTAAAAAGTCAAACTAACCAATGATAAAGTCAAATAGTAGTTTCGACATAGAAAATACGTGAGGTGGAATAGTCGTGAATTGAAATGACTAATCTAACCACCTTGTGAATGATGATAGTTTGACGCGTAACAAGCTAGGCGGAAGCTTGATGAGGGAGCGGATCAAACAAATCAAGAAGGAAAGGAAAAGCATAGTTCGGATGCGAGGTAAGTATAGCTTACACTAGTCATATAGTTTAGAATGTCCTTTTGTTGTTTTGATTTCGAACAAGACAAATGGAAAGTTGAGATATGGTGTTTCCGGCGTGTAGTCGTACGGAACAAGATAACCAATAAGGGTAAAATTGAAATTTGGACACTTGTTGACAATAATTATTGGTTTTGAAAGATACATATTTCGTAAGCCTTATTAGGCCAAAAAGCGTTAAGAGGTGAATTATAGTTAAAACGACCGTGCAGTGTAAATCGGAACGAGTCGTGTAGACGAGATGGCAATAAGCTTTATCTCGCCAATATTATTGGTCATTTAGACCAACGGGTCAAAATGTGAAAATATCACTTTTGACAATATCGACTAATGGTTTGATGAGTTGTTTGATTTCAGAAATAAATATCGAGTGGATATTTACATCGCTATTACTTAGTAGATATTGAGGCAAGGTACTTAAATGGGTCAATGTAATGATCCGAGCCAGGTACGCATAATAAGATAACTCTCATTTAAATGTAAGGCTAATGAGAGTTAAACGAAGTCTAAAATAAGTTTTTGGTTACCTTAATAGGTAAACCAAATGTTACGGACGATGGTCATTATGTTTGTTATAGGTTTCTAACCATTACCAAGAGTTTAATAAGGGTTTTAGCCATGGAAATGGGTTGCATTTGATGGTTTGGTTCGAATTTAAAATGACCCTGAACATGATTTCCGCAGCTTTTTATACGGATTTCGACTAATCTTTAAAAAATCATATAAAATCAACCGTTTATCCGATTTGGGTGTTCTATACCTTTTCGGAAAGCTTATGAAGTAAATTTTTACTGTTTTCAATCATAAGAAACAAATGTGGTTGTTAAATAGGCCAAAAGAATGAATTAAACAGCTGTTCAAAACCTTGAAAGCTGTTTGAAAAATGAAAATATAGTTGCTGTGCTGATTTTATAAAAATCATATAAAATCATAGAAAATTCATTAGAAGGTGTACCTTATATGCTTGCGAAGGTATTGAAGTTTTCTACGATCCATCTTTGAACATGTTAATCTAGTTCGGACTTTGAATGGGTCATAATGGTCAATTACAGCAGCTGTATAGAAAATCGCTGCACATTAATAATGTCATTATTAATCCAGAAAAAGACATATGATTGCGTATACTTGATTTAGTCATGCCACCGTAAGTTACGGTGGAGCTGATATGATTACGATGGTTACATACTGAGTTACGGTGGACCCAGAAACAAAGTATATTTTATTTAGTTTAAATTCCCGGACTCGTTTAGACACGTTTTAAACCCCGTTTCACTAAAGTATTTCATGTTTATGGAATATAGGTACTTTTGGATGCCGGAAGACGATCAAGCTCAGCGAAGAACCGAACACGATAAAGATACACGCTTCCGCACTTTGCCACGTTGTAAATTTTAAACAACGAATTCGATCACGTTATGTAGAATAACTTATGATTTGTAAAAATTTTAGTAAACCCGTATTTCCGATGTATATGTAATCGTAATTACATGATTGTTTTCGTAAAAGATTCATTAAACCTTAAATTATAAGAACGGGTGTTACAAGTTGGTATCCGAGCCTTGGTTTAAGAGATTCGAGTATGGTGGGGAGGAACCATGCTTGGACTTAAACCTTATGCTCTTGACAAAGAATAGTGTTCGGTTCGAGGCTTGATCGCAAATCCGGTAAGTACAAGTACGTTAATAGTTAGTATGCTAAAGTGTTGTAAACAACACATAGGGCTATCGTGTGGTATATGTTACCCCAATTTAAATGATTGATATGGTTGACGAAAATACGCGCGTTGACGCGTATAGTAGAAAAAGCCTTGTATTATAATACGGGCGATTATTGAAGTTGATATTACTAACTCTTGTGAATGTTTTAATTGAAGGACACTCGCGTCTGAAGATGACGGGAGTTGAACGAATTATGGATATGATGATGGAACGGTCCGAGGTATGATAGGAAGAGCATACTCATCAAGGACCAAAATCGCGTAACGGTCGCGAACAAGACTAATGACAAGAGAAGCCCGTTAGGGCAAGCATTACCAGGTGCACACTTTTAAATTTAATCGTACGAGTCGTTATATGCAACAAACACGTAAGTAATAACGGTTGCATACACATATGATAGAACTTGGAAAACCTGATTTCCAAGAGAAATTTAATAGGAAATGTGTTATTCACAATGATGAATAACAAATGAATAACAAGACTTGTTTATATAGAAACTTGGACGAGAGTGATCATCCAAGTAAATATTCTCAATATAAATCCTATTGAGAAAAGTAATGATCACATCAATGAATGTGAATAAATGTTTATAAAAAGGGACATTGTACATGTTCAAGGAATAAACGACTAAAACTAATAATTGTTAACTAACAATTAAATAAAGTTTTACCAAATGAAACCATAAACATGGAGATAATTTGAGGAGTTACTTACATGGGACGTGATGTGGTAATTATAATAAGGTCACGCGTACCACGTGTTGATCGCTTACTCTGGCCAAGTAAGTAGTGAACACATGATAGCATGAGCTTCTTATAATGAGCGCAGTTATGTCCGATGTAGTAAGGTCAAGATAAATGAAATTTAAAGGATCCTTAGGGTCAAGAAATTTCATGGGCATACTCGTATAAATGGTTTTCGCGGGAACCATAAAAACGATGTATGACGCACATAGAAATAAAAGACCCAAGGAAATTCGTGACATAAGTCATTTTTGATGAAAAAAAAACCATGGTAGACAAAAAGGGCATTGTAAAACCAAAGTATAAATGACCCGCGGGGTCATAGAAACAAATGTATTGCCCACACGAGAAAAACGATCAAAATCGTTGACTTTGGTCGTAGTAAAGAAATGATGATGATGATAATCATCATTCATAGTTTAAAAGACTGTCAAGGATGGTCAAATAAAGAATAAAGGTTTGGTTGAATAAAAGCGAGGGCTTCCGCTAAGACAACCAAACAAATTAAAACGAAAACTTGATGTATACCGGAATGCTTGCACTAATAATGACTTCGGTAAAGTACCCGGTTAATGGGTAAGGATTTAAACACATGCGTAAACCGAGAAACGAGAACACGAATTTAAAGTCAAAAGACTCGGATTATGAGTTATGACTAAAAGACCATAAAATTTCGTAAACAGAAATTTTGATAATTATATTCAACTATTTTGAGATTGAACGGGTTGAATAAAGTATAATGCTTGAAGGCATAAGTAAGCGCAAGCCGGATAATGGTAAGCTTGAGACAAATGATTTTCAAACGTAAAAAGAGTGCTTTGACACCAAATATATATTTTAATAAGACACGAGTAAAAAGAGTGATCTACGGGATCAACATAACCTTTAGGGTTATAAACAAATGAGAGATCTACGGACTAAAACGACCCACGGGTCATGATTAGAAAGAAGTTATAGGGACTTCGCCCTAAAGAGGTGAATATCGAATCAAAAATAGCCCGTAAGGCTAAGTGATAAAACCTACGGGTTAGATTGGATAAAGCGAGGAAATCAGTTAAGAATCCCCGCATAAAACTAAGACTGTAAAGGATTAAATTACAGAATGTCAATATCCGGGTATGGATGATTGACACAAGTTAAAGAAAAGATCCTAAAACTAAAACTTCGGTTTTAGTAAGAAATAATGTTTTTACAAACATAAATTCTGATAGGAATTTAAATAGTAAGCATGAAAGATACAAGTCTTGACACTGATAGGCGCAAGATGATATATTCGAAAAGTGATATTTTCAAAAATGAAAGGTTGATACAAATTAAACATGATGTGACACGATCACGGTTAGGAAATGTAATGTGAAGTAAAATCACATTATAACCAAGCGAGTGATAAAAGTAACTGAACTAATAAGACTAGTTAATGAGACCGGTTAAGGTCACCAATTCAAATCAAGAAAATTTGGTTTGCTTGTAAGCGGTAGATTCGGTATAGCTGAACCGAATAGATAAATTTGAAAACAAAAGAATTTGTTGCTAAAAGTAAAAGATTTCACTAAAGATCTTTAAACGGGTCAAAATAACGGATTCGTAAGGAATTCGATAGTATATGAAAGCGATGGATATCGCTAAGTTAACTAAACTAGTGGAAATAACGAGATTACGTTATTTTAAGTTGCACTAAGTCATATGAGATACGTAGACAATTAGTGACCAAAAAGATGTTACCATGCTTATCTGGTAATACTAATAATTGGCTAAAAGTATAAGTAATGTTTAAATGATATCTCGGATCAAATACATTGAGTTTAAACTCAATGAATTATGTAAGAAAAGGTTTCGAGGACGAAACCTCTTTAAGGGGGGTAGACTTGTAACACCCCAAAAACGGGTTTGGTAAGCAAACCACGTTAATATTACTGACGGGTAAAATACCGTTAGTGGTAAAAAAAAAATTTACCCGGTAAATATTAGGATTTAAATAATTAATCCTAATAATAAACAAAAAGTGAATAAAAAGCTTTTAAGAAATAAAGTGATAGAAGGCCCGAGTTAACGGGACCTGAAATAAACTTGGTTATAGATTTCCCGAACCCACTAATTCAACTAGGAATGTTTAACCTAGTTAATAAGTGGGGAATATTGTTAGAAATAAGTAGGTTGTGCCCTACTTAATTAACTAACCAAATTAGAGGGGCCAATATTGTTAAAATTGAAACTTATATTATTGATTTTAATTAAAAATAAAAACAAAACACCCCATTTGGGGGTTCTGGTCGATCAAGAATGAGCAGGGGCGACACCCCACTCTCAAACCCTAGAAAAGTTCACTAAAACTCTCAATTGGAGGTGCAAATCTGGTCCAAAACGAAATTCGAGCATAGATTATTGATCCTCATCACAAGAGGATTACAAGGTATGTAAAATTTGATGAAAACTCTCAACTTGAAAATCTCACGAAATTAGGAAATCTGAAAATTGATGATGCATGTTTGTTAATTGAATGGAATAGGAACAATATAGTGTCTAGGAGTAAGCCCTAGACAAGTATATGTCGAAATCATGCTTAGCTCAAGTTTTTGTTGATACTAAATTCATGTATGAGATGTTTTTATGGTTTTGATTGCAAAAAAATAGTGTTATGATGTCAAGAACAAGCTTAAATTGAAAGCTGAATTCAAACGATTCTTGATCAGAATTTACAGCCGATTTGTATTGGCTGTAACCTGGACAAAAAGTGATAAAATAATGTGTTTCTTGAGTCTAGAATGTAATTCCAGGAAATATCTTTAAAACCCCACTGGAATCGCATTTTTTCGACGAAAATCGAGCGTTTTATGAATTTTTCCGTATCAAAGGTTCAAGCTGCGTTTTCTGACAGAAATTGCAGCCCATCACGAATGTCATAACTCAATTTAGGAATTGAGTTATGATCTCAAATTCTTACTGTAGAAAGTTTTAAGCGATTAAAAGAATCGCCAATTGGAATTTCGTCAATCGGATAAACGAGGAATTTTTAATGAATTTTTCCGTAAGCTGCAGTCAGAAGTGACGAATCTGATTGCAGCTTAGTAAATGAATTTTCACGAATTTTTGGTAAAGAGTTAGATCTTGAAATTTTAACTCAAGGGCTAACCCTCCGAGAGGTACGCCACATAAAAAAATCGTAATTTTTGAAGACTTGTAAACAGGTTAAACAAGTCACAAAAAACAGCCAATTTTCGTTGATATGAAATGCCTAAATGAAATCGCGGCTTACTAAGTTAGTATGTAAAAATTTGATTTTTGTTAAGAGTTCGGATGAAATATGCCTAAGTGAGTTCAATGAACCAAATGTGCATATGAATATGTTGGTAAGTCAATTGACTTTTAAAAAGTCAAACTAACCAATGATAAAGTCAAATAGTAGTTTCGACATAGAAAATACGTGAGGTGGAATAGTCGTGAATTGAAATGACTAATCTAACCACCTTGTGAATGATGATAGTTTGACGCGTAACAAGCTAGGCGGAAGCTTGATGAGGGAGCGGATCAAACAAATCAAGAAGGAAAGGAAAAGCATAGTTCGGATGCGAGGTAAGTATAGCTTACACTAGTCATATAGTTTAGAATGTCCTTTTGTTGTTTTGATTTCGAACAAGACAAATGGAAAGTTGAGATATGGTGTTTCCGGCGTGTAGTCGTACGGAACAAGATAACCAATAAGGGTAAAATTGAAATTTGGACACTTGTTGACAATAATTATTGGTTTTGAAAGATACATATTTCGTAAGCCTTATTAGGCCAAAAAGCGTTAAGAGGTGAATTATAGTTAAAACGACCGTGCAGTGTAAATCGGAACGAGTCGTGTAGACGAGATGGCAATAAGCTTTATCTCGCCAATATTATTGGTCATTTAGACCAACGGGTCAAAAGGTGAAAATATCACTTTTGACAATATCGACTAATGGTTTGATGAGTTGTTTGATTTCAGAAATAAATATCGAGTGGATATTTACATCGCTATTACTTAGTAGATATTGAGGCAAGGTACTTAAATGGGTCAATGTAATGATCCGAGCCAGGTACGCATAATAAGATAACTCTCATTTAAATGTAAGGCTAATGAGAGTTAAACGAAGTCTAAAATAAGTTTTTGGTTACCTTAATAGGTAAACCAAATGTTACGGACGATGGTCATTATGTTTGTTATAGGTTTCTAACCATTACCAAGAGTTTAATAAGGGTTTTAGCCATGGAAATGGGTTGCATTTGATGGTTTGGTTCGAATTTAAAATGACCCTGAACATGATTTCCGCAGCTTTTTATACGGATTTCGACTAATCTTTAAAAAATCATATAAAATCAACCGTTTATCCGATTTGGGTGTTCTATACCTTTTCGGAAAGCTTATGAAGTAAATTTTTACTGTTTTCAATCATAAGAAACAAATGTGGTTGTTAAATAGGCCAAAAGAATGAATTAAACAGCTGTTCAAAACCTTGAAAGCTGTTTGAAAAATGAAAATATAGTTGCTGTGCTGATTTTATAAAAATCATATAAAATCATAGAAAATTCGTTAGAAGGTGTACCTTATATGCTTGCGAAGGTATTGAAGTTTTCTACGATCCATCTTTGAACATGTTAATCTAGTTCGGACTTTGAATGGGTCATAATGGTCAATTACAGCAGCTGTATAGAAAATCGCTGCACATTAATAATGTCATTATTAATCCAGAAAAAGACATATGATTGCGTATACTTGATTTAGTCATGCCACCGTAAGTTACGGTGGAGCTGATATGATTACGATGGTTACATACTGAGTTACGGTGGACCCAGAAACAAAGTATATTTTATTTAGTTTAAATTCCCGGACTCGTTTAGACACGTTTTAAACCCCGTTTGACTAAAGTATTTCATGTTTATGGAATATAGGTACTTTTGGATGCCGGAAGACGATCAAGCTCAGCGAAGAACCGAACACGATAAAGATACACGCTTCCGCACTTTGCCACGTTGTAAATTTTAAACAACGAATTCGATCACGTTATGTAGAATAACTTATGATTTGTAAAAATTTTAGTAAACCCGTATTTCCGATGTATATGTAATCGTAATTACATGATTGTTTTCGTAAAAGATTCATTAAACCTTAAATTATAAGAACGGGTGTTACAGGTGGGCAATAGAAGCTTCTATAAGTTTGTCTTTTCTGCTGCTTCTTGGGCACGGCCCCGTGCTGGCTGAGCACGGGGCGTGTTCAGTCTTCTGATTTCTCTATTTTGCTTTGGAAGGTGCCGTTGAGGGGTTGGGCACTCCATTAATGTTCCTTTCCTTGTATTTATGTTGGAATTAGCTGTCTTTTTGCTTCTTTTGTGTTTTTGAGCTCATTTAATCCTGAAAATACAAAAGGAAGACAAAAACACTTTTTTTCCAATATTAGTACTTAAAAAGGGTTAGTTTTATGCCTCATTTGATGTAATTTATATGTTGCATTTTACACACATCACATGGCCATGTTCGCAGATGCGAGTTGGAAACAACCACGGGGGGTTGTGAAGGATGTGGTTATCCAACTGGGCAAGTTCTACTACTCGGTGGATTTCATGGTGATCGACTATGCACCATCGAACACATACGAGCAGCCACAGGTGGTTTTGGGTCGCCCATTTCTATATACCGCTAATGCACAGATTGATTGCAGAGGCAGAATGGTCAACATGAGCTACAAGAATCGTAAGTTGTACTTTAATGTGTTTTTAAAAACTATTTCTTACGATCTTGTTAATGATGCTTGTCACACAGTTGCTACTAACGAACATGGTTCAAATGTGACCAAGGACAGGTTAGAGATGAGTGGAAATCGGGTGAAGAGGGCAAGTGCGAGAAGGACAGTTGGTGAAGGAAAACCACTTAATGGTGGGTTTGGATGGGGCAATGAAGCTGTATTTGACCCCAACCGGAGTGTAGCTATGACCCTCCCTAAAACCTGGATGGAGATGTACGGAGAGAAATGAGAGGGTAAGCAGGAGACTGAGCCACCTTGAGCATGACAGGTATGGTCTGGCTGAAGACCTAAAACTTAGCGCTTTCGGGAGGCAGCTCGAGGATGTAGAGTAGTGTACCTTGTTGGGTTCGTTTTGGTGTGTTTGTGTTTTGACATGTTTCTACGATTCAATTATCACAGATGAATCGGATGCAATGATTCAAGTGTGGGGATGTTTTGAAAAATCCCCGGTGAGATATCAAGGAATCTATGGAATGCGTCAATTCTGGTTAGAGCACAACAGCTGCATCATTACAGACACAAGATCAGGTGCATGTGTTTATCTATCCTATGTTTTATTTGTTTTCGTATTTAGTGGTGTTAAACTCTATTGTGCTAGGGAATGTGTTTGAATTAATCGTGTTAGGAATTGCTGCTCGTTGGATTAGTTGGTGGTATTCCCGGGTTCTTTATAAAGCACTATACATTGGGGACAATGTTTCCCAAGTGTGGGGATGTGGGAACCCGAGAAAGGTTTGGGGAAAAGGCTTGAAAGCGATTGAAAATAATTGAAATCGATGAAAAATTGAAAAATTGAAAATTTTGAAAAAACTTCATCGCCTTAAGTAAAATAAAATGGATTCGAAAACCTTAAGTTTCAATCGCTAATAGGTTCCTTACCGGTAGTAAACTAACGTAGTCCCGAGTCATGGTTGTCCCTTTAAGTTTCATGAGAGTATTTTCTTACAGGTTTTAGAGAATAGTTGAGAAGAGATGACTAACTAGGGGTAACATGCTTTAGGAATTACACATGCTACGTGTCGGCAACCCAATTTCCTTTTATTCGGTGAGATATTTGAGCCTACTTAGTGGTTAGTTGAATTGCTATACATGTTCATTTGCTGAGAGTAGCCCATATGTTGCTTTGTGTTAGAACTTGTGTGGTTTGATACATGCTAAGACTGTGGTTAGCATATGCACATAGATGATAAAGGCATTAGGATCCCCTCATTGTTCATATGTTGATTGTTTATCCACCTTACCTTAGTAAACCATGTTGAGCCTTTTACCTTTCGTTTGTTATACCTTGTTTGACCCGTTTGATTACCAACCATGAATGACAATTGTATGTTAGATGTTTGTTGAAAAAAAAGAGAAAAAAAAAGAGAAAGAAAAAGAAAAACAAAAATCATTAGTATGTTCGTGTTAAATAAATGGGTCAAAAATAACCCATGTGTTAGCAGTTATTGTGAAAAGTTATCATGGTTTGGTATATTCGTTTGTGTTCGCCAAATAAAGATAAAAACCCAAAAATATTTCCCTACGTTTACCCTTAACCCAAAACCCAAAAAGTCATTTTGATATGTGTTACGTCACTTGATACAGTGAAGGTATGATTGCTATACAAGCTTATGACTGCAAAGTAGCATATTTGGTTTTGAGCGAATTATATACTAGCACATTACACGCTAGTCTTGATTAAGCCGAGAGGAGTGATTATTGTGAGGGGCGTGTGGCATGTGTGTAGTATTATAAGCATGTTACTTGTAGTTAGGCAAGTCGTAAGCTGTTTTAAATGCGTTCCGTTTATCTGTCAGATTGTCAATCTGGATTGTGTCAGTCTATGGGACGGGTATGACTTGGGACTTAAATTGTTGAACTGGTTGAAGGATTTAGAGGTGTTCTTACCGCGGTGAATAGTTTCGGATTGGTTTGCTTTAGGACAATTAAAGGCAAGTGTGGGAATGTGATGGAGAGTGTGAAACACGAGTGCTAAAGTGCTTATTTTAAGTGATTTAGTGCGTTTTACATGATTATATGCTTGGAATATGTTTACGGCGAGTGTTTGTGTTATTGAAGGTAAAACGCATAATTTGGTGAAGTTAAGGTGATTAAAGATGTTGCGGAGCATTAGAGGATGTTGAACAAGCTATTTCATATTAACCGGGCATTGATTCAGGTTGAGATAGAATTTGGAGATACAAGAAATGTGATGCACCAAAGTCCAAGGGCCTTCTGCTAATTAAATGAAAGTTTAGTGTAGATAATATGTGAAGGGAATGAGAAAAAGAGAAGTACATGGGGCTAAAATGACAATTGATGAATGTGTTTTTGGCTTATACGTGGAGCTGAGGAATACGCCGTCACCTACGGTTCCGTAACCGTAACTTACGGTTGGAGGATGTTAATTGAAAAAGTAACAGAAACATTTTTACCTTTACCTACGCTATATACCTCCACCTACGGTGGAGAGGAAATTTTTGAGAGGGTGTGAACTGTAACCTACGGTTCTTGAACCGTAGGTGACATCGATGGTTAAGGGGCGCACAGGAGATTTGTTTTTGGAGGGGTTTTAAAGAAGTGAACCCTAATTTTTCACACACACTTTATCCTTGGACGAATTTTGAAGGCACACAAGCAGATTTTGGGCACTCAATTCATCATCATCATTATCATTCTCTCGTTACTTGCCGAATCAATCATGCAACAATCAATCATTCAAGCCTTTGAATATCAATTTTGCGAGATGAGCGGCTAATTCCCTTATGGTTTCCTCCGGATGGAGGATTTTTATATGTTAGGTGACTTTATGTGTTTTTGACATTTATTAATTTGGTGATCTAAGCATTCGATGGTTTTCACCTATGATTTGATTAGTTGATTGTAAACAGTTTCATTTTATTTAATCGTTAATCTTTAATCATTCAATTCCCGAGAGTTCTAGTAATCGGGATATATTTGAGGCGGGATTAGGGTTGGTAATTGTAATTGATGTTCATTTGATAACCTCCCATCACGTATTGATCGGAGTACTCGGTCGTTGGAGTTCCCGACTCAGTCATTGGAAATTATGTCACAATCAATTGATTAGGTTAAAGACTTGTGTCTATGTGGGTGTTATGATAAAACACATTATCGAATCTAACTGAAAATCTGAATTCCGGAGGAACCATTGTTCTTCTTATTGATTAAAACCTCAATTTAATTCGTTTACTTTAGCAATTTCACAAATCGACAATCAAGATTTACTTTTACGCAATAGATAATCAACACTTGACATTTTGACACTTTCCACAATACTCCTCTGGTTCGATACCCGATACCCTTGTTATCCTATCTATTAGGTTAATTTTTTTATTGACGCTCACGACAGTCATCAGCCATCTCCTTAAGTCAACCATCAGGGCCGGCCTTTGGGGTGGGCGGGGAGGACCACCGGCCAGGGCCCGATATTTCGGAGGGCATAATTTTAGAAAAAAAACCCGATATGTATACGTAAAAATTTCTTTTTTAATAGGGTATACCTATACAAACACCAACATATGCCCACTTACAAAACTATTCTTATGCTTTAGATTAGTTATTAGCCCATTGGCATTAGGTTTAGACCTTTATTGAGCCCAATACTCAATTTCTTTAAGGCCTAAGGGCATGTTTTTTGGAGCTCGAACAGGGTACACGAATTCTCAGGGCCGGCCCTGTCAACCATTTATGTCAATAAGTCTATTCTAATTACAGAGCTATTTGTGTAACTTAGATAAAGATAAAAACTTAATAAATAAGAAAAATACTATAATCAACCAAAACCATTTGGCGTCCATGTCTTCTTCCAAATCCACTTGATCGGCATCGAATTTACCAATTAAAAGTAAAGAGATTAATGTTCCTAATACCCTTGATTACTAATGGCAAATAGGGTGTTAAACCAAGAAGAGCTAGTGGTTGGTGTCAGACTGTATTAATTACAAAACATGATTGAAAACTTGAAATTGAATTTGTTCGATTTAGAATATTAATGCTAAACAAAGTTTTAAATGCAATTAAGTAAACAATGATCACAACCAAGCATCAATTTTGATAGCACAATTAGTAAATTGGGTTTGCAGGCTAACATGAAAGATTATATAGAGATAATCCTTTCAAATCATGTATTATTACGTGTTGAATGACCTGTGATTGTAAAACCTAATTTTACAATGATTAAACACCAAAGTAATTAGACAATACAAGATCATCACCATTAATCACAAACATGTTGACATAACCTTCAATCATATATCTTGACCTTCAATGATTAAACACTGATTAACTCAAAATACATGAAGTGATTCTAGAAACAATGTATAATTAGGAACACTCAACACATAGAAACCTAGAAATTGCCATAAATCTTTAACAAATACCAAGAATTATGTTCAACATAGATAGAGAATCCAAATTGAACTTAATGGCACAAAAAACCTAGCCCTTGTTTGTGATCACAAGGGTTTTAGCCACACATGATCATACTTGATGATGAAATGTTAAGATTCTGGTAGCAATTGGAGTAATCTTGATAATATAACACTTTGTGACTGACTATTCCTTGTCCCTTGATGTCTCCTACCCTCCCATTTTTTTGAACAACAACAACGAAACATTTTATTCATCCAGCCCAAAAAACCGACACATAGCAAGATGCTATGCAGTCAAAACAATCGTCTCAAGAAATACAATCAAGGACAAAATCTACATCGTTCGCTAAGGTCAAGTTCAATATGCTATAAAGGCTATTTACTCCAAAAAGCGAAAATTTTTCCACTCCACCCATGTTATCCCGGATATCTTTGATCTTAGGTTTACCCAGTCAAAAGATTCTTCCTTGATCTCTTCCACGAGCTTGATAGGGCTTGCGAGAGAATCATTAAAAACTTTATTATTCATATTCTTCCATAAAGACTATGTGGCTAAGAGGTGAATGGCGTAAATTATTATTTCTTTTTTCCTGTCTCCTACCCTCCCATGGTGAAGAATTAATTGACGAAATCCCATTAATTATAATCCTTTTAATTCGATCAAAAACCAAATAAAGCCACTCGTAACTATCACTGCTTGCACTTGCTGTTAAAATATGTATCCGTTTTTAATTTGCCGAATATGAATTGTCCAAAAGAAATAGCCGTTTTGCATTTTCCTTCTATATTTATTGCTTATTATCTTTTAATCAACTAGTTTATCTAAAATAAACCTAAGGGATAGTCCGACATTTATAAGGTCTTTTGGTTTGTATAAAATATATCATTTTTAGAAAAAAAACCATTGCCAAACTTGTTTTAAAGTTAATTGAAAGTAAATTGTTTCTAACCCGCTTTAAGTTTGAGATAAACGGTTAAAAAGTTCATCTTGAAGTTTATAAAATAAACATTTTTAACATGCTCGGTAGAAAAAAAACAAATACAAGATCGTTAAAAGTTTATTAAAATAAACTATATTTAATTAAATGTTTTAGATAAAATGGTATAAACTTCTGTTTTTCTAGAACCAATCGTTTTTAACTCGCTCGATAGAAATTGTAACCATTTAAACCAAACCGTTTCAAGTTTATTATTTTCCAAAATTATTGTTTCTAACCCGCTCATTAGTAATTATTGTAGCAACAATGTTTTCTAACACTTCCGTTAGAGAATCTAAAATCTTTCAAACTTGTTGGTTTTACAAACTCATCATTCCTAACACGCTCGTTAGAAAATATAGATATTTTAAAACTTATTATTTTACAAAATAGTCATTTCTAACATACTCATTAGAAAATATAAATCTTATAAAACTTGTTACTTTACAAAAAAAAAAAAAAAAAAAAAATACTAACACGCTCGTTAGAAAATATAGATGTTTTAAAACTTTCTTGTTTATACAAAAATAGTCATTTCTAACATGCTTGTTAAAAAACAAAAACTTCTAATACCAATATAACTACATGAAAATAAATATAAAATATAACTATTTACGTGTACCGAGTTTGATTCAAAACGTATCTTTAATGGGTGCTTCAACAAACACTTTTGTAGCATCCTTGATTCGAGTCTATGCCACGTTGAGTCTTCAATCTTATTTTTTATCTGCAACAATTAGCACACTAAAATATTAACGATTTGGTTGAGGATCGTATTTGACACGGGTACCCTAAAATAGATTTTGCGCCTCTTTTCAAGACCAACAAGTCTGTTTCCAGGATACAACAACCAAAGCAGTAATTGTACTACAGGAGATCGGTCCCAAGCCCGAGATTGCAACGGGTATAATTGTGTTTATAAATGTAAGAAAAACGATGAAGTTTTGAAAAGAATTTAGAGAGTGCAACTTAAAAAAACTTCTTTGAAGAAGAGTTACTTGTGTATGTATCTATTTCCAAGTATGTGATTCTCTCTCCTTTAAAAATAAATAAATATATTCATTTTACGTTTACTGGGCGGACTCACATTATGGGGTGGGTGGGCGGCAGCACCCCTTGAAAAAAAAAATTTAGTGGTATTTTTCGCGAAAAATCCCGACCGCACCCCTTGGAAAATTCAGACCGCACCCCTTAGAAAAAAAATGTTACGAATTTATATAAAAAAATTGTGAACACGGATTGAAACCCGATCAAATAAGGTAAACAAGTTAGCCCACTAACCCCTTTAATAAAACTTAACTCAATACATCAAACCCAATAACTTAATACCCATTCAAGCTCAACCCAATTACTAGGTTTGTTAAACAAAATCAGTCCATATAATAAAAAAAAAAACACAAATCGCTGCCACTTGCCAGCGACTCCCGCCCTCCCTCTGCCTCACTTCAGCACCCAGCGACAGCATCATTCCGGTCTGCGACTGCAAAATTCCGGCTGCAAACTGGTTAATTCAGGCCGCCCCAGCGACATGTTTTGTTTTTGTTTTTTTTTTTTTTGTTATTTTGATGTTTATGCGATTTTGTTCAAGAGTCACGAGATAATAGGATAGGTTAAAAAGTTTAAACTTTTATGTGTTAAAACGTTAAAAAAGTTTAAACTTTTATGTTTTTGAGTACTTAATATGTTTACCCTTTGTTTACATTCATCTATACATTACTCTAGTCCAATTAATAATGGATGGATGGGTTGCACATGAATTTTTTTTAGGTAAAACAATGGATGACACCAAAGCGGTACCAATATGGTAAAGTATCGAAATACCGGTACCGTTACCGGTACCGAATCGATAAGGTAATCGGTATCCATATTTCCTAAATTTCGGTAACGGTATTTACGGTATCGGTACCGGTACGGTACCGGTATCGTATCGATCTCATCCCTACCCGACCCGATCCGACCCGCTATGAACCAATTTTTTTAATATAGCTAGGGGTCTAAAATCTTTAAAAAATTTCCGCACCCCCAGGAAAAAATCTTTAATCCAATTTCCTTATCTTTGGTTGTTTAAACCATACAACTTCAAGGATCGATATCTCATTCATCTTAGCTCCATTTTGGACATAGTTTGGTTTGTTATGAAGCTCTCACAACATATAAGACAACCCCATAAATAGTTATTTATACAACACGTATATAAATATAATTATTGGTGTTCAAAATAATTAGTGAAAACCCATTCACTAAAATTTCCAACAGCTGAGTCAGGGTTATACATCATCACATTGTCTAAGAACCTAAGACAACTAATCACTATTTGCTAACCCATATTAGCGCCTTTGGTGTACCAAGCACCCATAATCCTTAACATTCGTTTCATTTTACAATTGATTCAGAATTTAATCGCCTTTGGTCCCATACTCCTGTAAAGCATTCATGGCAAAAGGCTCATTGTAAATTGGCTTGTTGGCACAAGTATGTGGGATCTGCATAACAAATGCTATACTAGTTGACTTTAAAGTATGCATTCTCTATTTAAGAAACTTATCATTAACAACACATTCATCCTGGACTTTAGAAAATCTTCTTTTGATCAAATCTAAACCCTTAACTAAATGACTTAATTTGGTTAGTTTAGGGAAAACTCCTTCACAACACTCAAGATAAGGGATTTAACACTAGCAAACTTAAGGAGTGATTAGATATTGCATATGATCCATAACTCCAGTTTATTTTTTGACTCTAAGAGGAGTTGGAACTTGATAGTGGTTCTGTACATATCTAAATGCCTTCATCATCATGAAACAAACTCACCACTCTAATTGGGGTGTTTCATTGAACAATTGGTGGACATACATTCGGTTTTACTGTCGTTATTCCCGAGGCTTGAAATATGCATCATGCACTTCAATCAAATTCTTGAGCATTGAACAAATCCATTAAAGGTCTTTTTACAATAAATCTGTTGACGGTAATCATCACAAACTGCAAATAATGAAAAGCTTCTAAAGATGTCAACTGCATTATCAGACGTGGTGTAAAAAGAAAACCCCGAGCAGCAACTAAAAATGTGGGTGGCCTCACACTACGAAGCCAAAATAGAGGCTCAAAGCCTCAAAGTCGTGGGTGGCCTCACACTACGAAGCTAAAATAGAGGCTCAAAGCCTCAAACCCAATACCTTGGGTAGTATAGCGTTGTTCTAACCATATAGCTTGGTAATCAATTTGTTTTAAACCCCCAAATATTAAAAATAAAAATCTGGTGGCTGGTTAGGTTGATGTGACAACCACCGACTACCTGAATATATTATTAGATTTTTTTAATAGCTTATATTATTCTAAATCCGCCTTTGGCGAGCCTGAACCCTTAACCTCAAGGAGAACACCACCTAAACTCCAACAACTTTGTCAATTAAACCCAACTACCCACCCAATATAATATGAGATTTATTAATAAAAACTGATAACAAATATAAATAAATTGAGAACAACAGTAACATACATATTTAAAATTCTACTTCCCTTTACTCAAAATAGTTACCCATGTTTTAAAACTAATAAAAGACCGATTAACATTACAACCAATTCTCGTTTATAGGAAACTTAAAGTTCTTAACATTGTATGTACGTTTAAAATAGTTTGCTACAACAAAATTCAAGAGATTATGTGCTCAACGGTTGTGTTATGGTCCCAAAAATGAACCTGTTTCAGACTTCAGTGATATCCAGCCACAATAAAACTAATAACCGGAAATAGTTATTCCAAAAGTCAAGTTTCCGATTGACTACTATCAATGAAAAATAACAATGTTTTCAACACGTTAAGTTAACAACCAAAGCAAACGATCTGCAGGGACCCCTTTTGATAAGGATTGAATCAGAAATACAGAGAAGAAATTGACCAACCAAAACATAACTGTTATTAGCTGATTAACTACCTTTATAACGTACAATCAACTAACCTAACAACCAATCTTACAATTAACTACCCTCATCTTCACTTATCTGACATACAAGCCCTTGTTATTATAACTGTAGGACAATTACATCTAAGTCCCTCTCATTACAACATATCAATACCTCCCCCTATAGCATTTTTTGACCTCAAAAAACAAAATTAGGAAATCTCAGCTGCAAATCTTCCAGATTCTCCCAAGTAGCCTCAGTTATTGGAAGACTGTCCCATTGAACCAGTTCCTTAACTGTAGCTCTGTTCCCTCGGCGAACCATCTTCCTGTCAAGCACTTGCAGCGGTTTGAACTGAAATCTTGGATTATAAGGAAGAGGAGTAGTCTGTGTAGTATTTCCTCTTGCATGTTTCAGCAGGGACACATGGAAGACATGATGGACTTGTGCATCATCTGGTAAATCTAATCGGTATGCTATAGCTCCAATCCTTTCAATTATCATAAAAGGCCTAAAAATTTAGGTCCCAACTTGTTAAAATGTGATGACCTCAGTATAGTCTGCCCATAGGGATGTAGTTTAACATAAACATGATCTCCTATTAGAAATTCCCTTTCACTTCTGTTATTATCTGCAGTCTGTTTCATCCTGTTCTGTGCTTTTTGTAATGCAAATCTCAGCAATTTAATAGTCTCCTCCCTATCTTGTAAAACTTCATTAATAGCAGCTGTCCTTACATCTCTTGGAACATAGGGCACAAACAATGGTGGGGGATATCCATATAAAGCCTGAAATGGAGTAATTCCCAGAGCATTGTGATAATTCGTATTATACCAAAATTCTGCCAATGACAGCCATTTTACCCAACCTGTAGGCTTATCCATAACCATACACCTTAGGTAGGGCTGTAAACGAACCGAACGAACACGAACGGGGCCTTGTTCGTGTTCGTTCGTTAAGGAAATAAATGTGTTCACGAACGGTTCATGAACACGTACCGAACGAGATTTTATGTTCGTGTTCGTTCATTAAGGAAATAAGCGTGTTCATGAACGGTTCACGAACACAAGCAAACACAAATAAATTTGGCGAACGCGATGAAGGATAAAGGTGGATGGCCAGGGACTAGCACTAGAACTTGAATGGTAGATCATATTCGTCGATATAAATAATGAGAAAAGAAAGGGAAATGGTGTATAAACAATGTGAAAAAGGGTTTCCTAGTTTAATTGTTAGGGTAATGATATAAATAAAAGTTTAATAGTATAAAAAGTATAGATAAAATATATGAAAGTACAAAAATATTTAATTAAAACACGAACATACGAACATAAACGAACGCAAATGAACGAATGTTCACGAACACCTTACCGAACGTTCACGAACACAATTGAACGAACGAGACCTTTGTTCATGTTCGTTCATTTAACTAATCGAACGGAATTTCTTGTTCGTGTTGGTTCGTTTATTAAACGAACGAACATAAACGAACTTCCCGCCGAACGGTTCACGAACTGTTCGCTGAACGTTCGGTTCGTTTACAGCCCTAACCTTAGGTACGATTCTAAACATCTGTTTACCACTTCTGTCTGTCCATCAGTTTGTGGGTGATGGGCAGTGGATAGAGCCAGTTGAATGCCTTGTAATGCAGTAAATTCCTTCCAGAATTGGTTAACAAATATAGGATCTCTGTCTGACACTATAGTATCTGGCCACCCATGTAACTTATACACCTGATCAAGGAAAACCTGAGCCACTTGAGCTGCAGAGTAAGGGTGTGTAAGTGCCATAAAATGACTGTATTTGGTGAGCCTGTCCACCACTACAAAGATTGAATCTTTTCCTTGCGATTTTGGTAATTACCCAATAAAATCCATAGAAATGTCAGAAAATACATGATTAGGAATAGGCAGAGGTTGTAGCAATCCAGGAGTTGCCACTGTTTCATATTTAGCCTTCTGACAAATAGTGCATTGTCTTATAAAATTTCTTACTTGTTTATGCAATCCTTTCCAAGCAAACATTGATCTAACCCTTTGTACTGTTGCATGTATGCCTGAGTGACCCCCCATCACACTATCATGGCACAAAGATGTAGGTCCACCCGGAGGATCGAGTAACCTCTATTCCCTGTTTTCCGACAAACCCGAAAGTGCGGAATCCAAATGGGTAAGTTAAACCAAGTGACGAACACGTAAGACACAACGATTAACACTCCATTGTATTAATGCTATGAAACGGTTACAATACAATGTTTACAAGATGCTCTCATAAACTCTCAGTGTGTGTGTGTTTACAGTGTTCGCTCTCAAATCTATTCAGACTTGTCTAACTGTGTTCTGTCTGTTATCTGTGTATATATACTGAACCATGACGACGAAACACTTGAGATTTGACGAAACAACTGTTTCGTCGACGAAACACATGTAAAATTCATCAAAGTCGACGAAACACACTTGTTTCGTCGACCTACATGTTGTCAAATATGGGTTTCGTCGTTTGTAGTCTGGCCCAAGTTTAGTTACGGCCCAAGTGAGATTCTTATTGGCCCAAGATGTTGATTGGTCCAAAGCCATGATTCTCATGCACGTTGACATTTGCAGTTTCTTTAGAAACTTGCATTTAGACAAGGGTCATGACATCATCATGACATCATCATGATGATGTCATGATGATGTGGCGGCGGGAACCGGCTCGCGGCGCTTCGTGCTTCGCGTGTCGAACTCTGGGGCGCACGACGGAGGAATGTCGTGACGTCGGGCTTGAGCCGAACCTAACCGAGTCGAACCGAACCGAGTCGCGTCCACATAATATGTATCAACAAACTCCCCATTGGACGCTACTCGTGAGGTTCATCTTCCATGTCTTCCATGTCGGAGGATCTTCAAAAGTCTTCACGCGTCGTAAGTAGAAAGTGTATTAACAAACTTCCGCTTGTTTCTAGGAAGTGTATCAATAAACTCCCCCTTTGATTATGCTCGTGAATCTTTTGATCTTCAATGCTTGAGATCCTTGTGGTGTTGATGATAGGTCAGCGGCAACTCGATCATCTTTATCATTTGAGTGCCTCCATGTCGTGTCTTCATTCCGAAGCTTATCATCGAACATGTTCTCCTCGCCTTTAGCATCTGCACATGCAAGAAATCTAAACGCGTAATGAGAAAAACTGTTTGGAATATAGTTAACATTAAACAAATAACACACATGTGACCATGTTTTCAACTACCGTCCGACAGTTTGTTTGAAAAGTTAACAGATTTTTCAATTTTGATTATTAACTTTCAAAACTTGAAAACTCTGACCGTTTATGAAGATTCAGTCGTTTTGGTTTTCATCAGATTTCAGGCAACGAAGACTTGAGTTCCAACATCGGTTGATCAAAACTAAAGCAGAAATAATTGTTTTTTGACTTTTATAAAGTTTAAATTAAAACACACCTAAAATCTTTTTGGTATTTTGAATATTTAAAATGTAGAGACTGAAAACAGTAAATAAATATATACAGAGTTGCAGAAACTAAGAAAAGTAAATATATACAAACATTCTTTTTGCGAGTTTCGAGGGTAAGAGAATCATATCAGTGTATGGTCATGCCAAAACGCTCTTGTTGTTCTTTTTGTTAACAATTAGATAAACATCCTATAACGATTATCGGTATTGTTATCCACATAAGCTCAACTTATCATATGTAATCATGGCGAGGGGATACGTTAAGGTATGATTTATACTTACCGACCGGTGTTCATCCACATCACGACACATTCCCGTATCAAGGTATGCACGAGAATTCATCTTACTGGTGAGTATACCATTTATCATCTGTTTTGACGTATATGAAAATGTGAGAAACTCACTTATTTTGATTGAAAACAAGCCCTATGTGATAGAATCACTTATTGATGAGGAACTTGATTTTCAGATGCATGAAGGGCACAGGAGCAAGTCCGTGAACAGGTCAGTACTTTCGTACAGCAAAGAGACGAACTTGACTCCCGGATAAATGTGATATATTATCACTTATTTTGTGGACATGTGATTGTTGATCACTTATTGAGGTCGTATGCAGTATGTACACGTATTTATGATATCATGGAAGATCTAGACTTCGTCTCCGTTTGTTTCGGTAAAAGAAACAACCATGATACCCAGATGATAAACAACATGAAGACCACATATCTCAGAACCTCTACAATCTATCAAACGAAATTTCAGTACTAAGACCATATGCCAATGAGTGGTTCCCACCTGGTCTTCAGTCGATTTAAGTTTATATCACCCTGCACACTTTAAGATGATTGTGAGCCTGCCGATACATCTTATATAGAGCGGCTTAACATTTTTCATTTTGCATTTCAGTTTAAAAAGGTTTCAACAGACCACTGATGTACTATCATTTTCTCTTTTGCTCGCCAGGAAACTCATTTTTGTTTTTCTATTGTTTTTGTGCTTTTGAAATTTTTCGATGTTTTTGAATTTTTCAAATTTGGATTTACTCCCCCTAAAATCAACGAACTTACAATAATTAAAAAAAAACACAAAGATATTTACAAAAACGATTTTCCGATGCGGATTACTCTTGCTTGACCTTAATGCCGTTTACCAATAATAAAAAGTCAAATCTTGATTTATCAAATGCTTTGGTAAAAAGGCCGGCACGTTGGTCATCAGTGTGGACTTTAACAACATCGATTAGCCTTTTATCAAAGCAATCACGTATGAAGTGATACTTAATTTCAATGTGTTTGGTCTTTGAATGCTGCACAGGATTTCTAGTGATAGATAAAGCAGCAGAATTATCGACTAAAATAGGAGTAGTTAGGAATTCAAAACCGTAATCATGCATTTGCTGTTGTATCCACAGGACTTGGGAGCAACAACTTGAGGCAGCAATGTATTCAGCTTCACAAGTTGATGTAGCGACACAAGTCTGCTTCTTGCACTGCCATGTTACGAGGCGAGTTCCTAAAAACTGGCATCCAGCCGTTGTGGATTTGCCGTCGATTTTGCATCCGCCAAAATCAGAATCACTGAAAGTGACTAAATCAAAGTTATCATCCTTAGGGTACCATAGACCGGTGTCTGGGCAACCCTTGAAATAACGAAAAATCCTTTTTACTGCTGCAAGATGTGAGGCCTTCGGGTTCACTTGATATCTGGCTAGTAGGCATGTTGGATACATTATATCTGGTCTTGATGCTGTGAGGTACATAAGGGATCCAATCATCGCGCGGTAGTATGAAGAGCTAACAACTTCACCCTTCAAGTCTGGATTAATTCCGTGATTTTGCTGCAGTGGGGTACCAATGGGCGATGTGTCGGACATCTGGAATCGGTTCAAGATGTCTTGGACATACTTAGTCTGATGGATGAAAATCCCAGACTTCGTTTGTTGCACTTGCAAGCCCAAAAAGAAAGTCATCTCCCCCATAGCGCTCATCTCGAATTTATCCTGCATTACACGCTCGAAATCCCTACACATAACATTGTTAGTAGAACCAAATATAATATCATCCACATATACCTGTACCAGTAGAAGATCTCCATCTTGTTCTTTTATGAAGAGAGTGCAATCAATAAGACCTCTGCGAAATCCATTCTCCAGCAGATAATTAGATAAGGTTGCATACCAAGCTCGTGGTGCTTGATGTAGACCATAGAGAGCTTTGTTCAGCAACCAAACCCGATCGGGATGGATAGGATCTGCAAAACCTGGAGGTTGTTCAACATACACCTCTTCTTCCACTAGACCATGTAAGAATGCACTTTTGACGTCCATCTGGTAAACCTTTAATCCTTTGAATGAGGCATAAGCCAGAAAGATCCGAATTGCTTCCAGACGTGCAACAGGTGCATACACTTCGTTGTAGTCTATACCTTCAATCTAACGAAAACCATGGACGACCAATCTTGCTTTGTTGCGAATAACGATTCCACGGTCGTCCTTTTTGCATTTATACACCCAACGGGTACCAATCTTCTTATAACCAGCAGGTTTCTCTACGAGCTTCCAGACACCAAGTTTCTGGAATTGTTGCAGTTCTTCCTGCATTGCTTCAACCCAAGAGTTATCTTTCAAAGCGTCTTTCCAAGTTCTTGGCTCTTCCGATGAGACATAACACGCGAAAGACCAATCGTTTTGTTGACCAGATTCTCGAATCGCCGTATACAAGCCTGCGTTGTTGTTGTTTCGCAACATGTTTCTTGTTTGTATGCCACTTTGTACATTACCGATGATGTTTTGTTGAGGATGGGTATTGTGAATCCTTGTTTCAGGATTATCTGGAACTGAGATGTTTGTACCCAGATTGTTGAGATTGAGATCAACAACTAATTCAATACCCGGAACTGACGAAGAGGATGATGTAGAAGCTTCAGCTGTTATAGGGGCGTCCACAGGAGGTGTAGCCTCTGAAGTACCATGTACAGCTGATGTAGGAGCTTCTTGATCTGCATCTAGAAACTCTTCATCCTCTGAAGATTCATTTAGTTCGGTTGCATCATGAAAATCCTCATTGTCGAGAGCATTATTGTTCACTGAAGATGGTTCTTGATTGACAATAATTGGACGAACCAACGGTGAATCTGTTGCGTTGTCACTCTCGAAAAACATCATTGCCGCAGCAGTTTCTTCAACTGCTTCAACATTGATCGAATTGAAAAAATAATCGTACTCAAACATCCATGGTTGACCAGGACATCTGACTGGCAATGTGTGTCTTTGTACTCTGACCTCAGACCATTCTTCAACCCTTTTAGTCTCTAGGTTACAGACTCTTAAGTTCGGGGTGGCATAACCAAGAAAGTGACCTTCAATAGCTTTTGCCCCAAACTTTCCATTAGGATCGATCATTGTGCAAGGAGCACCAAACGGTTCAAGATATGACAAATCTGGTTTCCGTTTGTGAAGAAGCTCAAAGAAGGTCTTGTTGTGTCTTTTGACTGTAAGGACTCGGTTCATCGTGTAACATGCAGAGGCCACATCTTCACTCCAGAATGGAATGGGCAACTGCGACTCTACCAACATAGTCCTAGCAATTTCGATCAATGTACGGTTCTTACGTTCAGCGACGCCGTTCTGTTGAGGAGTATAAGCCGCACTAAATTCGTGAAGAATACCTTTTGATGTGCAAAACTCCGCCATGGCTTGATTTTTAAATTCTGTACCATTGTCGCTGCGTATCCGTCTAACCTTCAACTTATATAAAATCTCAATCTGAATGATCAAGTTTTTGATAATACCGAAAGTTTCACTCTTGTGAGCCATAAACGCCACCCAAGAAAATCTTGAATAATCATCAGTTATTACGAGGCAGTATTGATCATTCCTGATGCTTTTGTGCTTGACAGGACCGGACAAATCCATGTGCAAACGTTCAACAGGAACTGCCACCGTGTTGATCTTCTTTGTCGGATGTCGCTTCTTAGCTTGCTTTCCTTTTTGGCATGAAACACAGACGTCTTGAAGATGGAAATTTTTAAGAAGAACACCATTCACTAATTCATTCGACACCAAATGATTCATTTTCCGTAAGTGAATGTGACCCATACGTCTGTGCCAAGAGATTGAGTCTTTTTCCATGGCTTTGGTAATAAAACAAGTTGCTTGTGCAGTCGTTGTAATAGCTTGGCTCATATCAAGAACATATAAATCGTTTATCCTTGGAGCTGATAAGAGAATCCATTCTTTTGGAATCTTGAAGCCGGGTTTCAGCACATAACATCCATTTGCATCAAAGTGTACTGAAAACTGTTTATCACAGATTTGTGAAACGCTGAGAAGATTGTGATCAAGCTGTTGTACAAAGTTGATCTTGTCAAAACTTACAACCCCGTTAGATACCATTCCTTCTCCTGTAATATATCCGCCTTTATCTCTAGCAAAAGCAACATAACCTCCTCTAATAGATTTAACGTCGGAGAGAAGCTTCATGTCGCCGGTCATGTGCCTGGATGCCCCACTATCAACAATCCAATGACTGCTGAAAGTTCCTCCTGGAACACCCTGCACATGTACTCACATGATTAGTTGGAGATGGGGACCCAAGCCTTTGTGGTCTTGGGTCTTCCATTTTCATCAACGTAAGTTACTTGAACTTCTCGATGTTGTGGAAATTGTGATGTTCCCCCTGATTCATTAACCGTTTTTGGTTTCCAGGTCTGTTTTGTTTTGCCAGTGTTATTCTTTAAAATCTGAACTTCATGATTGTCTGAAGTTTTTGAATTGTCTGGTTTGACAGAAACAGATGTTTTGTTAACCACATCGGTTTTAATTGCTTTTTCAATTTTCTTGACCTGTTGGCGTTTTTGTTTCTTTTCCCTTTCTTTTACAAGACGGGGATCTGGTTTTAGTGAAACAGATTGCTTTCGGTCATTTCGGTCACGGGGATCATCAACTTTGGCTTTTTGTTTATGAAGATATGGACAATTTCAAATGATATGTCCAATTGTGCCACATGAAAAACATGATCTACGTTCTACAAACCCCGTAGTATCATGTGATTGTCTTGTCGATGAACTTTGTGATCCCGTGGTACTAGGTTTTGAACTGTTTTGTTCATTTCTTTTCAAAATTTTCGCTTGATTAACAAAATCTAGGTTAGATTTGTTTTCAAATGTTTCAATTTTATCCGTTCCTTTTGATTTCACAAAGTTCACCTTCTTGTCCTTTTTTTTGGTCTGTTTCTTTTGCCAGTGAGTTACTTTTAGGTTTTGTGCGATTTTGCTGAACTTTCTCAGTTGGTAATCTTTGATTGCCATTTTGTTTGCGAATTTCAGCTCTTGGAATCGGAGGACACTGTGTTACCACAACGTGTAATCCTGTCTTTCCCAAGAACTTACTTGTTGAATCCTCAAACATTTTACTAATTAAAGATTGATTTACATTCTTAATAGGAAAATCTTTGTCAGCATAGATTTTATCATCACCAACAAGAGTGTACAGCAAATTCACACTCTCAGACTCTTTTGCAGACGTGGACTCGACCAGAGCAGTCTTAGCAGGTTTTGCAGGAGGATCACATAGAATATGATTCTCAAGAGGTATGTCCTCTTCTTTGATTACTGCATCAGACTGTGCTGAGTCAGTATCATCGGATTCATCATCAGAAGAATCAGCATCCTCAACAATAACTGGAGGATCCTGATTCTATTCAGCAGAAGACACACATGTATCTGCTGACACATCCGAATCTGATGATACTTCCGGTTTGTATCCAAGTCCCGTTGTAAATTCCTCAATGTCTAAAGGAACAGATTCTTCATAATGAGTTCTATACTCCTCATCAGGCATTGCATCATAATTTTGTCTAATAGGTGGTGGACATTTCTTATATCCAATGCAAGTGACATCCTTTTTCTCTTTTTGTGTGCCAATGATGTGATCCAGCACGTATCTAGAGTTAGAATAACTGTCTAGCTTAAGCCGGATCGCCTCACTTTCACACTTTGTACAGGCTAACTCTTTTTGCATGATCTCAAGACGATTGATATAAGAATTTATGTCAGTTTGTTTTCTTGAAACCATTTTTGTCAATTCGGTTTTATCTTTTCTTAAATTTGCAACCACCGTTTTAAATTCCTTTTCATGGTTTTCATAAAACATGTTAGCCTCTTTGCATTTCGAGAGATCCACTATCAACTTTTGATTATGGATATTTGTCACTTCATATTTGTTTTGCAAAGCCTCATGTTTGCTTTGCAAATCACACCACTTAGCATCAAAAGAAACATGTTTGTTTTGCAAGTCAAACAATTCAGCATTTAAAGCATCATGTTTGCTTTGCAACTTAGACATATTAGCATCCAAATCAGCACATTTAACACTTAAGCTAGCACAATTATCACAATTAACAACAGTTGGTTCATCGACACATACCTGGCTTGATGAACTGCTGCCATTAGCCATAAAGGCTGAATGAAGAGAAGAAGAAGAATAAGCAGCTTGATCCACCAGAATAGATCTTCTATCATTCCTTGCTGCAGCTTCTCGTAACAATTCATCGATATCTGCATCGATTCTCCCACTAGATACATTGTCAGAATAATCTTCGCCTGAGGTTGAGACTTCCTCATCTGAACTCCTTGAATCACCAGAACTCTCTTCATCTGAAGATTCACCACCACTGGTGGAAGATTCTCCACCACTGGCGTGTTTCAAATCCTTAGCAGCTTCAGCAAAACAAGCTGCTCCTCCCTGATAACCAATGCCTAATTGCATTGACCAGTCGCAACCTTCATCTATTTGCACCACAAGAGCCTGATTGGTGTTCGATGGTCCTGCTTGATTGTTTGCAGGAACCAAGGTGCGATCGTCATTCCTGGCTTGATTCTGATTCGCCTGGTTGCCTTGACCTCTGAAAGGATTCTGGTTCCCATGCTGAGCTGGCTTTGTGCATTCACGCTTGAAATGGCCACGTTCACCACAGTTAAAGCACTTAACAGACTGCTTATCAAACCCATACTTGGTGTCTTTCTTGCTTTCCAAGCTGGTTCTACCCGTCCGTTCCATGAAGTCTTTAGCTCGCCTTACAGCACTGGCGAAAGCCCATTTGATGTCCACAATATCCATCTCCTCTTTATCTATCTGCTGATAATCTTCTTGAGTTAGATTGATGTTTCCAATCTGCCCTGCAATCAACCCACAATACGAGCTCACCAATGTGTTTAGTATCTCCATATGATCTTTATCTACTTCAACGCTAACTTTGGAGAAGTTTGACGTGTCAAGTCATTCTGTATTTGACTTTGATGGCTGACCAGCAGATGATGTGCTTCCATAACAAGTTTGTTGTTGAGGAGGAAGTGGATTCCCATACAAATCAGTTGCTACGGTAGATGGCCGATAGCTTTGCTGTTGTGGAGCTGGTTGTAGTGGATTTCCATACAAGTCTGTGGTTGGAGTTGGCTTTACAGGAACTTGTATCTGATTGCCATATAAATCTGTGCTTGTGACAAACGCCGTCTGAAGTGGAGCATGTGAAACTGGTCTTGCAGAAGTGCTAGAAGTTCCATAATACATATCATGATTTTGTCGCACTGGAACCCTTTTCGCCTTTAGGGTTTCTTCCTGATCTTTGTTCTCCAAGAGCTGAACGAAGTCATTTATGTTTGTTGTAGCCAATGCGCCATTGTATTTCAAGATTTCCAAGAAACTATTCCATTGAGGTGGCAATGCATCGGCAAACTTTGTGACTACCTCTGCTGGAGTTGTTACTACCCCATAATTACCCAATTCAGTCAGCAGATGATAGAATCGACTTGTCATATCTCCCAAAGATTCACTTTCCATACATGTGAACCCATCAAACTCCTTTTTGAGTAAGTCATGTCGCAATTGGCGTGACTTTTCATTTCCTAGACCCCTTGTCTTCAATGCATCCCACAATCGTTATGACGTCTTGAAGCTGACGAACTGATGATATATTTCCTTGCTCATCGCCTGAGTCAGAATAGCATATGCTTTCTTTTCTAGATCATATACCTTTTTCTCGTCTTCAGTAAGATCTGCAAATGTAGCGGCAGTTGAAGCGGCAACCTCAAGAGCTTGATCGATATCTGTAGTAAAACGTAACCACAGTTCCGTGTTTTGCCCATTGACATACGTCTGAAATCTATCTACCCATCCAGGATATTCGTTTATGTGCATCAGTTTCGGTGGACGATTTAGACTTCCGGTCTCGCTTTCACTTAGGAGTATACTTTGAATACTTGGAGTTTGATTTGAAACAAACGCCCATTGATCGGTCGACATTTGATTCGCTTGCGAAGATGCGGGTGCGGGAGATTCAGCCCATGATGGTGACAGACCGGTGCTTTGATACTTGCTTTCTGTATTAGATGTGGGAACAGGTGATTCAGCCCATGAGGGAGATAAACGTGTGTTTGTATACTTGCTCTCTGCAGTTGACGGATTACCCCACCAATTCGGATTCATTTCGAGTAGATAATGACGAATACCTGAACAAATCACTCAAATCAAACCGTTAAATATGATTTGCAAAGCTACTGTTAAAATTTTAAACAGTATGACGAAACAAGTACGACGAATCAAGTTTTTGAGTGTAACTGATCGACGAAACAGAAGGTGAATGTGTGCGACGAAACTCAATTTAAAAAGGTGCGACAAAACATGGTATCTTTGAATTAGTGGACTGACATGAATCATGTGATGCAATTAATGGGCCAACACTTGACTGCTATCTTTTATGAACCTGACATTTGATTTAAAGAGCTGAGAATAAATCACATGCAGTAATTAAATGGGACAGAACACTTAAAGCATTGATTGGGCCGATACAATAATGTCTTGAACTAAACAACACCGATAACCAATTTGATTTATTGGACCGTCTGAACTAGTGGGTCTGATGTGTGTTGATCGACGAAACAGGAGAACGAAACATGGTTGTATGATGATGAACGACGAAACTAATTGTGATAAAGATGTGCGACGAAACTAAATAGGCTCGACGAAACGTTTTGTTTCGTCAAAAACAATTCTTTTTGGACGACGAAACAAAAGCCCAACTCTTGATCGACGAAACAGAAGCCCAAACAGAAGCCCAATTCTTGTTGTGCGAGCCCAATTCTTCTTGTGCGAGCCCAACTTCTTGTGCGACGAAACGGATTCGACGAAACAAATTCTGTTTCGTTGACAATATAAACACACAACTTGCAAGATCAAATCTTATCTTTCTGACACAGTACACAATTGTCAAACCAAACCTTACTTTCGGCAACACTATTTTCAAACAAACATCATCATTTTATGTAAACAATAGTCAAACAATTGTTTTAATAATCAACAATAAACAACAAACACAATCATTCAGTAACAAATAAAGATCAAACATGAATATTTTTCAAGAACAACTTGAAGATTGAATGAACTGGATGAAGATTCAAGTTACCAGAATTTTTTTTTAAACACTCTTTTGCAAACAAAGTTCAATAAAAACCCAAAACTAACATGTATACAAGAGTTATAACAAGGTTTTAAATGAACTATAAGGAAAACAATCAAGATTTTCAAGGTTTTAACAAGGTTTTTCCAGAAAATGTATAATTTTTCAAAGCTCAAAATCAAGAAAAACACAAGAAAATCAACTTGGTTTTAACAAGGAATCGAGCCAATGCTCTGATACTAATTGTAGGTCCACCCGGAGGATCGAGTAACCTCTATTCCCTGTTTTCCGACAAACCCGAAAGTGCGGAATCCAAACGGGTAAGTTAAACCAAGTGACGAACACGTAAGACACAACGATTCAACGATTAACACTCCATTGTATTAATGCTATGAAACGGTTACAATACAATGTTTACAAGATGCTCTCATAAACTCTCAGTGTGTGTGTGTGTTTACAGTGTTCGCTCTCAAATCTATTCAGACTTGTCTAACTGTGTTCTGTCTGTTATCTGTGTATATATACTGAACCATGACGACGAAACACTTGAGAGTCGACGAAACACATGTAAAATTCATCAAAGTCGACGAAACACACTTGTTTCGTCGACCTACATGTTGTCAAATATGGGTTTCGTCGTTTGTAGTCTGGCCCAAGTTTAGTTACGGCCCAAGTGAGATTCTTATTGGCCCAAGATGTTGATTGGTCCAAAGCCATGATTCTCATGCACGTTGACATTTGTAGTTTGTTTAGAAACTTGCATTTAGACAAGGGTCAGGACATCATCATGACATCATCATGATGATGTCATGATGATGTGGCGGCGGGAACCGGCTCGCGGCGCTTCGTGCTTCGCGTGTCGAACTCTGGGGCGCACGACGGAGGAATGTCGTGACGTTAGGCTTGAGCCGAACCTAACCGAGTCGAACCGAACCGAGTCGAACCGAACCGAGTCGCGTCCACATAATATGTATCAACAAAGAAATGATATCCCATTGCAACTTCTCATCTTTTCCCACTGCCACTTTCCCTTTCAAAAACAACACTTGACCATTCCAACTATACTTAGGATGTATCTTTCCAATTTTTAACTCATCCAACACCTGTTTTAATGTGAGATCAGCAACCCATGTATTCTGTATTCTGGCCCATACACTTGGGTCAAAAGTGTTCACAGTAATGGCTAACAAGGCAGGAGACTGTACCCTTGAAAGGGCATCAGCAGCTCCATTTTCCGAACCTTGTTTATACAGTATCTCAAAATCATATCCCATTAACTTTGAAAGCCATACCTGTTGCAAGGGGGTTGTTATCTTCTGCTCCAGTAAATGCTTAAGACTTTTTTATCAGTCTTAATGATAAAGTGCCCCGTAGACAAATAATGATGCCAATATTGTACTGCGAAAATAATGGCCAGTAACTCTCTTTCATAAACATAAAGTGCTTGTTGTCTAGACGATAAAGCCTTGCTGATGTATGCAATGGGATGACTCTCGTGCATCAATACAGCCCCAATGCCTTTGCCAGAAGCATCAGTTTCTATAATAAAGGTTTTTGACATGTCAAGAAGAGCTAACACTGGAGGGGACATTAAAACTCCTTTTAAGTGCTCAAATGCTTCTGTAGCTTTATCATTCCAAACAAAAGCATCTTTCTTTAAAAGATCAGTCAATGGTCTTGCCAACACCCCATAAGACTTAATGAATCTTCGGTAGTATCCCGTGAGACCTAAAAATCCTCTTAATTGCTTGACATCAGCAGGTATTGGCCAATCCTTAATAGCAGCTATCTTCTTAGGATCTGTAGAGACTCCTTTATTAGAAATGATATGCCCTAAGTACTCAACAGAAGTTCCACCAAAAGTACACTTCGATTTCTTTGCATACAACTGTTGTTCCCTTAAAACCATCAACACCTGCTTCAGATGAGTAAAATGAGCGGCCCAAGAACTGCTATAAACTAGTATATCATCAAAGAATACTAGTGTTGGTGCACTGATGTTTGCTAACTTCATCTTTAATGAGTCTTGTATTGTATTAGATAGATCAGGGCACGGAAATCGAGAAAACAATGTAAAAGGGTAATTCCGCTTGAAGAGTGCTTGTTGTCACTTCAAACGGAATTAGATGTTCAAGCAAAATCAGTAATTCCGCACGGAATTAGTTAATTCCGTTTGAACTGATGATTTTGTTTGAGTTGGTTTCAAGCGGAATTAGACTTCTATATATAGGTGTGTGCCATGTTCATTTGAAACGGAATTATATGTGTGTGTTTGAGAGCCGAGGTGCTTCCGAATTGTAATCAGATCTGTAAAAGCTCAGGAAATCAGTAATAGATAAAGATTAGAAAGTATCAAGCTGTGTTGACATCATTTACATTGATTCCGCCTTTGTTTTTGATGATGAACTACTCAGATTGACTCATTAGGGTCACACGACGATCCAACAACTAGTACAAATTTCCTCAGAAATTGTTTGAAAATATTGTTCATTAACGCCTGAAATGTAGCAGGTGCGTTTGTAAGTCCAAAAGGCATTACCACAAATTAGAACAGACCTTCATGAGTTCTGAATGCAGTTTTCTGGATGTCATCATCATGCATACGGATCTGATGGTATCCAGATCTTAAATCAAGTTTTGAAAAGACCACTGCATTTCCCAATTCTTCAAACAACTCATCCACTAAAGGAATGGGATAGCTGTTCTTTATGGTCACTTCATTTAATCTTCTATAGTCAATACCGAATCTCCAGGTACCATCTTTTTTTTTTTACTAAAACTACTGGAGCTGCAAAAGGACTAGAGCTGCCCCTAACTACCCCTGTATCCATTAACTCTTTAGTTAACTTTTCAATCACATCTTTTTGTGTAGATTGATACCTGTAGGGTTTCAGATTAATCACTTGAGACTCATCCTTTAACAAGATTCTATGATGAAATGCCCTCTTTGGTGGTAATGTTGTAGGAGTTTGAAAGATATCTTCAAAGCCAGTCAACAATTTAGTCAACTGATCGTTATTCTTCACATCAAAGATCTTGGTTTCATGTTGGAACTCTTCCTCATTAGATTGCAATTGTAGGCTAAACAAGTGAGCTTCCACTATCTTATCTTGTTGGCCGAGAAGAGTATTCATACTATTTGCGGAACATAACGAGACCTTATTGCTATCAACACCCTTCAAGCTACACTGTGTGTTGCCAATAGTAAACTGCATAGTCATGTCCATGAAGTTCCAAGCAATAGATCCCAATGTCAATAACCATTGTACCCCCAAAACCATATCATAACTGTAACAACTCTCATCAAAAGTCATAATTATTAAATTAATTAGTCCAATAAGAAACCCTAATTGAGACACCCAAGTGATTCTGAACAAACCCTAAAATTTTCATAATTTTCAGAATCAGGATTAGGGCCCCTAAAACTCAGGGGGGGGGGGGTTAAACCCTATTGACGATTATCCATTTTAAACGTTGGCAACAAGGAATTTTCGAAAACTGTCAACTCAGCAAAGCTAGTCCCAACCGTGGCAACCTATACCTAAAAAATAGGTCTCACGCGGCCCGCCTCAGGTTAAGCTTATTTCTCACGCGGGCCGCCTCAGGGTAAAATTTCACCTATAAATAGTGGACAGTGGGACTTGAATTCTGAAAGAAAAACGACGTAAAAATTCACTATACACTGCAAGTTACGTTCGAATTACTACCAAAACAACCACAGTTCACAAATCGACGCCGCAAAACAGGGTATTAGCACAATCGCTGCTACGATTCATTTTCCGACGATCAATATATCCAATGGATGTTTAAGTGCCGCCCACATTAGGGTTATACTTTATCATTCGTCATTAATTTGACGGATCATCGTTAATTCGATGGATGAAGTATTGTACTTTATCGTTCGTCATTAATTTGACGGATCATCGTTAATTCGATGGATGAAGTATTGCACTTTGTCGTTCGTTGTGAGAATTTGATCTCGTGAGTTATCGTAATTGCTGGATTGATTACTAACCTAGTTTTGTGTGCATTGTTATTTAAATTAGGTTAACAAGGCTAAATCATAGACTAGACTCTGTCCGTATTAAATCAGCAATGTGAGTCATTCTCTTTTTATCAAATTACTTTACAAAACCCTATTTATTTCAAAGTTATAATTACAGGGATTAAGTTTATGTAATCATCATATTACAGCCGGTATGTGGGGTTTTGTATACATTACTTGATAATCTTCACCATTGGGGCAGCCAATGGGTGATATGACCATAGTCACAGACATCATTGGACGGAAGGGCCAATGGGTCGAGTGACAAAGTACTGTGGGTAATTGGTTTGATATCAGAAACATTGTAATCTTCCTTAATACTGTAAATTATAACAAATGTGTCATTTTAGTAAATAGAATGATTCACTCAGTATTTCCCGCTGACAAAACCTTTTTCAAACATGTTTCAGGTGATCTGTTGTAATTCAGGAAAAGTGCTGGAGAGCATTTCAAGCTTAAGATAGTGGCTCATTATAAAATAAAGAAATAAATTTTGTAATATCACGCTTTCGTAGTAAAAACATAATATTGTAAATTATCGGGGTTTTATCCCGAATTGTGAAATAAAATAAATCGGGAAAAAAATTTAGCTTTAAACGATCCTGATGTTAAACTTCCGCTATTAAACTCAGTTAAATAAATACCACGGGTTTTCTGTCCCGCGGCTCCTGAAACGGGTCAAACCGGGTCGGGGGCCGTGACAGAAAAAGGTGGTATCAGAGCCATTGAGTTAAGCTAATTAAGTATTTAGAAATACTTAATTTTCCTGATTACTATTATGTGATTATGTGTGATATTAACTGATTATTTCTTAGTTACAGTATGGGTAAGCAAAAGCTGTCAAATATCTATCTTAAATTAGATAGATCATCCAATGAGAAGGGAAGTTCATCCCGAACCAAATCCTCGAATCAGGCTGAAATTCCTGAAGAAGGAATATTTGTGCGAAAGGCACAATACGAGGAATCACTTTCTCCTAAAAGGAGGGAGATGATTATCAAGAAAAGTAAAGAGAAAATCCGAGAAAAGAAGATTAAACGGGAAACTCAGGAATTAATTGATAAATCACCTTGGGAAGATAAGCTAGATGAGAAATGGGCAAACTTATATATGCTAGCCACAGTAGCAGAAAATATAAATCTTTAATATTTTAAAGTTTTAGCACCTTACCCTTACAATCTAGAAACCCTGTACAATAAATAAAATTTCAAAACTTAAGTATGTTTTTTAGTTATCTTTGTAATAAATTAGTACACAGTATGTAATAAATTAAACGGTTATTTATGAATTTTAACTTAGTATTTTTTGCATTTTTGCTACATCAGTATGAGTGGGATATCTGAAGCTTTTCAGAACCTTAATCTTTACCCAGTGAATATCGAAGCTTCCAAAGAATATACTAGCTACTTTCCAGATGTAGAACAACCGATAGAATTCAAGGTTCCACCTGTGAACAAGCCAAAACGAAAGAAAATAAGTTATGTAGGATGGAGGAAAATACGTAAGAAAAAGCCAGCTACAAAACTTCCCAAAATAAATAATCCTTTTAAAAAGGGAAAAGAAATTATAACCGGAGAAAGTTCCAAACAACAGGAAATGGAAACTGAAGACAAGGAAGAGGTTAAGGAGATAGGAATACAGATGGAGGAAGTTACTAAAGAAATAATAATGGAAGTTGGGCAAGGCTCTAGACCAACTCAGATAGAAATCGGAGAGAGCTCCAATCAAAACCAGGGAAGGACCTTTCAAGATGAGATAGATTTCCTATTGGCAAGCTGTGAAACTATTCAGCCTGTCAATACTAATAATAATAATATTTTTAATTATCCACTTGAAAACCAACTCCCTATGAATTGGGAACCAGCAATTCCAGACCCAATAGTCCACTCCCAACCCATAGGAATGGATGAATGGTGGACAAACGATTGGCAATTCCAAAATATTGACAACGATCCTTACTCTTTTCTTCCACAATTCGATCCAGAACCCCTACCTAATCCACCCATGAGTAATGAAAACATGGCTGAACTTCGCCACTTTGGTGAAGAGTTGTTTGATGCTGGAACTAGAATCAGGGAAATAGGGGGACAAATTGCCTGGAAGTACGATGAGAGGGAACTGCGTTTTTAGAACGGCAAGTAACGAGAGATAGTAGGATGGTAAAACAGTGTTTGTATAATAGTAATAGTAAAGTTAGTCTGTAAATAACAAATAAAACTCTGTATGATATTTGTGAGTAATGATGCATACTATAATAGATATAAAATGAAATCGAGAAATCGATTGTTTTGATTATATCTGTATTATAAAATCTTCTGATTGTTTGTATGTAATTGTTATTTAGCAGATACTAATAAAATTTATATATATATATTATCAGATGGCAAACAGTGGTAATGAACCTATAAATGAAGTTAATCTATCTGAGCAACATTCAAGAGATCAATATATGACTCGGCAAGATATCGAAAACATTGTTGCTCAAGGGATAGCCAATGCTATTCCAGCATTCGTTGCTGCTATAAAGAATCCAATCGAACCGCAACAAATTGTTCATAGTAAACAGATTACTGAAGATAATTTCAGTAATAGTGTAAATGGAGGCAATAATCATGTTAATCATAATAGGGAACCACATCAAGCTCCATTACCCAAGAAAATGAAAACTGCAACGCCTGGTTGCACTTTCAAAGAATTCCTTGCTTGTAAACCCACTGAATTTGCAGGCAATGAAGGAGCAACTGCATCACTGCGTTGGTTAGAGAAAACCGAAGCAGTCATTGCAATAAGTAAATGTGGTAAAGATGATCAGGTCATGTATGCATCCAATCTGTTCAAAGAAGGAGCACTCGAATGGTGGAATACTGTGTTACAATCAAAAGGAAGAATAATAGCTTATGCTATGACTTGGGAAGAATTTAAGGGTTTGGTGGAAAGAAAATTCTGTCCCGAGTATGAAAAGGAACAGATGGCGAATAAGTTTCTAAATCATCGGATGATGGGTGTGGATTGTCGCGGTTATACCTCGACATTCTTTGAATATGCAAGAGTGGTACCAACACTGGCTTCGCCAGAACCGGTACTCATTTCTCGCTATATTTGGGGGCTAATTAGCGAAATCCGCAATATTGTTAAAGCTGCGAGACCTCGCACTATTGATGATGCGGTAGAATTAGCTAATACTCTAACCGATGAACTGGTACGCACAAGAGATGAAGATAGGAAAAAGGAACTAGCTCAGAAGATTACCCAAGGATTTCGGGCGGGTAATAGTAATAATTTCAAGAAAAGAGGAACAGGGCAATATTCAAATACACCTTTCTGTAGAAATTGCAAAAGGAAGCATTACGGAAAATGTAATTTAACCTGCAACCTTTGCAAGGGTATAGGACACCGTGAAGAAAACTGCAGAAAGAAAACCGTAATTTGTTTTAACTGTGGAGAAGCGGGGCATTATAAAACAGAATGTCCTAAATTGGTCAAACAAGTAGATAACAAGCCTAAGGCGACGGAAGGAACTACTAAGAAGAATGCCAGGGCATTTCAGCTGACCACTCAAGAAGCAGAACTCATTCCGGATGTGATAGCGGGTACGTTCTTAGTTCACAACGTGTACGCAAAAGTATTATTTGACTCTGGTGCAAACCAAAGTTTTATAAATACTTCATTCTGCCAAGCTCTTAGTTTACCTTTAACCAATATTAGGCAGATTTTTACAGTCGAAACAGCAGACGGAAATTCAGTTAAAATAAATAAAGTTTTGCAAGAAGGAAACATAGAACTTTTAGGACATAAATTTTCTGCAAAACTATTACCGATGAATTTGGCTGAATTTGATGTTGTATTAGGAATGGATTGGTTAGTAGCAAACCATGCTAGAATCCTTTGTGATCAGAATTCCATAGAAATTCAATCACCCACCGGAGAAGTAAATAGGATTACAGGAGATAAACCACGTAAGCCCATGAAGTTCATATCAGTAATGAAAGTTGCTAATTATGAACGAAAACAAGGAATAGTGTATATGATTTCGGTAATCATTAGCACTAAGGGTAAAGATCTTAAGGAAATACCAATAGTCTCAGAATATCCTGATGTATTTCCAGAAGATTTACCGGGATTACCTCCAGACAGGGAAGTAGAATTTAGGATTCATCTAATTCCAGGAACTACACCGATAGCCAAGGCACCTTATCGGTTAGCACCCACAGAAATGTTAGAACTGAAAAAGCAATTAGATGAATTACTAAGTAAATGGTTCATACAACCTAGCTCATCCCCTTGGGGAGCGCCAGTGTTGTTTGTGAAGAAAAAGGATGGTTCAATGAGAATGTGTATCGATTATAGAGAATTGAATAAGGTTACAATTAAGAATTGATATCCATTACCTAGGATTGATGATCTTTTTGATCAACTTCAGGGGGCTAGATATTTTTCTAAGATAGATTTACGCTCCGGATATCATCAATTAAAGGTACAAGAAGAAGACATACCTAAGACTGCTTTCAGAACTAGGTATGGTCATTACGAGTTTACAGTCATGCCCTTCGGATTAACAAATGCACCTGCAGCATTTATGGACATGATGAATAGGATCTGTAAACCGTATTTGGATAAATTTGTAATTGTTTTTATAGATGATATACTTATTTATTCCAAAAGTCAGACAGAGCATTGTGAACATCTTCATGCACTCTTAACTTTGTTAAGAAAAGAAAAGTTGTACGCCAAATTCTCGAAATGTGAATTTTGGCTAAAGGAAGTGCAATTCTTAGGACACATGGTGAATCATGAAGGTATTCATGTAGATCCTGCTAAGATAGAGGCAATTACCAAATGGAAGGTTCCACAAACAGCAATGGAAATTAGAAGTTTTATAGGATTAGCTGGGTATTATAGACGGTTTATTAAGGATTTTTCCAAGATAGCTGTGCCATTAACTAAGCTAACCTGTAAAGCTACTAAGTTTGAATGGGGACCTAAACAAGAAGAAGCTTTTAGAATTCTGAAACAGAAACTAACCCATGCACCAATCTTAGCTTTACCAGAAGGAACTGAAGATTTTGAAGTATATTGTGATGCTTCAAAATTAGGATTTGGATGTGTGCTTATGCAACGCAAGAAGGTAATTGCGTACGCATCAAGGCAGTTGAAAAAGCATGAAGAAAACTATACGACTCATGATTTAGAATTAGGAGCCGTAATTTTTGCCCTTAAGATTTGGAGACATTATCTTTACGGAAGTAAATTTACTGTCTACACAGACCACAAAAGTTTATGATATATCTTCGGGCAAAAAGAGTTAAACATGAGGCAAAGGAGATGGATGGAAATCCTAAGTGACTACGACTGTGATATTCAGTATCACGAAGGAAAGGCGAATGTAGTTGCAGATGCCTTAAGTCGTAAGTATTATGAGAAACAGAGACGAGTTCGTGCTCTCAGATTAAATCTACAAATATATTTAATTGAACAATTAAAGAATGTTCAAACTACAGCAATCAAGGATGATGCTGAAGGAATGAAAGGACGAATCAAGGAATTGAAACAAGGAGCAGATGGAATTTGGAGATTCCACAAAAGTAGAATTTGGGTACCTAAGCAGGGAGACTTAAGACCTAAGATTTTAGAAGAAGCTCATAAATCTAGGTATACCATGCATCCAGGAAACAATAAGATGTACCAAGATTTAAGAAAGAACTTTTGGTGGATAGGGATGAAAAAGGACATAGCCAGCTATGTTTCTAAATGTCTAACTTGTTCACAAGTTAAGGCAGAACATCAGAAACCTTCAGGATTACTACAACAGTTAGAGATGCCAGTGTGGAAATGGGAACTTATAACAATGGATTTTGTTACTAAGTTACCCAAAACCAGAAAAGGTAATGATGCGATTTGGGTAATTGTGGATCGATTAACCAAATCAGCTCACTTTTTACCAATGAAAGAAACCTTTAGCATGGAAAGACTGGCTAAATTGTATGTAGATGAAGTTGTATCCTTACATGGAGTTCCACTCTCCATTGTTTCGGATAGGGATAGTCGTTTTACTTCCCATTTCTGGAAAAGTTTCCAGCAAGCTATGGGAACTCGACTAAACCTAAGCACTGCATATCATCCCCAAACAGACGGACAAAGTGAAAGGACAATCCAAACTCTAGAAGACATGCTCCGAGCATGTGTAATAGACTTTGGTGGAAGTTGGGATGATCACTTACCATTGATTGAATTCTCCTATAACAATAGTTATCATTCAAGCATTGACACTGCTCCATTTGAAGCATTATATGGAAGAAAGTGCAGAACTCCAGTTTGTTGGGCAGAAATAGGAGAAAGTCAATTGTCAGGTCCGGAGATTGTGCAAGAAACAACTGATAAGGTTACTCAAATCAAAGAAAGGCTGAAGACGGCTCGAGATCGCCAGAAGAGTTATGCAGACAATAGAAGCAAGCCGCTAGAATTCCAAGTTGGAGACAAGGTATTATTGAAAGTTTCTCCTTGGAAAGGAGTTGTTAGATTCGGTAAGAAAGGAAAGCTAAGTCCAAGATACGTAGGACCATTTCCAGTGATCCAACGTATAGGACCAGTAGCTTATCGTTTACAGCTACCAGAAGAATTAGAGGGAGTACATGATGTATTTCATGTATCCAATATCAAGAAATGTCTAGCAGATGAATCTCTGGTAATACCTCTTCAAGATATAGAGGTAAACGAAAAGTTGAAATTCATTGAGAGACCTCTTCAAATTGAGGATCGAAAGATCAAGTTTCTCAAACACAAACGACTAGTTCTAGTCAAAGTCAGATGGGATTCAAAGAGAGGAGCTGAGTACACTTGGGAACTAGAATCAGAAATGAAGAGAAAATATCCTCAATTATTCTAATAAATCTCGAGGACGAGATTTTTATTAAGGTGGGGAGAATGTAACAACTCTCATCAAAAGTCATAATTATTAAATTAATTAGTCCAATAAGAAACCCTTATTGAGACACCCAAGTGATTCTGAACAAACCCTAAAATTTTCATAATTTTCAGAATCAGGATTAGGGCCCCTAAAACTCAGGGGGGGGGGGGTTAAACCCTATTGACGATTATCCATTTTAAACGTTGGCAACAAGGAATTTTCGAAAACTGTCAACTCAGCAAAGCTAGTCCCAACCGTGGCAACCTATACCTAAAAAATAGGTCTCACGCGGCCCGCCTCAGGGTAAAATTTCACCTATAAATAGTGGACAGTGGGACTTGAATTCTGAAAGAAAAACGACGTAAAAATTCACTATACACTGCAAGTTACGTTCGAATTACTACCAAAACAACCACAGTTCACAAATCGACGCCGCAAAACAGGGTATTAGCACAATCGCTGCTACGATTCATTTTCCGACGATCAATATATCCAATGGATGTTTAAGTGCCGCCCACATTAGGGTTATACTTTATCATTCGTCATTAATTTGACGGATCATCGTTAATTCGATGGATGAAGTATTGTACTTTATCGTTCGTCATTAATTTGACGGATCATCGTTAATTCGATGGATGAAGTATTGCACTTTGTCGTTCGTTGTGAGAATTTGATCTCGTGAGTTATCGTAATTGCTGGATTGATTACTAACCTAGTTTTGTGTGCATTGTTATTTAAATTAGGTTAACAAGGCTAAATCATAGACTAGACTCTGTCCGTATTAAATCAGCAATGTGAGTCATTCTCTTTTTATCAAATTACTTTACAAAACCCTATTTATTTCAAAGTTATAATTACAGGGATTAAGTTTATGTAATCATCATATTACAGCCGGTATGTGGGGTTTTGTATACATTACTTGATAATCTTCACCATTGGGGCAGCCAATGGGTGATATGACCATAGTCACAGACATCATTGGACGGAAGGGCCAATGGGTCGAGTGACAAAGTACTGTGGGTAATTGGTTTGATATCAGAAACATTGTAATCTTCCTTAATACTGTAAATTATAACAAATGTGTCATTTTAGTAAATAGAATGATTCACTCAGTATTTCCCGCTGACAAAACCTTTTTCAAACATGTTTCAGGTGATCTGTTGTAATTCAGGAAAAGTGCTGGAGAGCATTTCAAGCTTAAGATAGTGGCTCATTATAAAATAAAGAAATAAATTTTGTAATATCACGCTTTCGTAGTAAAAACATAATATTATAAATTATCGGGGTTTTATCCCGAATTGTGAAATAAAATAAATCGGGAAAAAAATTTAGCTTTAAACGATCCTGATGTTAAACTTCCGCTGTTAAACTCAGTTAAATAAATACCACGGGTTTTCTGTCCCGCGGCTCCTGAAACGGGTCAAACCGGGTCGGGGGCCGTGACAATAACTGTCCAACGGAATCACTAGGACATCAATAGTAAACCACATGCCTTGCATAAACCATTGGAAATTAGGAGAATAATTGGCACACACAATTTCAGTACCATTTGCTACCCCTACTGTTACATTATCTATAGGTTTTAGAGCACATTTAAGTTTCATAGCCAACTGCTCATTCACAAAGTTGTGAGTTGAGCCTGAATCAAACAGAATTCTTAATTGTTTGTTCCCTATTGAACCCAACACCTTCATAGTAGAATAGGAAACCATACCAGTTAAAGCATGAAGTGAAATCTGTGGTGGATCTTGCCATTCTTGCTGACCTATAGATTCGTCCATAATAAACTCATTCCCTTTTTCATCCTCCTCTTCTGACCCAATAACTTCTAACACAAACAGTATTTTATTAGAACATTTATGCCCTGGTGTAAACTTTTCCGGACACCAAAAGCATTCACCTCTGGCCTGTTTTCCTTCAATCTCTTTGCTAGAAATTTGCTTAGTATTAGGGAATCTTTTTGCCACAAGTGGAGAGGGTAACAAGGGTAAATGTGACACATTGGCAGAGGTTTAACTGTACCATTTACCTTATTATTTCCATAAGAATTGACTGAATTACCAGAATACCTGTTTGAACCAAAGTGCATGAATGATTTATTGGTTGTGTCTTGAATCTTGGCTAAGTAAAACACTTCTTTCATGTTCTTCGGTTGGAACATCCGTACTGGCCCTCCTATCTCTGGTTTAACAGCTTTCAAGAAGATACTAACTGCATAAGGTTCCGGTATAGATACCCTCAATAGGCATGCATCAAATTCATCACAAAACTCCTCTAATGAACCAGTTTGTTGCATTGAAGTTAGAGTTCCCATAGCATCTTCAAACAAGATTGTAGAAAATCTTGCCACAATCGCCTCCGAATAGTCTTTCCATAGTATCTCAGAAATTGGAACCGTTTTCGTTTTCAAAAAGGACTGATGGCACTTAACAGCCTTTCCTTCAAGATGAATGGCTGCATACCGCACCTTGAAATTCTCCGGAGTTTCATCTATATTGAAGAAATGTTCGCATTTACAAATCCAATCGTCCACCTCATTTCCATCAAATTTTGGGAAATCAATCTTCCCAATACGATGTAATCGCTCATTTCTCACTGTAGGACCAGTAATCAAGTTGTTTACTCCATTAGATGGAGCACCGATCGAGGTTCCATTCAGTTTAGACAGCAATGCTTCTACATTTGCATTGAGACTTGCAAACGTCTGTTCTGACTTCTGCATAAACGCATCTACTTTCAGCAATGTCACCGCATGATCTTCCACCGTCTTTTCCAGAGTTGTTTTCTCACTTTCAGATCGGCTATGAGTCGTCATCTTGTTGCAATTGAATTGATTTGAATCGACCGAATCAATGGCCTTTAATGGATTCTCACATCATTTTCAAGATACATATCATGAAAGATCATGATATAAATTAAGGAGCGGTTGTGTTTAGAGGTAGAAAGGTTAGGGATGGAGACTCCGACATCGGGTTAGCGGTGGTAGGGGTGGCGGTTGTTGTGTGGCATTCCACAACCCGAATATAACAATGATTGAGAAAACTGATATGAAATTTAATTTCTAGGGTGAGGTTAAATGTACCTAATATGCATAGCGCATCCCTTATTAAAAAAAGTGTGATGATGTGATTGATTTAGGAGGGAATGTGTACATTTAGTAAAAACCATATCGAAGAAGGTTCATCTAGTACAATCAATTTAAAGAACAAGGTCCGGCCATGGATATATTGTAACACGACATTAAATGACCAAGACAGACATATATATCATATATAACCATATAAATATGAAGTTGAAAAATAAGGTAATGATGTATATAATGTGTATTGGTAACCATTTATAAGACGTCATACGGAATACACTTTGCTATACATAGATATAATCTTTTAAAATATGTATGTCCATATAAGCGAGCGAGTAGTTTTCAAAGATTAAAAACCATCTTGCACATCGAAATTATAGTTTTGAAAGAGCAGGAAGTGAGTGTTCCACGAGAGCTTCATCAATCTTTCCTTGGGCTAACAAGTTATCTATCTCTTTGATAAATCTGTCCATCGATCCACTCGGCAAAGCAATGGGCATCATGATTCCAGACTCTCCTTTATTGTTTCTATAAGGTAGATAGAAACTAGTAACACCTCGGACAATGCTTATACCGCCTTTGGGAACCCCTGCATACGTCGGCTTCCCCCATCCAAACTCCACTTCATCCAATCCTACACGGGTCAGGTCTGAGATAGCGAAAGCTCGAATAGCTGTGAAGTGGAGTGGTCGTTTGAATGACATTAGGTCCGAAACTGATGTAATATTGACATCAGATTTGACTTTCATCACAAGCTCTAATGCGTAAGTGAATGGCTTGTTACATAGATCTCGAGTTGTGGAAATGGCAGCAACAAAAGCTAATACATTTCCATAATATCCTACAGGGAGGGGAGGGTTGAGCATCTTACGCGCATTTACAGGCCATATAATGGGCATTACCTCTTCTGGATCTGGTTGGAGAGCGATGGTACGACAACGCCAGATGCAAGCTGTTAGCACCTGGAAGTTGGAACAACTTTGTAGGTGTTTCGGAACAAGCCTACGCAAAGCTGAAATATCGGTGGCACTGAAGAATAATGATGTGTGTACCATGTCATCGAGTGGGATGATTGCACCCTTAGTATCTACAACTTGACCATACTCGCCACGAGTAAATATTGTCTTTGGTTGTCCATCACTTGAACAAAGCAACTCTCTTTGCCACACAGGTAATGTTGATGGCGATGTGGCTCCCCGAGCTACTTCACCTAATCCTGACAGGAATTGTACGAGTCCTGTTGCATCACTCATGATGTGGTTGAGTCGTATGGCAAAGATGAAACCCCCACATCGAAGTCGTGTCACCTATCAATCAAAATTAATGAACATACAATTCTTATTCAAAAACATACAAAAAATAATGTCCATTTTTGTGACTTCAATTGCATGCAAGATTACCTACCTGAATCAGTAGCAATGGTGAATCAAGGATGCCATCAGAGCCCGGAACATTATAAAGGAGCTCTTCCATACAAGGGAATGGTGGCCGAAGTGCATCTCCGAATTGATCCAGCATAACATCCGCCTCAGCCTCAATAAACAACACACCCTCGCCGGAGCAGTCCACCATCAGCTTCCTTGCTGGACCTTCCCTTAGCCGTCCAGCGAACGGATAGTAGAACACCAGAAGCTTAGCGAGAGCCTCTCTTATCACACTGGCAGGATTCTTATTTCTCATTTTCGGATCCCCGCAATAAACTAGTACATCCTGACTCTGCAACCGCAGTCCTTCCTGATCATCGATGTCGGAGAGAGGCTTTAGTTCTCGAGGTGTGGGTTTTGCCGGAACTATGAGCTCCGGTGCACATCTCCGGACTGTGAAGGTCAAGGGGGTGGTGATTCCTGCCATGCCAAATTTGGGTTTTTAATGCTTCTAAATTTTGGTATGGTGGTAAATTTATAGTCTGAAAGAATAAACGAGAAAACACCTTGATCGCTATTTATAGCATTGTAAACTAGTGTGAGTGTGAAAGTAAAAGTGAGTGTGAAAAGCGGTGTAAACGAGTCAAGTCACGCGTAAGCTATACACAATATTAGTTTGTTAAACACTCGAATTAAGTCGTGTTTAAATTGAATATTTTTCAATAAGTTTGATCTCAAGTGCTATATACTGAGCGTGTTTGGTTAGTGAGCCTAAGGCCAGAAACAAGTCTATAATTTATATATGTATAGTAATTTTACTTTATTTATTAAAATATTTTAAGTAAGAAATATCATTACCAGTAAAACTATGACAAAATAGCTAAAATAATATATATATTTCATTATAAATATATATATATATAAAGATAAAAGATCAAATATAAATATAAATTGAATTTTGAAGAAGATGATGAGAGGTTGCGATTTGAATTTTCAAAATCAAGGTTTTGGTTGCTAAAACGGGGAAAAGTGAACCAGAGACGAAGAAGATACCATAATGACTCTACTAGAGTAATTATTATATAGTTACTTTGCTAGAGTAACTATGTCACACTCTTTCTTCTCCGTCTATGTGCTATGTAATTATTCTATAGTAATTATGTTTACCGTTATGTCACCATCCATTTTATTTAATACTTCGCACGCTTTTCCGTTTTTCACGATAAAGTTTTTTTTTTTTGAACGGCCAACAAACTCAATCCCGAGCACTCTCGGGGCACCCACTGGACAAACGGAGTACTCCGAGAGTAACCCGAGTCCACCACCAATTCCGGGGAAAACCCGGTAAACCACCCGCCCGTAGGCACGACGGTGAAATTACCGGTAAAACCCGTTTGGCTCAAGGATCCAACCCAGGTTTCCCTGGGTCTCCTATCATTGCTCACCAGTGCCTCACTCTGCACCAAGTGGGAGTCGAACCTGCATCTCTTAAGAGAAATGCATGCCCTCCACCACTTGATCTAGAGATCATTGGCTTTTCACGATAAAGTTATTTAAGTTATTTGTAGATGAACCTTACTCTGCATATTAATATATTTTTTTTTTTAATGGCTAACGTTACTCTCCCAAACTCCTATATTTACAAATAACTCACCCTTGCTTGGGATTGAACCCAAGACCTCCCACTAAGAGGCAAGAGCCTCTACCAAGTGAGCTAGCCCCACTTGGCGCATATTAATATATTTACACACTTGTATATACATAAAGCAAAATGTAGTAGTTGTGTTTGTTAGTTAATTCACGTTTGTTAATCAAACACACCCTGTTTAATTTTCTTTGTTTGTTAGTTAATACACATTTGATAAGGCGCCAAAACAAATTGTACTAACGGCGAGTTGGGAGAATTGGAAGGCGTTTGATGTATTAGATATGTTGTAATTTTTTTTTTCTGTCTCGTTTGTTTTTTTGTTTGTTTTTTTCCAGTCGCTTACTGGCTCTTTATATACATATATATATATATATATATAAAGTGAGTTTGCTGTTAAAAAAAACCTAACGTTGTGTTTGATTAATTACGTCACTTCGTTTTCTTTCCATTGATATTATAAATGAGGAAATTTATCAATGTCATAAATGAGGAAATTTATTAAATGGACGAAAACAATGGATGCCCACCAGTCTCATTCTATATAGTGTTCTAATAATCAATGGTTTCTTTTTTTTGTGATCATTCATAATAAAATTTAGCTAATATTGAATCATTTATATTATAACATGTTACAAGTGTCACATTTTATATAACTTTCTTTTAAATAACAAAGAAATTTCATTTAATAACCTACAAAGAATAGTATGTAGAACATAAGGTGTAACGGCATCGTGGTGGCGGGATAAGACTTTGGGACCAATAGGTCCTGAAGTTGATTCCCACAGGGGGGTTTCCCATATTTATTGAGTTTCTCCTGAAATGGCGTATTGACATATTTTGGCTAGTGGAAATGGATATGATTGAGTGGTTCCGCTGGTAGCACGATAATACTCCAATAATCCATAGTGATCCAAATTTACCGTTAAAAAAAACATAAGGTGTAGTAGTTGTAAATTATTGCTACAAATACAAAGAATAGTATGTAGAACATAAGGTGTAGTGGTTAATTATTGCTACAAAGTTTTATATATTCTTGTGTGTGTTACAATGGGTTTTAGTAGGTTTATAAAGAGACAAAAGAGGTTTTAATGTGTATAATATATTTGTACCATAATACACTTGCTCATTGGCGAAGCTTCGCCCCCCCAATTTTTCCGAAACCGGGGTGGAAACGTATATACCTACAAATTTTCTATACGAAATTACTATTCATAACACTACGCATCGAAAAGTTCGAAGGGTCGGGCGCCCTCTTGGAGTACCACTAAGCTGCGCCCCTGCACTTGCTTGTCTTATATAATTGAGCCATTAAAAACGTATATTTGTTTATATTTTGATTTTGTTATAACTTGTTATATTTGTTATAAGGTCAAAATAGGGAAATGATATGTTTTTTTTTCGAAGGGAAAATTTTGTTTAATCCTTATCGTCTCGGGGACTTGAAGCAAAGACCTTCCCTTCCAAACTCAAACATTTTAAATGTTTTGTCTTTACCAATAAAGAGTAGTCGTATTTTATATAATAATAATAATAACAAATCACATGCCCCCATACTTTCCACTGGGTTGTAGATTGCATTCTTGATAAAACAACAAATTTACAAAAGGAGGTACGTAACAAAATCATATTGCCACCAAATCATTACCTTGTTTGCACCGATTTCGTAACAGATATACCACAATACCGTCCCCAAAAAATTGTCGCAAAATGCTTTAGGGGGTGGGGGTGGTCATCACTCATCACTCACAACATCAAATCAAGTTCCGCCATGTCATCAACCATTATTCCATCACTCACAACCTTTTTTTAGTGGGGTGGTTATCACTCACAACACCCAACAATACCCATCACTCACAACACTCACAACACTCAACAACCCATCACTCACAACCCTTCAACGCGTGAAGAAATCAACGCGTGAAGAAATCCACGAGTGATAGTGTATGGTGGCGGCGGTGTGCAAATTGCCATCACTCGTGATGGGCTTCCATCACGGATCCACCCCGCCTCCCCTTGTAACACCAGCATGTCGTAAATAAATCCTCATCGCAAATCCGCCATTCAGATTTAGTAATGAAGAAATAATTGTTAATATCCGTAAAAAGTAGTTAAGGAAGAAAACGTTATATAAACCCTGTTTGGCATGAGTCTAGTTAATAGTTATAGTTAAGATTTTTTTTCTATAAGAAGGTTTTTAGGTGAGTTTTGTCACTTATTTGTCGTACTTATATAGAATCCTCTATGATATTTCACATGCAGTGACGAAACTTGAGATTTCCAACGGGCGGTCGAAAACGTATATACCCAAAAATTTTCTAAACGAAAGCTATATAGATAACACTACTAAGCGAAAAGTTCGGGGGGTCGGGCGTCCCCCCGACCCCTTCTAACATTCGCCCCTGTTCACATGCGTTTGAAAATGGTTCACGTACGACTCACAGGTGCTAATCAGTCTTAAACATGAATACTTGCCATCAATACGAACATATATATTAACAACAAAATAGCGACCTAGTAAAATCTCTCATGAAAGGCTTGTGATGGGTCAGAGACTAAATAACAATGGGTTATGGACAAACTCGTAGAACTCACAGAAAAAGATGAAAAAAAAAAAATCCTAGAAACCACTATAAAATGGTGAACCATCGGAAACATTAAAAAGTACCTACGATAAAAACCTATTTAAAAATAATAATAAGAGTGTCTTAGATTAAAGAGTATAAAAAGTTAGTTTATGTTATAATTTACTTGATTAAAAGTTATATTTATGATATAAGTCTATATTTAATTACAAACTTTATCGTTTCAAAGATATTTTAGTGATTTAGACGTAACAAACATATAAAAAAGACACGTATATTCAAAAGAATTTGAAAAGGTACAAACTTTACATTTATTAGCATAAGCATTTTAGTGTAAAAAAGACTAGTTAAAGTAGAAAAGGGCAAATTTAGAAGTAACAAACATATAAAAAAGACACGTATATTCAAAAGAAAGTGAAAAGTTACAAACTTTACATTTATTAGCATAAGTTTGGTTTTGCTTTTTAGTAAGTAGAATTTCTAAATTTTTCTAAATAACTAAGACCCATGAGAAACGATAAATGTAACATTTAGCATATTATTATTTAGGGGTTGTTTCTCTTACTGTTCAATACTTAATGGTTCAGACTGTTTGTTACACGAGCAAATATCCGAATGGTTTCGACATTCGCCTCTGAATGGTTAAACATTATACAGAGTCTGAATGGTTAAGACCTCTAATCTGAATTGGTCAGACATTTGCCTCTGAACAGTTAAGCATTATACAAGCTCTTAATAGTTCAGACCTATTACCAGTTCAGCACTTAATGGTTCAGATCTCTTACTGGTCTAGCACTTAACCATTCAAATGTTGCCAAACAACCCCTTATATTAAATTAAAACTACACATACAAAATTAATAAGTTTGTATGATGTTTTTTTTTCACATTTTAATGAGATAAAATAAACGTTGAAAGAGATCATATCGCAAATTTTTTTGAAAGAAAAAAGTTATTTTGGATTTGAACCCATGATGTATTCTATTAGGCCATTAGACATGTATTCTTAAATACAAAATAAATCAAAACTACATGGTTCTTATTAAAACCAACTAAAACTAATTAAACATCAGTATTTCACGAAGCTGATTCGCACTATTTTTTATTAAGCTTTTTCCTTCTTTCTCGAATACAATAAATTTCTCCTAGAAAAGAAAGATTAACACAATTTTATGTGAATGTACTTTAGAATATATCTTAACTATAAAGATAATTTTTAGCTGAAAATTTTCTTTTGTTATTAGTTAGAATGTTTAGTGCAGGTATTATATTATTAAACTCTTTTGATCAATTTAAAGATGACATATTAGCTTATTGGATTATTTATATGTTTATTGTTATATATTAGTTAAAATGTTGATCACTAGAGAGGACCGTCGGCAATTTGTTGGTAAATCTTTGTTGGTGATTCCTCACTGAATCATACGTTGTGACTCCTCGATCGGAGCCAGGTTCGTTGTCGGCATGTCGCTTATATTGGTTATGTGTACTCATATTAAAATATGTTGGTAGTCAATTTGTTAAAATTATATACTCTTTTATGCTTACAATTTAATATTTCTTATATTTTTATATAATTTTTCTTATATTTTTTCCTTGTCTTTTTTGGCATGTGATTGGGCTTTCTTTGAGTTTGGTCTGGTGCTGGGCTTGTGAATGTGGCTAGTTTGTAGTTGGGTTGCTTGTAGCCGTTGCTGTTGCTGGGCTTATACTTGGAGCATTTGCCCTTGGCATTTGGCCAGGCCCTCGTATATATTAGAGAGATCAGAGAGAGTTGCATTATTCATTCACTCTTTTGTTCCTTGTCAGTTAATCTGTGCGGACTAGATTACTGTACGTTGTTAATCCGTGCTGATTGGTATAAAGTTGTTAATACTGTATTGATACTGTGTTCTTCACACCATTATAAATTCTTTACCCACAATACGTTTTTTCAATGGAGTACATCAACAATATCGCCAAAAGACTTCAATTCCTCCCATTTCCAAAAACCATTCGTTTTGTTGTGTTTGGTGTATTGGTACTAGATGTGCTTAGAGCATATACAGTCAGTAACTCCAAGGACCTCAGCCACGTTAGCACCTTCACCAAAGTCTCCCTCTCTCCCTTTTCACCAATCTAGTCTTCTCGATGGACGTCTCACTCCTTCAATTTTCTTATTCTCTATCTGTGGTCATCTATAGCCACGATCCTCTTCCTTGGAATCCATTGTAGTTTCTAGACAATTACTGCCACACGGCCACAAACGCACTACAAGAACAGGGCACTTTTACCGGCGACAGGTATCGCCGGTATTGACCACCTTTATCGCCGCTATAGACTTTTAGCGGCGACATGTCGCCGGTAAAACGTCGCCGGTATTGCTGGGACGCTATTGACCGGTTGTCGCCGGTAAAGACTAGTATCGCCGGTATTGATCCTTCACTTTTAGCGACGACAGATGTCGTCGCTAAAAGTGTCGCCGGTATTAACATTGGTCGCTAAAGGTTTAAAGGCAATAGCGGCGACAGATGTCGCCGCTAAAAGTCTATTTTTTTTTTTTTAATACAGCAGCTGTATATACAGCTGCCCAGCCGGTTTTACGGCCGAAAAACAAAACCTGCCTATTTTAAAACAACGCAAGCATACGCTATGAACATAATCAACATATACTAAAGGTAATATACTTAAAAACTACGTTTAAGTCGTACATTATATCCTACAACGTTTAATTAAATCTAAATCATACATTAAAAACAAGTTACTCGTCGTTATCGTTGGGTTCATCGTCGGATTCATTATCGAATAAGTTGTCAGAATTGTAGTCTTTTGACTTTCCTTCTCCTTTTCCTTGTGAAGCAAGATAGTTGTTAAGTTGGTTAAAAAATGACGGGGTTTGAAACAAGCTGTTAACAAAATCCTACAATAATAGATAGCAAAACGTATATTAGCATATTAATTAAGGCTACCAACATATATTTAACAAGGAAACATGCGTTCGTTTGTCATTTTATAAATTGCGTAGTTTACCTCGGAAAAGGGTTCTTGCGTCCGAGCTTGCGAAGACGACATGTTAGATGACGAGTGCGAGGACGTGTTGGAAGAAGGTTTAGGCCCCATCCCGCGATACCATCCTCGGCGCTCTCCCAACGCTTCTTGATACGGGGCAATTGGAGGACCATTGCCGCTCCATTCATCTGTGGCCTGTTGTATGTTCCGCTGTATTTTACGAAGATGATTAAATATATATGTGTGTGTATATATATATATATTTGTTATAGAAAATAATACTTAAAAGAAATACTTACGTAATTTTGTTCAGCAATCGGATCAACCCAATTCCCTTGATTGTCCGTGTGGGTTTTAGCATACGTAGGTACCCAATCCAAATTCTGTTTAACATTACACTTAGATTAGACATTAAATAAACAAAAGCTTGCACACACGCACACATACATAAAACACTACATTTTTATAGGCGGTGCTACCGTACGAAGATGTCCCCCCACGGTATGGGAATTGTTATTTTTCGCGTACTTTTTTGTTGGCCTTGCTTCTTTTAATATAATCTTCTTGCCGGAAACCTTCGATGGTTCTCAACCAGTTTTCATAGGGCATATCCTTGGGATGGTGTGCCCTTGCACTCTCAAGATCATCGTAACCTCCCTGGCTATCAAATAATTGTCTAGCTTCATGCTTGCGGTCATTGTATCGCTTCATAAGCACAGTCCTTATACCACCCTTCAAGTTTTTCGCGTCATAATCACGTTCCACTTCATCAAGATTGAAATTTTCCTACAAATTAAATAAAAGAGTTAAAATATCATATATAAATTATATTTGCATGTGCTATAAAATTTTATGCATATAACTTATTTACCCGTAAGTGGTTCATGACGGCATCCTTGTAATGTGGTTCAACAGCATCCCATCCAATTTTATCAAACGGGATGGCCCGCCACATATACAAGCCGGCCTCCCTTGAAAACATGTCTCTTGATCTACCAACAGGGGTAAACGTGACCTGTCGATCAAACGTAAGCGACACAGGCCCCCCCGCTTTTACTAGACGCCGTAGTGCTTCGTTTTTAGCTTTCCCCCTAACCTTCTTTCGGGGAACCGCTGCAATTAAAACAAAAATAATTAGTAACAACATTTATAATATATAAAATATAAGGACTACAAAATAATTTAGTAAAAAACTTACCGTCTGTCTCGTGTGTGCCACGAATCCCACCAGGAGGAAGCGGTGGATCACCAGCGCCGTCACCCCCATGTCCCCAGGGGGCCACATCAGCCATCAGATACGCGAATATCAACAATACCGAAAACATAATCCCTATAAAATTACAAATGTTACAGCATGTGTATCTAATACAAATTAAGCGAAAGTACAACAACGGTAACTCAAATTCAAATAAATATTTCAAACAAGTGTTTATCAATTACAAATCAATATAAATTACAATAACTTTTCTTTTAGTCAGACACCACATAATCAGGATCATCCTCATCACAATCAGCCTCGACCTCATCACAATCAGTCTCGACCTCAAACACTTCATCGACGGTAGCCGTTGGGGGATCAACTTCAATTGAAGGCTCACCCGCAGTAACATGAGAAGATCCAATTTGAAAGTATTGGGTCAAGTCAATGACAAGTGGACAGTCAGATGAAGAGTTGTTGTCGACAACGTCATTATCTTCTAAGCCTTTGTCAACATTTTGAACCTTATTGACGCGGTCATCATCACTTAATGGCCGATCCCAAATTCTTCGATGATTAACATTTTTGACTACCCACCTATGTTTGTTTTTTTGGTTTCGAGACGTTTCTTGGATGAAGAACACTTGTTTGGCTTGCGAAGCAAATATGAGTTGATCGTCTTTGTCCCATTCACGTTCAGTGCTTATACTGGTGATATTATTGTCATGGTTTACACCCCTTCCAGTATCAAACCACTTGCACCGAAATAGGACAGTGGAATAATTATTTGTATAATGCAACTCAATAATTTCTTCTAATTGGCCATAAAATTTCACACCGTTCTCTCCAACGACTTCCACCCCAGAGTTTTGCGTTGTGCATTTTGCATCACGTTCAAGTGTCTTATACCTAACACCGTTGACTATGCAAGCAGTGTAAGTTAATGCAGTCATTTTCGCACAAATTGAAAGAGCATACAACTCCGGGTGGAATTCTGGAGAATTTTGTGTTTTCATCGAATGTACCTAACAAATATAGAGTAATAATGTTTGTTATATATGTATTACCTAGCAAGTGTAGAGTAATGAGTGTTATATATGTATTATACCTTATGGAGAAACCATCCCGGAAATTTGGTTTTAAGATCATCTTGGGGATGTGTATGTTTGAATTCACTACATTGATGACAAATATAAGAAAGGAATGAAAAATACCAATTAACAGATTATGAAAAGTTAAAGATAGAAGCACTCACTTCATGTACTCCCTAACTTCTGCGTAATTTTCGAGGACAAACCATTCCATCTTGCTTTTTTCGATGAATGATAGATATTTGTCCTTTGTTGCGCCAACAGGACGACATTTGGACTCAAACACCCATAACTTTCTTTTTTCAACAACGACATCAGCGTTTCTATCTGGGCGATTGAACTTAGTCTGAACATCTTTAAGGTACATTGAACAAAATGTTAGAGCTTCTTCAAACACATAACGTTCAGCTATACAACCTTCAGGCCTTGCCGGGTTTTTGACATAGTTCTTTAGTTTTTTCATGTACCTTTCAAATGGATACATCCATCTAAAAGCTACTGGACCTCCCGCAATCGCTTCATCAGGTAAATGCACAAGTAAATGAACCATAATGTCAAAAAACGCAGGTGGATAGATCATCTCTAACTTGCATAAGATGGTAACAATGTCATCCTTTGCTTTCTTCATATCATCCACCGATAGTGTTCTAGAGCAAAGTTGCTTAAAGAACATACAAAGGTCTACTATTGGTGTAGATGTATCTTTAGTCAAAAGCCCTCTAACCCCAATCGGTATCAAACGTTGCATGAGGATATGACAGTCATGAGATTTCAACCCGGTAATGTTAGCATTGTTATTTGTCACCCTCTTACTGATATTAGATCCAAACCCATCTGGTAATTTAACATTTTTTTATAAACTGACAAAAAAGTTTTCGATCATCGGACTTGAATGAGTACTTTGGGTGGGGACTTAAGAACTTGCCACCCGATTGTTTCAGCCATTGTGTCGGCCGAATGTTTAGTTTTTCCAAGTCGGACCGCACATTTGGCGTGTCTTTGCTCTTATCGTTCATTAGAAGAGTACCGAGCAAGCTGTCGCACACATTTTTCTCTATATGCATTACATCTAAGTTATGTTTCAGCTGCAGAGAAGACCAATACTCAAGGTCAAAAAATATGCTTCTTTTGGACCAGTTCAACTCGAAATCTAACCGGGTTATCCTCCCACCTCCAAAATCCGGATGCTTGCCTGGTAGACGATTAATTAAACGACCGAGTTGAGCTTCTATGTCAGCTGGGCTAAACTGTCTCGGAGGGTCTCGTGTCTCGGGTCTCCCGTTAAAGTCGAGACTTGTTCTCCAAGGATGGTTGGCATCTAAGAACCGGCGATGACCAACATAAGCACATTTACCAGTTACACGTATTGAAGGAGTGTCTTGGTTACAAGTTGGGCATGCCATGTAGCCTTGTCCGCTCCAACCTGATAGACTACTACGGGCTGGAAAGTCATTTATGGTCCATAACAACGCCGCCTTCATTGTGAAGTATGTGTTTGTTGCTGCGTCTTTAGTACGTACACCTGTCTGCCACAATTGCTTAAGCTCATCCACTAACGGTCTAAGGAAAACGTCCATGTCTTTCCCCGGTGATTTAGGGCCAGGAATCAACAAGGTCAACATGAATGTGGACTCTCGCATGCATAGCCAGGGAGGCAGATTATATGTGGTGAGTATAACCGGCCACGTGCTATGAGTCGAGGATCCACTACCGTTGATAAAGGGATTAAAACCGTCAGCTGCAAGCCCTAAGCGAACATTTCGTGGCTCCATCGCGAAGTTTGGGTACTTTTTATCAAAGTCTTGCCATGCAGATCCATCAACTGGATGACGCATAGTCCCATCTTCCGATCGTCCGGTACTATGCCATATCATATCTTTCGCTGTGTGCCTTGAACAATACAAACGTCGTAGTCTAGGCGTCAAAGGAAAGTATCGTAACACCTTACGAGCCACCTTCGTGCCTTTTGTGTCTTTATCGACCCATCGACTCTCATTACAAACGGGACAATTTTGCAAGGACTCGTTTTCTTTCCAAAAGAGAGCACAATCATTTGTGCACACATCTATCATCTCATATGCCAAACCAATCTTCTTAAATGTCTTCTTAGCTACATAATACGAAGGGGGAATCTTGTTGCCTTCTGGCATTGACTCTCGTAACAACGAGAGGAGTCGATCTACTCCTTCATTTTGAAAATGGTACGTATCCTTTATATTCAAAAGCTTTGCTAAAAAGTCGATAGAAGAAAACTTGGTACAACCAGGATATAATTCTGTTTCAGCTTCCTTTACCAGGTCTTCAAAATCATCAACAACACCGCTACTATCTCCATTCGAGTTCTCTTGGTTAAGGTATGTATCTTCTTCCATACGCTCCCCCCTAATGTCTTCAATAACGTTTACCATACCGTCTTGTGGCGCAACATCGTTTACTTCTGCAGTTGGAGTTGTGGCCCTGTGATAGGTCCACTTCGTGTATTCCTTCCAAAAACTGTTAATACTCAAATGGTATTTCATTTCTGCCATAGTTTTTAAGCCAGAATTTTTACATTTGGTACACGGACATCTAACTTCATCGTGGTTTTTTATCACTCTTTCACACATCTCGATAAATGACTCGAGTCCTTGCTTGTATTGAGGTGAATGACGTGGGGAATCAATCCAACTTTTATCGATAGGCATTATGCAACTGAAAGAAAATCTAATTTAGGATTAACAAGGCAAGGGTAGGCTGCTAAACCCACTTTTTGAACACTTTATCTCATATGTGAATGTGTATTACATGATTGTTTGTTTAAGAAAAATTCGGCAGCATTTCCTCTTAGCTCCCAAGTATATATGTAATGATATATATACCCGAGGAGCAAAGAGAAAATGATAACCGAATCCTTCTTAAACAAACAATCATGTAATACACATTCACATCCTAAATGAGATAAAGTATTCAAAAAGCAGTCCCAAGATAAACGGGGACAACCCGAAATTAATTTCTAAATCAATTTCGGGCGGGTATTTCTAAGCTCGCTATGTTTAAAATGATTAATTCAAACACGGGCACAGTTTTTTAAGCTTGTTATGTTCTTAATGATTGTTTTCAATTTTGGGCGGAACGTTATGTTTTAAATCATGATTTCAATTTCGATTGGGTGTTTTCTTAGCTCGTTATGTTTGAAATGATGAATTCAATTTTGGCGGGTATTTTCTATGTTCGTTATGTTTTAAATGATGATTTTAATATAAAGAGGGCATTTCCTAACTAATATATATTTGTCAAATTTAAATATAAATGTTTTAAAACCTAAACACAAATATACCTACATACATACATTCATTCATACACTTACATACCCACATACATGCTTACATACACCTACATACACAAATACATAGACTTTCATATACTCATTTTCTCCAAATACACATACATTATACATTTGACATACAAACATTCATCCTTACATACACATTTGCATACTTTATACAAACATACATACTAACATACACATTTTTCACCAACATACTAACATACACCTACATAAATACATTCATTCAAACACTTACATACCCACATACATGCTTACATACACCTACATACACAAATAAATAGACTTTCATATACTCATTTTTTTTCAAATACACCTACATTATACATTTGACATACAAACATTCATCCTTACATACACATTTGCATACTTTATACAAACATACATACTAACATACACATTTTTCACCAACATACTAACATACACCTACATACATACATTCATTCATACACTTATTTACATCCTAAACTAAAAATTATACAATTTCTAAACTAAAAATAATACAATTTACATCCTAAACTAAAAATTATACAATTTCTAAACATATTTACATCCTAAACTAAAAATTATACATACTAACATACACATTTTAGAATTATACATACTAACATAAATCGTCAAAATTATACATACTAACATACACATTTTCACCAACATATTTACATCCTAAACAAAAAATTATAGAATTTCTAAACTTTAAAAAAATACATATAAAACTAACCGTTTTTTTCAGGTTTCAAGTAGGTGTCGCCGCTGAGACGAGGTGGTGCCGGAGAAGTTTCGGTGGTGACCGGAGAAGAGATGGTGGTGATCCGAATATTCTTCCATAAACACAAATATACACAAAAACGAGCAAAGATTAAAGCCTATAACATGTAATAACAAAATATAGAAGAGATTTAACAAAAACAAAGCTTTAGTTACCGATTTAGTCGAAATTCGCTGAAATCCGGCGGTGCTCTCGAGTTTTTGGGGGAAAAAGTGAAGAAAGAGGGAAAAAATGGCGCTGATATGTGTGTATTATCGTTTCACCATTAGCGGCGACAGACTGTCGCCGGTACTGATACTCGTCGCCGGTAAAGGTGGGACCAGTGATAAGGTTTGTGTGGCTAGGGATTAAAGTTCTGACACACACTTTTAGGGGAGACCCACTGTCGCCGGTATTGCTGTTAACCTGTCACCGCTAATGTGTATTAATTCCCCAACCGTTAGATCATGATTTTGATCAACGACTGGGGTTTGGTTTCAGCATATGTGACGCGGATCGACCAATAGCGGCGACAATTGGCCTGTCGCCGCTAATGGTGTCGCCGGTAAAGGTATACAATTCTTGTAGTGACGCCACTAAATATGATGTTCATCAATTATCAGGTTCTGAATTTATGACACACAAAAGAGTTTTTTTTTTGTGAGTATTTGACATTCAAAAAATAATATTCATCTTGGTAACTTTACCTGAATCAATAGCAATGGTGACTCAAGGATGCCAGATATATGTTCGTCATAAAAGGAGCTCTTCCATACACAAGAATGGTAGTGGGTGTAAATCTCTGAATTGATTAGTGTAACATTCGCCTCGATTAAAAACACACCCTTGTTGGAGTAAAAGCTTAGCCAAAGCCTTTGTTGACATACTCATTGACACATTCGCTAATAACTTTTCACTTTTAGGATCCCCACATTAAAATTGAACACTGAGAACCTAAAAATGGACGATTTACTAATCGTCAATGTTGGTGAGTATTAGTGATAAAGATTATCAACAATATTGTTAGGTGCATGATCAGATGTGTGATGATTGTGTGTGTGTGTAAAGGGATTATGGTTTGTGAATGTGATTGAAAGAATCAGAGGAACACAACAAATGAAGTAAGGAAATAATGTTATTTCTTGGTTAATAACCATTTTTGTAGGCATTCGTATATATACAAGATTTTCGCGGTTGTGGTTGTTTCTGGCTCCAGTTTCAACCGTCATAACCAACTGTTATGTCAGTTGAATCATAACTTCCTAACCAACTATTTGTACCTAATGATAATATAATGCAATCCTACGAATACAAGTGTTACATAATTACAAATAATAAACATAATATTAAGTCTAGGTTATTGTAGTCTAATACACACCACGAAACTAGACTAAGGGTGTGTTTGTTTTTTTAAAGAAGCTCTTCCTGACCACTTCTGTCTGCGCCAAGAAGACCAAGGGCAGACATAGAGGTCTGCAATGCATTTGTTTTTCGGAAGACATTTTACTAAAAAATGTCTGCCCGTCCTCTTCTTGGAGAAGACATGGACTAGGCACTTCAAAACTCTTCAAACCTCTTCTCAAAACCCATCTGTGTGTTCTTTATCATTCATCTTCATTCTCAAAACCTAGCCCCCAAACCACCTTCCTCCCTGCCGCCACCAGCCGCACCTCCGCCACCAGTCGCACCACCACCACCCTTCTCACCACCAGTCGCATCCCTTGCACAGCCGCACCACCACCACCCCTCGCATCAGAGTTACGAGGAATTACGATTCGATTAACGCTAAAAACGAAAATCTGGAGTAAACAGGATCGATTAACCTCTTGTACCTGTCGAAAATCGAGTGTAGAACTGTTCAGTGATCGATTGATTGCACAAAGTTGTGAGATTTTGAACGAATTTGATGAGTTTTGATGAAAATTAGGGTTTGGGATGAAGATGAGCTGCTACTAGAGATGTTTATGCGTGTATTTAGGTTTTATTGTGGTGTGTTGTTTATATGTGTGTTTTGGTTTTCTGGATTGTGGTGGGTCAAGGTGGTTTTGGTGGGTGATGGTTATGGTGGGTTGTGGTTGGTTATGGTTAGGTTACGCTACAGACATTAACAAACAAACAGTCTTTTTCTTGCAGACTGCAGACCTTTGGTCCACCTCTTCTCCTGCAGATGCCTGCAGATGTGGTTCGCAGACTGTAGACATTTTACCTTTTCAAAAACAAACACAACCTAAGTTTAGTGTGAATTTCTGAAGTGTCTTGTTAGCTTCTTCCAATGCCTTTGCTACTTTAGTGAAGTTGAATCTCGATTTCTTGAAGAGCCTCTTTGCATTGTTCCAGTTTCCTCCTATAACAATGCATAATTTATGTGTTGTTCTTTAGTTTGAGCCAACTCTTCCACCCTTGCTTAATCCCTTTTACCTACATGTCTATCTTGTTTTGGCCTATTGTCATAACTGTTGTTTGTGATGTTGATTAATTCTGAAGTTGTCATTTTCCTGATGTTCTTTGTATGTGAACTCAAGAACATCCAAGTAGTATTTGGCATATATTAACCTTATAACATGGCTGACACACCATTCCAGCGCGCCCAAGATCTTTTGCAATCAGAACCCATAGATTATTTTCTATAACCCGTTTGTTACCCCTTATCTTTTTACCACAAGATATAAATTTATTAGTTTTATCTTCCTTCCATCATTCAATGTAGGAGGAATTTCCCTTGCTTCATTTATTCTAAGGTACTCAAATAAGAACCATTGCATCATGTTGTTGAACTTAAGATATAGGCTAAATCTGTATAAATGTATGAAGTTTGTATCTTCCAACAAATCTAGTAAAGCCATACAATCATCCACATTTGGAAATTCTAAGCCACTGATAATTAATTCTTTCCAATCAAAATTTCACCATATTAATGAGCATTTCATTCTCTTTAACTCGAGCAGCATATTGCTATAGTTTTCTTAAAAAAATTACAGGATTTTAATTTGAATATCCATTACGTGATTTTGAATACCAAGCACTTACGTGATTTTGAATACAGGATTTTGAATACTCGTTACGTGATTTCATTATAGTATGTGAAACCACACTAAGTGATTATGTAATTACATAACACTAGTTGACTTTGTATTATTATATTACTATGTGATTTAATCACGTATATAAGCATAAACATCTGTTACAACAAATCATATTGAATGTGTAATCAAGTAATGAGTTTATATTGAATGTGTAATAAGTAATGGATATTTAAAATCACATAGTCAAGTGTTTGGTATTCAAAATCACGTAATGGACTAATGTGTGTTCAAATCCTGTAATTTTTTTAAGAAAACTATAACAATAGTTTGCTCGAATTAAAGAGAATGAAATGCTCATTAATACGGTGTAATTTAAAAAAAAGATTAACGTATTAAAAAGTTATAGCCGTTTGGAAATTAACGAAGAAAATTGTTGAAGTGACAAAGGACTAAAGTATCCCTTTAAGCCAATGACACTTGTCTTCCTCCCCACTTCATACGTGAATGTTGTCCTTTACATAATCCAGTATGTATCATATAGAGGGTTAGTGGGAAACTAGCAAAAATTCGGTACACCAGAACAAGCATAATAATAACTACCCACATTATGCCCCCGACCCCCTAATTTAAACCTTAACACAACTAATAAACAGATTCCATCTATCCCACCTGAATACCATGTGTTTTTTGCCCTTTCTTTTATCCAGTTCTAGCTGAAAAATTGCAACCTCCTCAGCAATCTGGTCCGTCAAAGACTTCTTTGTCGAGAACTAACACGAGTTATAGTTTTTCCAGATGAACCATATTGTGGAGAATGCAATTATAATGCTCACTTGTTTCTCCAACTAAGAACCTGCATAATTCAAGCATCCTTCCAGCAGCTCCATGACTTATGTATAGGTAGACTAATCTATTCCCAGCCATTGAGAAGTCTTTATCCACACTACTTTCACCTCCGTTTCCAAGTAGCATACGGAACATGGCATATTATGAATTCACACCCTTCCCCCTATTGACCTATGTTGAGTTAACTGGGATCCGATTGAGCGACAGTCTCCATATGAAGCACCTGATTTTGAGGGGAACCCAATTTAGCCAAGACATCTTAGGAGGCAATCCATCAATTTGGTTCTTTTTCATCCGACACGCTCTAGTTGTTAAGCAACCGTCTTTGTTGATTATCCATTTATTTGTCGGTACCCCCTTTAGAGCAGAGGTTTTATTTGTTACTGTAGCTTAAAGTCAACAACCCTAATTGTACCTCCTATAAATACTTCTCATTCATGTACTGTAATTTTTTAAGCACCTAATACAAAGAAAGAACTAGTTGTGGAGAGTGGATGTAGATCAAGCTTGATCGAACCACTATAAATCTTATGTTCTTGTTCTTGTGATTTAGTGTGTGTGAGTGTGTGAGCTTGCTGCATATTGTTCTAGTGTTTGTGTGAATCGTATTCTGACCTAACGTTTTATATGAGTGGGGAGTCTTTTTCTTTTCCATTTCCAGTTGAAGGAGATAACCGATGTGTCTAAAAGAACGATTCTTTGTGAAACCATGCATTTTTCTCCTTCTCTAAATTGTATAGATTAGGAAACAAACACTTCAATGGTCTATACCTGAACCAATTTTGATGCCAAAAATATGTGGAATTTCCATTGCCTACTTGCTTCCTTAGAACTTTGTTAATGTCCAACCCCATTCTAGATAGATCCTTATTCACAGATTCTATTTGAGACCAAAAGTCTGAGAGTGATGATTTGTGAATCTCCTCAATGAGACAAGGGATACGTTATGAATGGTTCGCACATTGCCCGAAGGCTGGATGGGCCAGTAAGAGCACGCCACTTCCATTTGGTAAGAAGAGCCAAGTTGAGATCTTTTAGGGTGCCAACTCCTAAACCACCCCAAGTTGAGTACATGTGTTATCAAATCTTCTCTCTTAAATTCTTTTGGTATATATCGTCTACAACACAAGCCATTAACCTCTTTTGTTCCCAGTATCTCAAGTAGCGTAATCAAGCTCTCCGTCTTCTCTCCAATTAGAAACTTCTTGGCTATTGAAAATCACAATTAATACAACAAAATTTTAAAGTCGATAATTAGTGGCCGGTTGTTTAGTAAAACGTTCAATAGTCTACTACTTTATGGCTTAATTAGGCAAGGCTTTTCAAACACACAACAAGACCTGTCAACTAATCTTTGGTTATCGAAAATTTTATCAACACAAATTTTTATTTTATGTAGTGTTATAATCTATTTGGGTAACTCCAAATAACATTTTTACTAATTCTTTAGAACGAAATCTTACAAATTCAAATACATTAAAATTAGAATCGTACTTATAAACTTCTAATATAAACTTTTACAACACAACCTAAATAGTTATACATATAAACTTTTAAATTATTTATTTCGATATAAACGAGCTCGCGCAAGTATCTTGCTTGGTCACCGACATTGAAATTACAGTTTTGAAAGAGCGGGTACTTCGTCGCTCTTTCCTTGTGCTAACATGTTATTTAGCTCTTTAACAAATCGGTCCATCATGACTCCACTCGGCAAACATACGGGTACCAAGATTCCAGACTCGCGGTTATTGTTTGTATATGATAGAAGGTAACTAAGGCCTACTCCGCCTTTGGCAGCCCCTCCATATACCGCTTTCCCCCACCCAAAGTCCACTGCATTAACTCCTGCACGGGTCAAATCTGAGACAGTGTAAGCTCGAATAGCTGTGAAGCGGACCCTTTTTTGAATTGCCATTAGGTCAGAAACAGATCTAATGCACTCTTTCATGACATCAGATTTGACTTTCATCACCAGCTCCAATGCGTAACCGAATGGTTTGTTACATAGATCTTGAGCTGTGGAAATGACTGCAGGGATGGCCAAAACATTTCCATAGTATCCTACAGGGAGGGGAGGGTTGAACATTTTACGTGCATTCACAGGCCATATGATAGGCATGTGCTCTTCTGGATCTGGTTGGAGAGCGATGGTACGACAACGCCAGAGGCAAGCTGTTAGCACCTCAAAGGTGGAACAGTTTTGTAGGTGTTGTGGAACAAGCCTACGAATAGCGGAAATATTGGTGGTAGTAAAGAAAAATGACTTGTGTACCACATTGTCATCCATGACATATGCCACTTGATGTTTCTCCTGGCTAGTAGATATTGTCATTGGTGGTCGGTCACTTGAACAAAGCAACTCTCTTTGCCACACAGGTAATGTTGATGGTGATGTGGCACCACGCGCTATTTCACCTAATCCTGACAAGAATTGTACGAGTCCTGCTCCGTCGCTCATGGCGTGGTTGAGTCGTACAGCAAAGATGAAACCCCCGCAAAGCAGTCGTGTCACCTATCAACCAAAACTTATGTGTATATTTTATTCATCATTTAAAAAATAGCACATTTTTGTGACCTTGTAATCAATTTACCTGAATCAGTAGCAATGGCGAATTAAGAATGCCACTCGAGCCAGGAACATCATAAAGGAGCTCTTCCATACAAGGCAATGGTAGCGGAAGTGGATCTCCGAATTGATCCAGCGTAACATCCGCCTCTGCCTCGATAAACAACACGCCCTCGCCGGAGCAGTCCACCATCAGCTTCCCTGGCGGACCCTCCTTTAGACGTCCAGCGAACGGATAGTTAAACACCAGAAGCTTAGCCAAAGCCTCTCTTATAACACTAGCCGGATTCTTATTTCTCATCTTTGGATTCCTGCGATAAACTATTATATCTGAAACCTGCATCAGAAGTCTTTTCTGATCATCAATGTCGGAGAGTGGCTTCAGTTCTCGAGGTGTCGGTTCTGCAGGAACGATGAGCTCCGGTGCACGTCTCCTGACTGTGAAGGTCAGGGGAGTGTGGGTGTCGATTGCTGCCATACTTAATTTGGGCTTTTGTTGGTTCATAATTTTGGAATGGTGGTAAAATATTTATACTAATGTGAAAAGAATAAACGAGTGGACACCTTGATCGCTATTCAGTTCTATATTTAGCATTCTAAACCATCTTATACAGCTGACTACGAAGCTAATAATATTAGTATGTTAAAAGTTTGAAATGTACCGTGTTTAATGGGTTAGTATTTGATTGTAACGTGTAACTAATAACAAGTCATAAAGGGTCTTTCATGTCCATATATGGTTGTTATGTGTTCTAAACACGTTTTAATGTATAATTGCTGTTTGTAGTTTGTTATTATGTGTTATATGGTTACAACTGGCCTAATGAGTTAATGGTAAGTAATTAGATTTTTATCAATACAGGCACAAATGTTGAATTAACGATTGCCAGACATGAAACGAAAATTAAAAAAAAAAATAGTGCATAGAGAAAGAAAAAAAAGAAACGAAATTGGCTATTCTTAAGAGTTTTGTATAAGTTGAAAAGCAAAAGGTGGAAATGAGTGTGTAGATTCTATTGTAGTTACCGAACTATCCACTAAGTTAGAAGATAACTTGTAGTTTATATCAATTCAAATTGCTTGCACTTTCATTCTCTCTCTCTAGTCATCTATGGCAACATACATCTTCCTTTGAGTTCTTAATCGTCTGTAGACAATCACTGCCACGCGGGCCAGAAACGCCCAGTTCAGAAGATGTTATCAATTATGATTTATGAGGCTGTACGTTTATGAATCACAAAAGAAACAAATTTATGTGAGTATTTGGCATTCAAAAAATATTATTCGTCTTTGTGAGTTTATCAAAATCAGTATCGGCGGTCAATCGATGGTGCTACACGATACAATAATGAAAAATCAAACATAACTCCATTAACCATAAAACATTACAATAGTTTACCATAACTCAAAAACAAACATTTTGAATCCCTAAAGCGGCCTCTTCTAAACCAGATCATCCCGTAACCTAACGTACAACAAAATAAAAATGTACACTTGAGTTAACTGGGTTTTACTCGGTGCGTGGACAACAACAGTACAATATACGATTTCTTACAATACGTAAAGGTTACCGGATGATCCTAGCCTATTATGCATATAAACTATTAAAATAAACTTTTACAACACAATTGTTAAAGAGAGACAAACTACTGAATATGTGTATTATTTAGGTTGCAACCTAAATAATAATAATAATAATAATAATAATAACAATAACAATAACAATAACAATAACAATAACAATAATAATACAGATCAATTTTTTTCAATTAAACTTTTACACTAAAACGTAATTTTCCAGTGATTGAACCTTGTGATTTTGTGTGTTTGCATGAAAAGGGTTAGTTAAATAAAGTCAAAAGATCGGACTTCATATAGGAGATCTACTACCCTTAAAAGCCATTTACATTCTCCTCTGATATTGACTCATTTCGCCCAAGGGAAGTTGTTAGGGTAGAGGGAGTGGTTAATCATTATTAGACCATGTATAGTGGGACGTTTTTTTTTTTTAAATTTCAAAAAAAAAAAAAAAAACGTCCAAAAAACGCCTCCCCCACCATTACATAGGGCGTTATTTTGTAATATTTTTGAAAAAAAAAGTGTCCGGCGTTTTATATAAAACGCTCAACAAATATTGTGTCCAATTTGACTGACCAATGGGAAGGGGGATTAGTGGTCCAAGTGGGATGACATGGTCTGACTAAACAACTTTTTAAATAAGTTTTTTTTTTGTTTTTTTAATTCTTTTTAATGATTGGAATGGGCATTATTTGGGCATTATTCCCACTACGTCACTTTTGCAATAACGCCCCATGCTGACTGGGATGACACGTGTCGGATAATGCCCCATGGTGGGGGCATTATTTTTCTTAACCACTACGGGTGGTCTTAGGGTGTTTGAGTTATTCTCTAGCCAATAATATCATGTTATGTTAAGTACTCATTTCACTCCTCATTTTTCACTCAATCACTGCCAATGGTCAAACACATGAATAGTGGTAAAAAATTTGAAAAAAAAAATTATGATTGTTTGAAAGGGGTTAGAACCCACCATTCAACCCCCCTCTCTCCTCCTTCCCTCCTCTTCCCGATCGGTGTATACTCACCGAAGAAACCTCTCCCCGCTCACCGATTTGAAGCTGGCAATCCAACCCCACTAGGCAACCCCCCTCCCCGATCAAAGTTCCCGAGATGATACCGACCACCCTTAACATTGCAAATTGTGAAACAAATCTACAAGTATGAACATATTTGCAGGCTAATGAAATTATCGTGAAAGGGGGTAACCGAGCGGGGTGGTAGTGTTTGTTCGTTCTTGGAAGGCGGCGGTGTAGGGTAGGAGAGAGGTTAACATCAAAGGTGGATAGGTGTGGTAGTGGTGTGATCTTGTCACCAGTGGCGGATCTTGCCCGTTGAACGTGCTAGGGCCGAAAAACACGGGCACTAAAAAAAGCCCGGGCAAGCCCGGGCCTAACATAGTATATATAAAAAATTTCGATCGAAATGCGGAAAATTAGCACTACGGCCGAAAAACTTGCCCGGGCCGTGGCCCTGCCACAGCCCTATTAAGAACCGCCCCTGCTTGTCACCAACCAAAAAGCTACATTAAACGTTGTTTAATGATTTTATATTTCCTTTTGAGTAATGTGCAATTTGCATCCCTATGGTTTAGGGGCAGGTATCAAGTTGAGCCCTGAGATTAAATCTTTGGAAACTTGAGTCCTTGGGGTTAAACTCATCAACTTGCATCCTTCCGTTAGTTTGGCTATTAGTAATTGATTGAAAAGTCTATTTTCCCCTGCTCATTATTATTAAAACTCCATTTTACCTATAATTATTATATATTTATTTATTAATTATTATGAATCTTTAAAACATACCATCCCACGCCAAAACCCTTCCTTACACACACACACAACCAACAACAATGGCTTCCCCAATCTCCCGCAGACTCGCATCCAATTTCTGAACCCATCATCCTACTATGCTCTCTTCTCGTTCCACCATCTAAACCCTATTCATCCCCAATTTCACCGCTTTCACTCCCTCATCATCAACCACAATTCAGTCAAATCAAACAACACTTTCAACCCAAGCCTCACACTCTAATCTTGAACCCCAAATTCTTCTCAACCTCCATTCCTCAACCAGATCCAGAATAAACCCACAAGCCTAACATCAATCCAAATAAAATGTTGAAGGTTTCAAGCATCAAGAAATCATAGGACCCACAATCAAACGAGATAATTTCATAGTCATGTAGCGTCTTTGTCTTCTTCGCCTTATGAGTCATGACATGGAGGTTGGAGACCACTGAAGCGAAACAAAGAAGCAAAATCCCACTGTTTGGCCTAATTGTGATTGGTTCGTTTCTACTGTGAAAGTTCATTGCCCGCTTTCAATTTTGGATCGTGATATACTGCAATCCACTACTTGGTTTCTTCTTCCTCATAGGTCTCAAACAAAACATGCAACACATCTCTCTCTATAGATGGATTGGGGGTGGCAAATCGACATGGGTGTTGTGGTTGCAAAGCGGTGACAGTGATTTATGGTTTTAGTTAGAGAGCGGTGACGGTGCTGTTGAAAGAGGTTTAAGGTTTCGAAGGGGTAAATTGGTGGAAGTTGTGATGAAATTTGAAATGTGAAAAATGAAACTTGAAATCCGGGTGGCAGTGGAGGAGGCTCATGGTGGTTATGGTGGGGGGTTGATGATACGAGAGGTTCAGGTCGGGAGTGGTGTTTGTGATGGGATGATGATGGTTTTGGGTGGCCGAAAAGGGGAAGAGGTGGTGGTGGAGACTCATAGGGTAGAGAAAACCAAACCCGAAGGATGCATGGTTGTTTTATTGGTGAAAAGATCATTTTTCCCCTTAAACGAGATATTTCATTATTCACTTAAAACAACACTTGGCCTCAGGGACTCACAGTGATGAGTTTTGGAAACCACAGAGACTCAAGTTTCCAAGGTTTTCATCTGGGGACTCAAATTTGATGTCTCCCCTAAACTAAAGGGAAATAAATTGCACTTTACTCTTTTGTTTTTATTCTTGTTTAGTTATTATTTTTTGATTTATATATTGTTTTAATTTGAGTAAACATAAATGAAACTTGTTTTAAAATTTTTGTTCTAATAAACAAGAGTATTTTTAGTTATTTATCTATACATAACATATTTATTGACAAAAGTTAGCGCTAATACCCAAGATTAATCTATAATACCTTATTGAGTAAACTGGGTTTTATACCCTTTTGGTAATTTTACCACGTGTACAAGTTTTGAAGCTACATTTATAAATAAAGCAAGCCATTTTAGAGGGGGTAAACTTGAACATTGTCCAAAGTTTTAAGACACTTTGAGGGCAATATAGACATTTGACCAGCCTCCTCTCTCATAGTCATAGTCAATACCGGAGACCTTTAAGTGCCCGATCAGTAGTTGAACGGTTGTCTTTAAGCCACCACTAACGCATAATAATTGCTGCTTTAAACCAGATTATTATAGCCATTTCACCTCTCCTCCCCCATATAAATCAACAGTGAGAACGAAGGCCGCACCCAGTCTTTTTCTCCACAACTTCAGCAGGTGGTGTTATATGGAGTGAGGTGTTTAATTGTAATCAACTAATCATCATTAGCAACTGAAGAATGGAGAAGCATTATTTGTTGATGTTATTGTTCTTCATTATGATCATCTCCTCTGTTTCATCTTGTTCTTCAAGTTCAGAGTATCAATTAAAGTTTTTGTTAGGTTTGATCTTCTTATTGTTTGTATATTTATGTGGGTTTTGGGTTTATTGATCTGTGGGTTCTGGGTGTTTCTTGATTATAGGAAATATTCAGTTTGACAAAGAAATTATATTTTTTTTAGTTTTTAGAGTTTTTTGAAATGGGTTTCAGTGATCAAGATTCTTGTTGGTATTTCTTGAAAGAATTTAATTCATTTGATTCATAAAGATATAACATTTGTAATTTGTTAATGATTCCTGAGGTAAAGAAGTTGGGTGAGATTTTGATCGGGGATTTTTTTTGTCTTTTTATCCTTTTGATCATTGTAATGTAGAGAAATTGGTTAGTTTTTGAGATTGAATTGCCAAAAAAAATTCAATCTTGATGATGAATTTAGATGTTGATTGACACCTATGACTCACAACTCACTTTGCGATAATATGATTGTTACTTACATGAGACGATAACTTCGGTGGTTGGAGAAATGCGATCTTAAACTCAGCGGATGCAAGCGAGACCCCTGGTCCAACCAATGGTCCGTCTGGTCCGCTTGTATTGGCAGGGTCAAGAACTAAGAGGCCTGATGTTCTTAACCACCTTAAACGGTATCGAGTTGGATGGGATATTACCAACAAACACTACTGGGCAGTAAGTTTCTTTAAATAAAACTGGTTATTTAACTTTGTAGGAAAAATGGACTTTGTAGCCGAACCCCACCATATATATATAAGGAGAAGATCATGCGAGAAACACCTCTTATTGCGAGAACCGCGAGAACCAATGTGAACACAAACAAAAATGACTAAAAATAGCTAAAAATCACAAAAAAAATATTTTTTTGAATTTTTTAATATTTTTTATAAAAAAATCGCTACTTTTCGAAGAAAAAAAAAATTTTAAATTTTTTTTTTCGAAGCAAAAAAAAAAAATTAAAATATTTTTTTTTTCTTCGAAAAGTAGCGATTTTAATATAAAAAATATTAAAAAATTAAAAAAAA